>CM019148.1:44638912-44708393 GCA_009733165.1 Naja naja | reverse complement strand
ACAGTCACTAAATGAACTGTTGTAAGTCAAGGACTACCTGTATTCAGAATAGAATTTCCAACTCTTTACACATAGTGTTTGACTTATGACCAGTCACTTAGCAAGTGTTCAAAGTTGTGGCAGACCCCAAAAACCAGATTTACAACCTAGATCCGTGATGGCGAGCCTATGGCATGCGTGCCAGAAGTGGCATGCAGAGCCATTTCCCCACGCGAGCTCACCGGAAGAACCCCACTGTGCATGCACGCGCACTGCCACCACCCGACAGCTGATTGTTGGGTATCTGGAACACATGCGTGGGGGGCGGGGGTGGTCAAGAGACAGGTGCACATGCGCAGAAACATGCAGCGTGTGCTGGGGTCATGTGCATCGCGAGATGCATGGCACGGGGTGATCACGCACGCAGACGCACAGCGTGTGGAGGGGTGATCGTGCATAGATGCGCGGCATGGGGGTGATTGCACATGCATCGCGAGCGCATGGTGCGGAAATCACACCAGAGCGCGAGTGCTGCGGCGGGGTCTCACGCACATGCGCTGGGGGGGGCCCAGCACGCATTGCCTTCTTCCCAACCAACCCTCATTTATAGCAATAGCACTTAGACTTATATACTGCTTCACTTATTTACAGCCCTCTCTAAGCAGTTTATTAAAGTCAGCATATTTGCCCCCAACAATCTGCGTCCTCATTTTACTGACCTCGGAAGGATGGAAACTGATTCAACCTTGAGCCAGTGAGAATCAAATTGCTGGCAGTTGGCAGAATTAGCCTGCAATACTGCATTCTAACCACTGTGCCACCCTGAATCTTTATAGCTGTTTGCAGTGCCCCCGTCATATAACTGCAATTTACAACATTTTTGCCATGTTTACTTCCAGTCTCCAGCAAAAAATACCCCATACCAAGTGGGTTTGCTTAACAACCGCCATTAAAATGGTCATAAAATTGAGTGTGATCACATGATGACCTACTTTATAACCATCAAGACTTATGAGTGAAATTGTGGGCTCAATTACAGACATAAATCAAGAACTACCTGTACTATATTTAGCCTTGATTCTATGCAGGGGTGGGATCTGACAGGGTTAACTACCGGTTCGATGATTTATGATGTGCTTCCCTGCACCGCTGCATGTGTAAATCTTTGTCAGCTTGCTGCCTGGACAGCTGAGCAGCGCTGCGTGCGGGAAACAGCGTTGAAAAAGCACTTTTTCCTGCTTTTTCAACCACAGCTGTGCCTCGCATAGCATCTGAGGTTGAAAACCAGGAAATAAAGGTCAGGTAAACCGGGCGGGCAGGTGGGCCAAAACAGCAGCAGACATAGAACCATTTCTATGTCTGCTGCTCTCAGAGCTACACGGTTCTACAGAGCGGACAGAACCAGTGGAATCCCACCCTGATTCTATGGATTTTACACTTAGTAATCATCGTATATTACCAGGTCTTCATGCTACAGAAAACTTTACCTGCTAATGAATGCAAGCTAAAACATATAATTTTAAGGCAGATTTCCTTTTCTGGACATTTGGCAATTTTATCCATATCATCTCCAGATAGATGCACACGCAAATTTTGACCTTACTTTTCAGTCATTTCAGCAATCTTCATATCTAATTTATGCTGGCTCTGGAAGGTGGAGTTCTCGGACCTGCTGTCTCCTTCAATCCCATTAGGGACTGGAGCACAGAAAGCAACAACGTCAGAGCAGGACAGGTGGATGTCCACTGTGTGTGAGTGGGAGGAATCTGCCCGCATGACTATTGGGACGGTTCCTTCCATACTTAACCGAAAGGCTCTTGAGGTACGCATTTCAATGATGAACTCAATTTCTGCAGAATAAAATGGAGAAGAATAATTTGCAATTTAATGTCAGATTGAAATTTGCAATACAGAATAAAGTGTAATCATGTAAACTGTCATGTGATTTGTTTTTGATTTAATGTGTTGTGTGAACTCAATCATAGACTATTCAATAAACAAGTTACAACTTAGCATAAGTTATCAACTGAGCCTTTCCGCTCACATTCATGGCTGACAGCTTAAGAACAGGTTATGATACTTTTCCAATTAGCTTTCAATTTTACTATAATTCTATACATCTGACTTTACCCACAGTCTTTATAATTCTGGTTACTGAATAGCATACTTATATGCAGTACACATTTTTCCAAGAAAAATGATACATTCAAACTGTTGGCCCAGATAAGAAAAATAATTACAGAAAGGTGTTACTCAAATTTTGTGATTTTAAATTATTTATTATTCAAATTTATATAGCCACCCATTTCATACAGTATATATGGCTCTGGATGAGATTATGCTGCAAATTAGCATAACTTTTAAAAGGAACTTAAAACTGAAACAGAGGATTAATAGTTTTAACTACAGTAGTAACTTAATAGGAAAAATACTGCAAGTTGTTTACAGGTTGCTTTTAACATTGATTTTTCTATTACTGCTTGTATTATAATGGAGTACATTGAAAAATGTTTAAAATGCCTTCCTATTGCCCCAGCTGCAGTTGAATTCTCCCTTTCTAACAGCATGAAATTCTGATATCCATAACTTCTTCTCTATTAAGAACACAAAAATATAGAAATAAAATTTCTGAATGGAGAATACCTACAATGGAGAAAATTTAGCAGATTTCTCCTCTTCATTTGAACAAGACAACAACCCTAATTAAAATTTGTCTCTCCTATAAGACACCATGGTTAAATATGGACCAGATTTATGCATCGGAAATAATACCAGTAGTTTATTGTAGAGATGTTTACATACAACCATCAGAAATTTTTTCAACTTGTAGGAAAAATATCCACCATTTTGCACACAGTAACAGGGCTGGGTCTGAGGAGAAGGTAGCCTATTTCTATATTTATTTATTTATTTATTTTATTGGACTTATATGCCGCCCCATCTCCGAAGACTGGCTCACAATTAAAACATACAATACAATAATTATTTAAAAAAGAATTAAACAATTTTAAGCCCAATAAAACCAAATTAAAATACTTAAAATTATCCCATGGCCCTGGTGAGGTAATCACAGCCCGATTTGGTCGAACAACCAGGTCTTTAAATGCGGAAGGTGCGGAGGTCAGGGGCCAGGCGGAGGTCAGAGGCATTTCATTCCATAAGTCGGGGACTGCTACAGAATAGGCTCGTCGCTGGGGGACTGCCAGCCAACACTGACTTGCCGACGGGACCCGAGGAGTCCTTGCCTATGTGTCCCGCAGGCGGGTGGCACTCGATATCGGCAGGAGCCACTCCCTTAAATCCCTATATCAATAAAACCTCAAGATAAGTGTCTTCTGCTGCAGGCTGGGAAGGAGAGGAAGCCGCATCTTTTAGATGTGTCCTTAAAGGATGAAGGATCTTCAAACAAAAATAGTGGTACAGTTTGTTGGACCAGATAAATTTAATAACCCTCAGTTTGGATCCATAGAGTACACTACAGGGTTCTCAAAACTCCTAATATGATAAATGAACTAACATCCCAAACTAGTGCTGGCTCAAGGATGTATGGCACAACTTCCCCACCAGTACAAAGACTTGCATTTTTAGAATGATTCAGAAGGAGAGGTGGTTTTGGTTTTGGTGTCCTGGGCCAGTGTCTACTCAGCCTTAGCCTAAAGCCAGCCCTGTGCCACCACAAATAAAACTATTGATTTCCCTAGGATTAAAGTAGGAGGACTAATCATTATATTTCAACAAGGTTTCTTACACTTTTTGGTAGCACAACTGCCCGCTGTTGGCCATCCACTATGACTTGTACTGGCAAACAAAGAGCAAAGGTCAGTTGTAACAGCTCTTCAGTTGTAACAGGCAAGGCAGGAGCCCTATCAAACTGTATTCCCACTTATTCTAGGCAAGACTCCCTTTGTCTTACACAAGCAAAGAAGGAAGTAGGGTTCAGTGTGAGTTAGCGATTCATCCCTAAATTGCTTGCCACTACCTGGAAAAGTTTAGGAATTCCAGTGCTGACTCAGAATTATACATATTATTAGTGTAACACACAAATCAAGACTCAGAATTGATGCAGCAGTAGCAGCATACTGATTGCCAATAGGCAGCAAATGTTATGCCAGCGTTGTTTTTTGCCAACTCTAGTTGGAGAGCATTTGAACTCAGTAATTAGAAAAATTTGCTATCAGAAAAAGATTCAGTTGCCCCCTAGCTAGAAAGACCTTTTGCCAATCCTTCTTGTCCTCACCAGTGCCTGGATGCTGATGGGCAAAGGAGAGTTTTTCTTGCATGATCTGGCTTGCTGTGCTGTTCAGGAGGTCAAAGATGGAGTTGCCTTGTGCTAGGAGTTCTACCTAGAAAAATATATATATATGATAAAACATCTTATTTGCAATGACCTTTTGTTCTACGAATGTCTTAGGAATAAATGCTATTTCAGTATGAAAATATGGTCCTGGAAGTTAGGCATTTTTAAAAGGATATTTGGATCCTGCAGGGTTCTAACAAAAGCTTCAGGGTTTTAAACAAATGACGCTCTAACATTTAATAGTTGCTAAGAATAGCAAATGTAGTTTGTATGCCAAAAACTGAACCATTTGTGTTTAAAAGAATATTGAGCAGCTACACTAGAAAGGTTCTTATATCCAATCTTAAACTGCTATTACACGAAATGGACTAGCAGCAGAATTGAAACTTCCATTATATTCCTGCCAAATCTAATCTCTAATGTCCATGCTGAGTACAAGGCATTTTGGGGTGCCTCACCTTCTGTAATATTGATGCTTACCACAGAAAACCCAAGGAAATGTGGTACATTCTCAGAGACATAGGCCAATTTGCCCTTTGCAGTGAGAGCTAGAATGAACCCCGAAAGTGAATGCACCAGTTCTGGATCTACAATAGCAGCTGCAGCAAAAAGTGGTTCTTCAGATGTCATTTGATGTGAGCCTGGGAAAACAAGAGAGTGGTACATGGGTTCTACACATCATTGGGTAAAACTCTACATAGAACAAAGCAACGATTTCCTGCTCTCGTACATACAAGGAAATGCATTCAGTTTCACAGCTACTATGATTGTTGGTGGAGCAGAGAAAAAATAGCCAGAAAAATGATTGAAGCCTAGGAATTGGGTCCCTTGTCAGACAATAGAAGTGCTGATTTATTGCCAGTTTATCAGGTACTTAGAACCTGAGGGTGTGGTGGAACAAGGAAACAACAATAAAAAACTTAATAGTCAGCCATCAACATGCCAATTAACAACTACAAGCTACACACAGCCAGGAACCATATAAATACAAGTGTAGAACAGACCAGCTCACATACCCTTGAGAGAGAGAAGTTCCCTGATGATGGGTTTCAGCAGGAGCCCAAAAGCTTGGAAAAATAAACTTTTCGTCCCAGGTAGTGATTCAAATTGGATCCAGCAAAAAATTTTGAATCAAGGTTTCTGAAATCCTCTAACATCAACCCAGCCAAGACTGAGTGGCTGTACATACTGGCATCTCGGATCATTCAGGAGATACCATCTTTGGTCGTGGGGGAGAGGTGTTGCCCCCCGTGGATAGGGCGCATAACCTGGGCGTCCTCATAGATACACAGCTCAGTTTGGAGGAGCAGGTGGGAGCTGTGTCCAGGGGGGCATTTGCCCAGGTGTGTCTGGTTCACCAGTTGCGCCCATACCTGAGCCGAGATGCCCTGCGGACAGTCACTCATGCACTCGTCACTTCCCGAATCGACTACTGCAATGCTCTCTACATGGGACTGCCCTTGCGGACCACCCGGAGGTTGCAGCTGGTGCAGAATGCGGCTGCGTGGGTTGTGATGGGAGTGCCCCGATACTCCCATGTTACACCCCTCCTACGTGACCTGCATTGGTTGCCGGTTGCCTTCCGGGTGAGATTCAAGGTTTTAGTAACAACATATAAAGTCCTACATGGCTTGGGTCCGGGGTACTTGCAGGAACGTCTCCTTCCGGAATCACATTCCGATTGCCCTGTACGCTCCCACAGACAGGGCTTCCTTGGGATAACGTTGGCCAGACATTGTCGGCTGGCGGGCCCCAGGGGTAGAGCCTTCTCTGTGGGGGCACCCACTCTGTGGAATCAACTCCCCTTGGAACCTGGATCTTGGCTCCTTCCTTCGCCATGACCTAAAGACTTGGTTATTTCAGCAGGCCGGCCTGGACTGAACCAAGAGGGGAGGGGGGTTTCTTTTTTTAAAAAATTTAATGGTTTTAATAGTTTTAATGTTTAATATTAGGCTTATACTGTTTAATTATTTTTTAGTTAACTTATTGTATTATATTTTTTATTCTGTGAGCTGCCCTGAGTCCTTAGGGAAAGAGGGTGGCATACAAGTCTAAATAATAATAATAGTAATAATAATAATAATTAATAATAATAATAATATAAACAATGTGTACTAGATTCAGGATTCATTACTCGGTGTAATTGAAATTTCCAGGATTTTCACACCAGTTGTGTTCACAAGTAAGTAGCCACTGCATTGCCACCACAGTTATTGTATGATCATGATTTCTGATGCTCTTTGCCGGGTTCCCAAAAGCAAAATCAATGGGGAATACAGCAAAAAGTTGGAAGTCCTGCTTCTACTTTTTTTTTTTTAGCCCAGCCAAAAATTGTCATTCTGTTTCTCTGTTTAGGAAGGAAATTTCCCTGAAAGGATGAATCAATAGGTCATCAGCTGTCTAGTCAGTTTTACTAATTGAACTATTACAGTGAATTTTTCTCCCACAGGATCAGTTGTAATGAAACTGATGCAAGTCTGGTTTGTTTTCTGCCAGATGACCTCTTCCCTCATATTATAGATAGGAAAAATATTGTTTCAGGAAATGCACTGTGCAAAACAGAGCCTGCTCATCTTTGAACATAATTATGACAGAATATGAAGGTCATTATATCTTTCACTTTCCCTTTTTATCTAAGGGTATTGCAAAAATATAGATATCAGAAAAATTTAAAATACAACTAAAGGCACATTGTTTTATGCTCTGATCCTCAAAAGAAAAAAAATAAAAATATAATGGATACAGAAAAAGCTCTTCAGGTAAAAGACACCTTTGGGAAAGCAAGACATGATGGAAAATATGTAGGAGTTGATAATGCCAGCTGTTGCATACAGCATGGCTGCTTTTTATGGCCTATTCTATGCTTCCCTTAAGCACAAATAAGGATGCAAATTATACCGATCCATGTTTGAAATTCATTGAAGGTGTTTTTTTTTAAATCAGCACCAAACATTAGTAACACATGGAATCAATCTTTTCTCCATTTTCTGATCATATATACACATATATTTAAAATGCAAGTGCAAACTTATAGTAAGTAGGAAGTACACGTGATATTTGAATGACTGACTTAAAACCATAAAAAAATAATAAAAACACCACAAGGAGTTCTCTTTGGAATAACAAATACTGCTCTCAAAAATATGCATGAAGAGTTTTAAACCCTCCAAAGGATTTATAGTGGGAACATGGTTACTAGCCAATTGTTGCAAGTCGTTTGGTTTTGCAGCCAGAAATCTGCACTCAACTGTAAAAGTAGATAGAGCTATGATGTAAAAGTGGAGGAAACAAACCATGTTAAAAAATCTCTCCCTTTTAATTTCCTAGTCAATGAAGCATTTGAGGTATGGAATGGGTGTGGAATTCTCAGGGAATTGCAGAAGATTCACTAGGCATACTTGCAATCCAGAGCCTACTAGTTGTTTCTCCCTGGAGTCATATACATCTAGTCCTAAGGTTAAGGTTTGGAATGAAATATATTGTTTAAGACAGTTTACCTCATATGTTGTAAGGAAGAGCCTACAGAGAAGTGCAGATTGGAGGCTCCTTCACAAAACAGATTTAGAGAATAGAAATGTCCATACGGAGACAGAGGAGGTACAGAGTGAAAACAGCCAAGAAGATATTGTACATGCAAAGGAGGGTTTAGATCACAACACAATAGACATTATTATTTTGTCAACTGGCAAACCCCCACTGCAAATGCCACTGTTAAGGTTTGCATAATGTCAGGTTAACTGTATCCTTTTATAGCCATGGCAAAGCATAAAGGGGGAGGGGATTAGATTCCCAGTGCAGTACAAATACAAATCCCCTCAGTTTACAATAGATGCAGTTGATATACAACTGCTTTAGTTATCAGTTGTGATAAAATTGAGCCTTGGTGGCTCAGGATGTTAATTGCCTGCACTTAAGTTCCAGCTGCCTACAACTGCTGTAGACTCGAATCCCACCAGGCTCAAGGTTGACTCAGCCTTCCATCCTCTCGGGGTAGGTAAATTGAGGACCCAAGATTGTTGGGGGCAATTAGCTGACCTTGTAAAAAAAATGCCGCTTGGTAATAAGCAGGCATATACAATGGAATGAAAGCTATTGCTGAGCACACTGGGTTGCATCCCAAAAATTGTAAGCCGCCCTGAGTCTCCGGAGAAGGGCGGCATATAAATGTAATTAAAAAAAAATGACAAGGAATCACAAGGAATTTATAAGATTAAAAATATTAGCTTAGATAGATATTGATATCTTTTGATCCCATATGAATGGTTAGATCCCAGGACATCTAATGCAGGCTTGGTACTCTGGAATCTCTTTGGATCAGATTACACTTCCAGAAAACTTAATAAAATAGGAGTGAAGTGACTGTGCACAGCTGTTACTATACTGTACTTGGGGCAACATATGGCAAGCAGAAAAGATTAGCATTCTAAATTAACATGCAGATTTACAGGCATTTGGGGGCAGAACTACCAAAAATGGGGTGAAGTTTGAAGAAAATACTTATCAAATTGTTGCTCCAAGAGAACTACAAAAGATGGTAGAATCAAGAAACTAGCTGACTTTGCTTGGATGAAGTTTCAATTGGGATAAAGTGCATGCCTATACTTAGATATGCCCCTCCCCCAAAAAAACTTCACACACACACACACACAAAATGGAAGGAAACCTGTCTAGGAAACAGAAATGAAAAGGAATGGGTGTCTTAGGCACATTCCATATGCAAGAACTGTGCAATCTGAGATAATGAGCTGCGGTGGCACAATGGTTAGAATGCAGTGTAATTGCGGCTTAACACTGCTGACTGCCAGTAGTTCAACCCTGACCGGGTCAAGTTTGACCCATCCTCCCATCCTTCGGAGGTCAGTAAAATAAGGACTCCTATTGTTGGGGGCAATATTGCTGATTCTGTAAACCCCTTAGAGAGGTCTGTAAAACATTATGAAGTGGTATATGAGTCTGAGTGCTATTGCTAGTACAGATTACATTATGTGAAGCCAAGAGGAAACCACCTACATTTTAGGGAACTTATAAGATACATACAAAACAAATCTGGATCAGCCAGCAGAAGATTTGACTACAAATGTCTCTGCACTTTTCTGCAGGTGAACATTTTCAAATACAGATCTAAATTCTGTGGGAAATGAGATAGATTGAGACTCTTAAACAGAAACGGGAAGATTTTACATGGTAATAATAGTTTGAAAGAAGTGATGACTCACTACTTTCTATTTTGAGGAGCAGTGTTGACTTCTTTACTTCTTTTATTTATTTTCCCAAAGTACATTCACATTCATCATAATCAGTACTCCCTTACATTCCCACAAACAAAATCAACACATGAACCCTTCACAATCTTAGCTATGTTTCTAAATACAGACTGGCAAACTGCTTCTGTGATTCCTAGTCACATCTCAATATATGTCTCTACATATGTGAAAAACTGTGCAATATGATATGGTGTGTATTCCATTGAACATTAGCTTCTTCCTGCAGTTAATCAAACTTTTATAGGAAAGTCAAATGATGTTTAGAGAAATATGATTGATTATGGCTAGTGAGCTGGCATTCGCTAAATAAGTTACAGAAAGAGTTGGGATTTTTCTTTTACCAGAATTAAAAAGTTGAGTCTCTCGTATATGGAAGCAGACCAGAGCCATGGTGTGGAGATATGAAAGTTGTTCCTTCTCTTGTTCTGAGATGGGCAGAAGAGACCGAAGAGTCTGCAGCTCCACATTGATCTGATCCCGACGAGCCTTGGAGGCACCTTTTGTTGATCTGCAGGAGTGCAAAATATGAGCCATACACATTTGTTCCTCTCCTATTTCCAAACCTTTAAAATATGTTTCCTGAGTCTCATAGTAGCTTAGAGAAACATTTCTTAATTTCAGAAGCTTTAAGATGTGTGGACTTCAATTCCCAGAATTCCAAATGCTGGCTGGAGAATTCTGGGAGTTGAAGTTCACATAACTTGCACAATTACTGAGATTCAGAAATATTGGATTATAGGATCTGATTTACACCTCTGCAGTTTTCACATTATGAACATGCACATACCTCTAAGCACCTTTATTTGAACATTATTCCATTCTTCTTCCCTATGGATTTCCCTTTTGGAATGACATGATGATTAACTGATCTTATGACTGGTACTTTCTCTGATAACATAGGTCTCACATAACTATATTATTATGTGGGAATTAAGGGGGGAAATTCCAAAAGCACATTTCCCATCTCAAAACTATTTTGTCATCTTTCAGTGACACCTTGTTTCTTTTGGGGGGGGGAGATAAGCTGAGTCATTAAAGAGAGACAGGAGAGATAATGGGAAAAGTGGAGAAACTGTGTGTACATAGATTGCAGGAACTGGATATGTCTAGTTTGATTAAAAGAAGGACTAGGGGTGACATGATAGCAGTGTTCCAATATCTCAAGGACTGCCACAAAGAAGAGGGAGTCAAGCTATTCTCCAAAGCATCTGAGGACAGGACAAAAGGCAATGGGTGGAAATTAACTAAGGAGAGAGGCAACCTAGAGCTAAGGAGAAATTTCCTGACAGAACAATTAATCAGTGGAACAACTTGCCTCCAGAAGTTGTGAATGTTCCAGCACTGGAAGTTTTTAAGAAGAGATTGGACAACCATTCGTCTGAAGTGGTGTAGGGTTTCCTGCCTAAGCAGGGGGTTGGACTAGAAGACCTCCAAGGTCCCTTCCAACTCTGTTATTCTATGCTAAGGTGAATGCATGTACACTCAAACCTTCATGACTTGGGAAGAGCTTTCAAGAGAAATATCTATCTTTATTTGGATCTAGTAAGGCTTTTATTTGCTCTCCGTTTGCAACCTTCCCATGTGTTCAGTTTCCTAGCTTTTCAGTATGAATGAACAAAACAACCCATTGCCTCAGGAAACAACAGGCATAACTACTCCTTGGCTTCTATCATCAGCTGCTTGAGTTGCCTGCATCATTGTACCTAATATTAAAGATAGCCCTGAAGTAATACTTAAAATGATCTTACCTTAGTTAATTTAAACTGTAAATCAGAGTCAAACTGTGAATCAGAGCAGAATCAACATGCTAAGAATTTTCGCACATATCTGCCAAATAAACAGCCAGTGCTAGCTGAGGAGGGGATTTGGGGAATACAAAATTTAGAATGGGGACCTGGGATAAAAATGTCGGAATGTGCCCAGCGGCTCTCTCTATATAAGCAAGGCTCATTAGCTTCAGCTTGAATGGCCAATGAAACGATGACAACCATCATCCTAAAACCTTCGGGACAAAGCTGTTTTAGAGATAGGCCATGCCCTTACCATGTGTTTCTGTCACCAGGTATTATGAAAGCTTTGTCCATTAACAGACCTACTCGGGTGGGAAACAGCTTTTAATGATTGTATCCACTCTAACTGCCACGTACAAGAAAGAGCTTTTCAATAGCATCCTCAAGGGACTCACTAACATTTGAAATGTTCTGTAGTCTGAGAACCCCAAATACTACTTAGCTGTGATCAGTTTGCTGCATGGCCTTAAGCACGTCATCCAGCTTTCACAAATGAAACCATAATGTTAATTATAACTCCTATCCTGTAGGTGTTGAAAAGGCTTTCCTTAAAATAAACATTCTGGTCACTTCAAAGTGTGAAAGTCTTCCTTATCACTGCCCTAACAGCAGAATCTAAAGCATCTTTTACTCAGAAATAGAGCCTTGGTGGTGCAGGCTGTTAAATGCCTAGCACTTAAGTTCCAGCTGCCTGCAATTAGTGCAGGCTCAAATCCCGCCAGGCTCAAATCCCGCCAGGCCCAAGGTTAACTCAGCCTTCCATCCTCTCGGGGTAGGTAAATTGAGGACCTAAGATTGTTGGGGGCAATAAGCTGACTTTGTAAAAATGCTGCTTAGTAATAAGCAGGGATATACAATGGAATGGAGGCTATTGCTGAGCGCACTGGGTTGTATCCCCAAAATTGTAAGCCGCCCTGAGTCTTCGGAGAAGGGCGGCATATAAATGTAATAAAAAGAAAGAAATAATTCATTACATTAAATAGGACCTACTCTAAAGTAAACACATATCAAATTTCAGGTTCAGCATAGAGCTTTCAAAGCTTTTTTCAGTACATAATTTCTGTACTGTCATAAGCATCTATTCTTTGAGATTGACTTTTGCATGTGAAATGCCCTGTGCCCTAATTAAACATTTCTAGCAAGCTCATAGTATGTCAGTGAAGTTTAGTGCTCATTGGTAATTTAATGGGGAGGGGAATGCTGTGATGGGGGAGAGTTTGAAGACTCTCACTAGTTGCCATAAAGTCTTTGAATGAACCACAGAGAGGGAAATTCTGAGTAGACAAAAAGTAGAATGGGAATTGCTGCC
This sequence comes from Naja naja, assembly GCA_009733165.1. NCBI lineage: Eukaryota > Metazoa > Chordata > Lepidosauria > Squamata > Elapidae > Naja > Naja naja. The sequence continues at coordinate 44,695,754 of CM019148.1, read as the reverse complement.
ATAATGTGTAGTTGTGGTCACTATGGATGTAAAAAGGGATTCAATAAATTCATGACAAAGGCTGTCAGAGGGTTTCAGTAGTAAGATTTATTAGGGCTGTTCATAAGAGGCTTTAGAGCACAAATGCAGCACCTTCAAATAATGCACATTTTTCTGGAATAAGGTTTCAGATTGGTTAGGAGACAGAGTGTGCCAGCTCACTTAATATAAAATTAGCTGGATTTATTAACATAATGAGCTAAGGCCAAATAAAGCACCTTTATGATTCATAGTATGATTCATAGACTCAAATCTCCTTTTTCCCAGGCAGTTGCTGCCATGGATGTGATGGCAAAGTTCTCCCATTATGATTCTTATTGACTGGTCTTGCGTGACATGCTCATCCTGCAGTTAACACAATTTACTCCATTTGCCCAATTTTCAGGGTTTTGTGCATTGAATTCATTGCCTGATTTATGGTTCAACACATCATGTGGACACAGCCAATAAGCCATTCAGTCATTCTGGGTTCCAACCTAGTGTACGGAAGAGCAGATGAAGACGAGTTCAACAGAAGAAAGAGAATAAGAGGTTTGAATTGCTTTCCTCCCATCCTTGAGTCCGCAGAAAACTATACCAGCATGGATTTTTCTGTCCCATTGTTGATCCCTATCCCGCCTAGTTGGCTTTCTTACAATCACTGACCATTCCATCTACTGGAGGGATCTATTCTACTCTGTTATCTAGCTTGGTTTCTTGTTGTAGGCATCTAACTTCAATTTCAAGTAATGACTGGCAAATGCTAACAGACCTACATCTTGAGACTGTCATCAAGGAATGGAAGAATAAAGGAGAAAATGCTGCTTTAACAGCAGCACAACAAAGAATAACACAGGACTGTCTCACTCAGGCTGGGCCTCATGCAAAGGCAGCATTTTTTATTATTGGATTTATACCTGCTGCAAACAGAAATGTCCTTAGAGGTTCACAATACATCCATCAATATGCAGCAAAACAAAGTAAAATAAAAACAAAAAGGCAAGCAAATCAACCTTACTCACGTAGATCTATAAACTGATGACATTCATGTCTCAAAGGCTCTTCAAAGTAGTCTATTTTTAATAGCTTGCAGTAAGCCAGCACCTTGGGAGCTGATTTAATTTTGTGGGAGGGGTGGCTAAAGTGCAGCTTTAAGAGAAAAAAAAAAAACCAAAATGTTGCCAAAGCATTCTTGTCATACAGTGAGCTACAATAAAAATATATTTGGCTTAGTGTGATGCATGAAGCCAGGCAATTTGCCTGGTATTATTGAGGTTTTAGCAAATTAGGGATCAAGGCAGTGAGCACTACAGGATTTTCTTGGTGATGAGATCCAGTCATTTGTTCCACTTCATCTGAAAGCTGGAAAACTGGACAAGTTGGAAACAGCAGCATGGCAGTTGATGTGAAAGGAGTCTGACAAAAGAGGGAACTAGGCACAAAGGAGGACAAAAGAATTCTCAAGCTTTTCGTGAATGAGCTGGACAATTTGCAGCTTTCACACAGGCCTCAGGAAAAGGGCACCATCTGCTACCTACCTTTTATCTACATGAAGACTAAAAGCACAGAAGGCCTGTCTGCCTCTCATTGTCTAGTCTTCCCCAGTTCAGTTGAGGAAACATTCCTCCAGGTTGTAAACTAGCACTGGATTTCAGAAAGCCAAATATTCATTACTTTCTTTATAAATTCTCTTTGTAAGGAAACACTTTAAAAACCTTAGAAAATGATGATCAATAAAGAAACCACAGCAGCAAAGAATTTGGGAAACAAGAAAAGGAGCAGCCTGATTTGAGAGGGTTTGGTGTTATCCAAAACGGGCCACTCTGGGAAAATTCAGTATGCAACATACCATTGTAGCTTACAGTATGTTCCCATGACAACCATCACACAGCCATTAATTTGTGTAGGGAACTGGAGGTAAATAACTTAAAGTATCAAAAGAACTAGTAAGGTTTAATAAGCTCAGCTTTACAGCCAGTTTTTTTTTTGTTAAATAAAAGATGTGGGGAGCCTAGGTCCAGCTGTACTTAATCCAAAGTGCTCATTGTGCACCATTAAATTAATCCAAGTCTTTGCTGGGTCCTGGGTCACACTGCAAATTATTATCATTATAAGCCTGAAGGCAAGTGCCTCTACTCTGTCACAGATATCTAGAGCTTCACATATTTGAGATGTTTTAAAAGTAATTGTTGATGATGTTAATACAGAAACCAAAACTCAATTCTGATTAGCCAGTCAATTTTATACCCTGAGGATATTCCCTTTAGTAGTCACTAGAGGTCTGACCAGTCCCATGTTTTTGCTTCTGCACTGTCTATTTCAGATCGTAGTCTTTCTCCATGGCAACCCACAGCTTATAAAGCAACTGCATTCTGCCAGTTTCATGGGTGGGAAATTCTGGGAGTTGAAGTCTACACATCTGAAAGTCACCAGATTGAGTAACATTGCCCTAAAAAGTTGAAGCCATTATAACTGAGTCTCTCTGCTCTTCATCTGGCATTCAGTGCTTGGCATGCCTTTGTCTCTCAGAGAGGAAGCAATTGATTTGCAGGGGCTCTGGAACAGCTGTGCTAATCCCATAAAGCTGTTATGAGCAGTGTTTATTTAGTGGGCATAAAAATCTGGCCACTGAAGAAATCCTAGCAACAACAGTGTCAGGTTTAGAAAGAAGAGAATCTTCTACCTTGATCCCATCAAGGTTTACTTTGAAGAAGGTACTACTTCATTTAGACACTTAATGTCAAGGCTGCACCTTAGCCTCTTAGCTGATTGGTTGAACTATTACATTTCCATACATCTTTCTGTAACAAAATATTAGATCAAATAGGCAAAAAATACATCGACTTTATGCAATACATACAGGGTTGATGAAGTCTACTTTACCTTCCTCTTAGCACCAGAATTCTGTTTTCCTCACAGAGATCAGAATTCCTGCTTTATGAAAGTGTTTGCTATTTGAAATGTATATCTATTTTCTGTAGTCCAGAGTAGATTATTACAATGCTCTCAGTTAGAAAGCACCATTTTAAAAAATCCCCAAAATTACAGTAGGTATAGAATGGTACGCTTCAAGATGCAATAATTCTGGTCTCATTTCTCCTTCAGTTGCACTTACTGCTAATGCTCATTTTATAGAAGGTTGCTCTTTAAAGCCCTAAATAATTTTAGTTGTTTGAAGTGGTTGCTGACGCTCTAGAAACCTGACTAGTATAGAAACCTGAATAAGTATTTAAGCATGTCCATGCAGTCTGCATGTTAATTTCCAGAGAGTAATTCTTTGTGTGTGTTAATTTTGCAATATCCAAAGTTCTTGGTTCCCCAAAAGCAATGATGCCATTCCTTTGATTCCCATTTGCAAGGAAGCAAAGCAAAAGAAAATTACTACCCTCGTATTCTGATTATGGACAGCTAAAGGCATCAAAGAAGTGGGTTTTGAGGAAACAGGATATGGCAGGATATCCTGAATAAGAAGCATTCTGAATATATTTTATTTTAATAATAAAATGGGTGTGGGTGGTTGACCCACAGTTGCCCACCAGTTTTTGCTTCAGATAATTGCATTTAACAAACTGATATAAATAAAAATGTAAATATATAATTTATGACTCATCATAAGAAGTGTCTATCTAGGTGGTCACTAAGAGGTGTCACTAACTTGAAATCATATAGTCAGTTTTTATGGTATTAAATGTCCCCTGATAATATTCTTTTGGGCAATTCACCAAAAATAATGATAAAAATAAATTAAAAGGGAATGATAACCTACATGTCAAAGATATGGCAAATATGGCAAAATAAATAAATAATACAGTTACAGCACTCCAAAATTAGCCTCTGAAGATGATTTTAAGAGATAGATGAAAAAGACAGTTCTCTGAGTAAATTGGTCCTGGAAACAATGGATGTTCTGTCTACTTACTAGCAACACAGGAACTCTGTTTTGGACCAATTAATAGTATAGAACCATTGCAAACCATGGCCCTTAGAAACAGTACATTACAATGGCACCAGGATTTACTATGTTCATACTATTTCATTGTGTCCAAAATGTAATAATTGAGCACGGTTGGGGATTCTGCAACAAACATCTTCCCCCTCTTCTAAACCTCAGTGGGAAGAAAGGATTGCAAGATCATCTCACTGACCTGAAAGGCCTTGGAGTACAGAGCTTCTGCTTAGGAACAGATATAGGAGCAGACACCTGGTGTTCTCGCTTTCTGACTGGCTTGTTGCAGTTCTCACACAAGATGGTCATAGTTCTGCAAAAGGATAGAAATTATTGAAGCAAATGACAATAATCAGATTGCCCAAGAGGAAGCCACAATCCTCAAGGCTGGAATAGCATTTCAAATCATGTTTTTACCCAAATGCTGAGCCTCCCCTAATTTGTAGTCCTCCTCTCACCCATCCATTGGCATGACCACGAGATAGTGAAGATTGCAACTGTAGTCCAACACATCTGGATAGTGCCAGGTTAACAAAGATTATCCATCAAGCTGTTCTGGAAATATGATAAAAAGTTGCCTCCCGAAAGAGTGCAGAAAAGAATAACAGAGTTGAATAGGGAACTGGAGGCTAAAACACATGAAAAATGATTGCAGGAATTGGGCATGTCTAGTTTAATGAAAAGAAGGTCTAGGGATGACATGATAGCATTGTTCTAATAACTAAGGGGCTGCCACAAAGAAGAAGGGGTCAACCTATTCTCCAAAGCACCTGAAAAAAGGATAAGAAGCAATGGATGGAAACTAATCAAAGAGAGAACTGACCTAGAACTAAGGAGAATTTTCCTAACAGTTAGCACAATTAATCAGTGGAATGACTTGCCTCCAAAATTGTTGGTGTTCCAACACTGGAGGTTTTTAAGAAGACAAATGGACAATCATTTTTCTGAAATGATATAGGGTTTCCTGTTTAAGCAGGAAGTTTGACTAGGAGGCCTCCAAGGTCCCTTCCAACTCTTTTATTCTGTTATTCTTGGAAAATCAACAACACTAGACAAGCAAAACAGGTGGTAACTATCCACCCACAACCCTGGCTTTGTTCAACACATGTAGAAGAGAAAGGACTTCCAGTGTCATAAAGACCCTGCTTTTCTAGGATTCTGATTCACACAGAGAAGCCCTACTGATTGCAGATTGTCTAGTTATATCTAGGATGACACTCTACACTCAAAGCAACAGAGGGGAGAGGTCATGGTTAGTGTGCTTCTCCTAGCTCCCCCTTAACACAGAGAATCTTTCTGCTAGTGTGATGAACATTGAAAGGGATGTGAAGCAGAATTTAAATCAGTTTGAGTGGGAACAGTTTTGTAGTCAAGATGAATATAAGACTGTAAATCACCCATTGTGATGGACAGGTGTTCTCCAAATTATTAGTTAAATATAATCATCTGATTCAGAACCATGTCAGGAGAAAGATTTAGCACATTTACAACTGATTCAAATGGATAATACTGTTTCGTCTTCATTTAATTTCCCCTATGGCAAGACTAAATTATCGGTTATAAATCCTGCTACATTTAAGTTCATAGAGATTGTGTGAGCCTTCTCCACCCTGTTGACTTGTAGGTGTACTGAGATTACTACTAGGAAATTTATAGCTTGGGATACTGGAGGTGAATCCAGACATTGCAATCCCAACACAGCAGGTTAATAAAACCCCTTATAAAATTACTCCACTTAGATTCTTTATTTCTGTTCTTTTGTTAGCAGTTTTGATAGGATATGAGGTTTCATGTTTAACTGGTTTTGTTCTTTTGGTGACTGTAATGCTGTTATTCTTTTGTAATTATACTGTACAATGATTTTTATTTACTGGTAGCAATTGATATTTTCATGTTTTAATGTCTTTGAATTGGCTTACTGTTATGTACCTTGCTGAAAAGTGCACCACTACAAATAAATATTATGGCTATTATTAAAACTACTGAAGTGCAATGTTCATTGTTATCAATAAAACCCTCTCCCTCAAGGGATAAATACCAGCAGCAGGTGAATGGTATTTGTAATGAACACATTGTTCTGTTTGTGTGTCTGTGTGTCTGTCTATCTGTCTGGTTAATACTTCTCCTTGCCTGCCCTTAGCTAATTGAAAACTCAATCTCTGGGTTTATATATAAAATAACTCTATTCCTGCCTTAGAGGGAGATATAATTGGTTTGGGACATGCTGATGTTAGGGGGAGGATGAACAGAAAAGCCATCAAGATAAAGGAATGGACAATTATGAAAAAAAGATTGATACCCAAACAGGAGCATGCTAAATGGTAACTTTTGTACACCTTCTACAATCAGCTATACAAACATTAAACACAACTTCCCAAGGGGCATTTTAGCATTTGGCCTTATTTTTTCAGGATTTAATATAAACAGTTTCTGTATAATTCTTCTCTATTGATTGATAGTTTTTTCAGTATGGTTACTGTTTGTTCTTTTAATTAAATTCAAGTTATTATTATATTGTGTTGATACCAACACTGCATTTTCAGCAGCAGTTAGTGAGCATCAATCTCTTAAGAGAATAAGAAATTGTCATATTTCTAAGATTCTCTCTGCTTAGATGTTTTAGGTTATTAGGGGTGGGAGGAAGTTTCAGTTAGATTCAAACTTCAGAATTGCCAGTACATCAAAATTCAAAAGAAGGGGATACTTTGGGAGTTTGGGAAAGGACGCTGAGTTCCTGAGAAGTATGGAAAAGAGTTTTTGTTACAAGGAATATATGTAGAAATCCTAGGTAAAGAGAGCACCTACTTCTGAGACAATCCACCATTCAAGAGCAGCATTAATCTATGCTGTGGCTCAGCAGTACAATTGCTTTTAATTCAAAAGCCATCTCTACAACATTTGAAAAGGCAACAAAGCATGTCTTTACATTTAATTGATCATGGGGAGCCTATCTGTGATTAGGGAAAAGAACAAAAGATTTTACTTCCTGACATAATTAAGCCACAACATTTCCCATTTCAAAAATTAATGTGGCCCAAAATATTTCCCATAGCAGCAGCAGCAGCAGCAGCAGCAATCTAGCCCACCTAAGTGATAGTTTGGGTTGATTCAGCCGAATCCCCTTCCTGATGCATAAATAGGAAGGCAATGTCTGTACCTTCTATAGGTTAGAATTTCTAGACTTGATGGTCATTGAATTCAAATTATGACCTTCCTTCCAAGGTGCTGAATGATAGGTAATGAATCCTACCATTTCAGTGTTTCTGCTGGCCACTGGGTGGACCAACTGAGACAGAATTGCTTGGAGCTACAGACTCCATCTCTGAGCAGGGCAGAAGCTAGAATGATTGCCATCCCCTAGCTAAATCCTATTATTAAGAGAGGCAAGAAAACCAACACCTAAAGTAGTTGAATTTCTTACAGTTCTTGGCTTTTGAAATAATAATGATGTAAATTACCCACCCATAATAGATAAGCCCTTATTTTGCGGGGTTGAGGTGTTACCATCACCACCACCACCCTGTTTTCAGTCTAAGGATCTCTTACCTCTTTGCTGTCTGGCTGGGTCTGAACTTGCTGACCCAACATCCTCTGTCTTTCCTTCTTTTATAATAACCCCCTCTGGGGGAGGGGGTGAGAAAAGGGGGGCTATGGGGCCAAACAGGGGATAAAATTACCTCTTGTGATGCAATTGTAAACATCTCTGAACTATTTTTAGAAAACAGACTTCTAAAAATAGCATCCTTTCCCCCTCAACACACACATATACAGCATGCCTGTAATCTGATAGGGGAAGCAATAAAGAAAAGGCCTGGCTGTTTAAAAGGGGCTTGTTATCTCAGCAGGGAATTGGGGTTATGGGGTGGCTTGGGAGCTGCTGCTCGTGGAAGAGAATTATCGTCACTTTTGGCTCTCTAATCCCAGTGATGTGACTGGTGATGCTGACCTGATGGCACTGAGGCCCTGGAGGAGCTGGCTCTGAAAGGCATTCTCTCAGGCAGAGAACTGAAGGATGCATGAAATCATATACTTAGCAGCTGAGTTGAGCTCTTTGGACTGTTAGAAAAAGTTTAACGGGTGCTGTCTCTGTAATCCTTATTACAGTCCTATAAAGTAGGAAAATACTATTATCAAATAGGGCCTACCATGCAGATGAATGAGATGGCTATAGCAGGCAATAGAAGCTGTGAGGGAAATGAGATAAATATTAGAGGGATCAGATGGCAGATTCGCATTATTTCCCTGCATTCCTTAAAATGGCTTGCGATCTGCAAGTGTGGTGCTAGAAGTTCTCCCATTGTGTACATTGAAACATAGTTGAATTGCTTCTGGTCAGCTTTTGTATATAGACAGAGAAGGGTGATGTTTTGTCCATTCCCTCAGGTATCAAAATGATTAGGACAATTATAGAGAACTGAGAGCTGTAGACAAGTCAATGTGTTGTTTTTTTCAATTCCACTCCCCCTCACAAAATCCAGGAGGGTTAGAAGAGAATAACAACAATCTTAAATAAACAACCAGACATGTTAAAAGGACTCACCAAGATCACTGAGAATGATCAACTGGAGACTTGATGTATAGTGTCGTGAGTCTACCCATGATACTCTTTTCCACCTGAATCAGGAACATGTGCTCAATAATTGCCTGGAGATGAAACCAACAACCTTAAGCTTATCCTAGATAAGATGGGAAGACTATGGATATGTGGTTTTCAAAAGCAGATATTCAGGAAGAGTCCTGTATTTTATTAAGGAATATGCCCTCCCAGTTAAAGAGGTTTGGGACCAACAGAAATCTTCTGCTACTACCATACTTTATTGTGATGGCTCCACAGATAGGAATAGAGTCTTGTAAGTGTTATGCCTCCAACTCTCAGTCCATGCAGATGCTCCTTCAATATCTTGTGATCAGTAATATCAAAGGCTCTTCAGAGACTCAGAAAAACCTTCATGGTAGCACACTTCAAATCTCTGTTCCAGCAAAAAGTGAACTATATTCAGGGAAAAGAATATTCTAGCTAATTGGCTTATTTCAAGCATGCTTGCAATTAAATGGTACTGTTGAAAGCATTTTGCCTAAGAAAGGAAGATTTGCAACTGAGTAATAATTATTCGAAGCTCCAGAATTCAAGGACAGAGTCTGCCTCCTTCAAGCTGGTAGTCTCTCTCTCTCTTACTGGAAAGTGCAATGACTACTTCCTGGACCCATCCAGTTAGACCCTATTAGATTTTAACTAGTTCCCTCTTGCCTACTTCCTGTGATTATAGCAACTGCCACTGATTTTATAAACTCTGATTGGTGGTGCCTCCATAAGTTGGACAGGATGTGAAAGGAATGTAGTGTGTCATTCTGAGCAGATGTGAGTCACTCAAAATGAATTGCAAACAATGGTTACTGAATGGTTAGATCAATCTGCATCAGGACTACCTGTCAGCAGCTCAGCTGCCATTGAAAAAGCCCTTACTTGGTGACCATAGTGAGTCCACTTCATTTTTTTCCCCTTCCAGCCTGAGTTACAGGCCCAAAACCACTGGCCAATGGACCTGAAGATAGCAGAAACATGACTAATTCATTTATTTATATGTGTACTGTATACTCACATGAAAGTAACTCTGGCAGCATATAGTACTCAATTAAAAATACATAAAAACTGTCACAATTAAAAATAATTATTAAAAAGATACACAAAACAGGAGAGGATGGTATTAATCACAGCAAGAGAAGCATCAGAAATCTTCCCAGTCCTCTAGGACCTGTAGGTTTGATAACAATAGCGAGGTTTTGAGGGAATTGTGGAAAGTTGAGAGGGATGGAGCTAATTTCACTTTCAGGGTGAAAAGATTCCATAAGATGGGTACTTACCATGGCAAGAAGCTCCACCTTCTGAGACTCACCCACATGTAATTCCCTCACAGAAGGGACTTGTAGCATGTTTCCTTTGCCAACCCTGATGGGTCAGACAGATGTAATTGGGGAGAGGTGGTCCCTCACATAACCTGGTCCCATGCCATGATGGGCTTTAAAGATCAAAACCAGCACCTTGAATTGGACTCAGAAGCAGACTAGCAGCCAATGCAGCTTGTGAACCAGATGTGTTAACATGTACCACTCAGGAGGCAAACATGACTGTCTGCATGGCCTCATTTTGAATCAGTTGAAGCTTCTGGATACTCTTCCAAGGTAATCCCATGTAGAGCAAATTACAGAAATCCAAATGAGAGGCGACTAGAGCATGAGTAACAGTGAGCAGAATTCTCAATCTAGGAAAGGGCCCAACTGATGCATATGAAGCTGTGCAAAGGGCCTCTTAATCTCAGTGGCCACTTGCTCTTTTAGCAGAAGTCCTAAAGTCCAGGAAGATCCCCAGATTGCAAACAGGGTTTGTCTGGGCCAGTGCCATCCTATCCAGCATCAAAGGTGACACAGCACTAGAACCAGAAGGCTCCAAAACCCAGAGCCACTCAGTCTTGGTAGGGTTCAGTTGGAGCCTGCTGTTCCCCATCCAGACCTTCACAGCCTCCAGACATGAGATAAGCTATTCATAACATTAATTAATTCACCACCACAAAGATATTGTAATGGCTGACAGAGGTGCAATTGGGTATTATCAGCACACTGATGATACTTCATCCCATGGCAATGGATGAGCTCACTTAGCAGCCTCATTTTGATGTTAAATAGACAGAGGAAGAATATCAAACCCTACAACATCTCAAATAGCAGAGGCTGAACCACAGGATCTCTCCTCACCGATCACCACCACCTGAAGTTGGCCTGAAAAAAGGAAGCAAACTAGCACAGCACCATGCTATTCAAATCCTGAATGAAAAGTTATCCTGATAATCCAAGGCTCTCTCAAGCTGCTGTGCAGTAATCTTGTCAAACATCTTTCCTCAAAGGGGGAGATTAGATACTGGACAAAAATGTCCAGTATTAGTTATTTATTAATTATAATAATGGGATCTAGCGATGGCTTCTTAAAGAGCGAGTGAGCCACAAGAAGTGAAAGAACAATCCCCTCACTCAACGAAGCACTATCCATTACTATAAACCACTCACATGACACACACCCTATGCCACTTTCACCAGACAGGAGGGGGCATGGATCTAAAGACCAGGTGGCCCGACTCACAGTCTCAAGGACCCTGACCAATTTCTCTGATCCTGGAGGTCCAAACCATTCCTAGATAGCAGAGCTAGACTCTTCCCTAGGCATCTTCACCATACCTGCAACAAAGCCAGTGTCAATCAAATATAATTTTATTTGATGGAGGCTGGGAAAGTTCTTCCACACAGCCCTGCAAAAGGTTCTCCAATGCATCCTTATCCAGGGAGATTCCTGTCACCAAAACATGGCCACCGAGCAGCTATTTATGATCAGAGTGGAGGAGTAATGATCCCCCTCAGTGCCACCAGGTAGATTTTAATAGGAGCTTTAACTCACATTCTGTCAAGTTCATCACTTATCAAGTGCCAGTGACATTCTAGATGTCTCTTCTCTCATTTCTCTTAGCTCTTTTCTCTTAGCTGTTCCTTAAACCACAAACAGTGCAGGGTTCTCTGAAAGGAGAAAGGTCGTATGGGCATGATCCAATCCAAAGACTCAGTTCATTCCAAGTGGCCACCAAGACTTTGGATGGCCAAACAGAACAGTAGGAAGCCCCAGATTCTTCTGGAACTCATCCAAGTACAGTGGTCCCTGAGAGAGGATCGTAGTGCTAGAATTTATGCTAAACCTGGAATGTTTATATCAAAAGATTTGAATTTGCTGCTTTACAGAGGCTCTTGGATACTATTCAATACTGCTTTATTCAAAAGGTGGCTTTGGAATTGATGAAGCCCTGTAACCAACAGCACATGCCCATTCATTTCCATATGCAGGCAGTGGTTCAGAATGATCATAACAAAAGGTTAATACCTGTGAGGAAAAGTACACAAACTGACAGTGTGCAATTTCCTTTTTCATTTGTGATAAGCCTGTGTCATCAGTTGGACATAGTATTAACAACCTGATCATCTGATTATATAGCAGAATAATATCCAACTTCTTGCAGTGGCACTTGGTATTAAAGTTTAGGTGCCAGTAAATTCTGTAGGCTGTGTCACTTTGCTTTTGACCCCACATGATTTTGATATACAACATTCAAATACATACACATACTTTAGGATCATGTTTTAACAATATTCTGTTAAATGAAGTGTCAAATTCCACATAAAAAGGCTCATATCTACAAATTCTAAATTATTCAGCTGATTTTTTTCTACTGTTTGTTACTGATATTTTGTGTTCTGAATCTTGAATTTAGGTTCAATACAGAATATATAAATTGATTGATTTATAGGCTGAGGTTTTTTTTTTACTGTTCCTAATATACATTCAACCAAAGTTTCTTCTGCAGCTGAGACAGTAGGAAAGGATAAGAGAACAATAGATAGTTGATTAATTGACTCAATAAAAATGAGAATCCAATGATGGAATTTTAAAATTTATTTCCTCCTGCTGAGATCTTGCCATCTAACAGCCAACAACAAGCAGTCATCACAGAAGAGGCAAATAGGTCCACTGCATAATCTGAGTTCACCTATTATATTATTTTGTAATGTGGCTTGTATGATTTTTGTTTTATGTTAGCATTTGAAAATCCAACTATCATCATTATCCACACCTGACATAATATTCTATATAAATCAGGCATAAAGTGTAAATCCAATTAAACTTGTGATTTAAAAAATATTCCAGCTGTTGAAAACCAAGTTCAACAATCTAGGTTAAGATTAGTATACTGGCAATTTTTTTTTACAAAGAAAAGCTCCATCCAACATATAAGCAAGAACTTTATTGATTGATTCTGTGTTATTTCCTAGTGCTTGTGTCAGAATCTACATTTCCTTCCTTTTTTATTTAGATAGCAATATTGCTGAAGTTAAATTTCAACATATATAGCAGTCATTATCAATGGTACTTTATCTATAATGTTTGCATGTCTCATCTCTCAATTCCCCTGCTCTGGATGACAAATTATCTTTAGATTACTAGGGAAGTTTACTCTGTTCTTTACTACTTTGAGGTCTTTGGAATAAAGGTGCAATGTTTGAAGTTGTGTTATTCAACTCCTCTCAGGAAAGTATCTGGCACCTTGATGATATAAGACAGAAATAAGTAACCTGCAGCCCAGGAGTTTAAATAATTTCAAAAGTTCACACCTCTGATAAGAGCTATCTTTACCTTTCAGATAGCTTGCTTCTTGAAAGAGACAAATCAGGGAAAATATTCAATTTCTACATACTTTATGCTTTACTATTTCTATTTTTGGAATGTATTTCCAACACTTTATCTTCATGGGAACTCAACTTCCAGAATTTTTTTTTAAAGTTTACCCCATTTTTAAGGGACACTTGTACAAGACATCCCGCATTAAACTGATTTCATCATAAAATATCATTATCAAGGCATGTCTGGGAAATGCAGTTCCATAAGAGAGTATGCAGCACCTTAAACTAGCAAAGTTATGATTCTCTACGGTTCTTTGTTTTCTTTCAAAATAGTAAAACCTTTGCCTCTTACCCATCTAAAACTGAGATATGAATTCCAGATATATTTTGAATGTGCTAAAAAAAACCCTAAGTACTTCTACTTTCTGGAATGGGTGAATTTCTCAGAAGACCCTTGTGAGACACTCCATGGGGAATGCCATTGAAGACTTTTTGAAAGCATAGTATGTGCTGATTAGTTGCTGATTAGTTGGTGGAGATTCTGCCAAAATTTTTACTGGATATCTGTATGTTTTTATGTACAATGTAAAACCTCATTTTAAATGGGAAAGGCCTAAATTTTCAAATATTTTTGGGAGTACAGTCCCTCAAAGGAGTAACGTGTTTTATGCTGAGATATTGGCACATTTTTACCAAGAATTTCTCTTTTGGTGGATATGTGGTTGATTTCTGAGGAGTCACCCCAATATTTCGGAAGGAGATTCCTCCTCACATCTTGTTGCACCCAACATTTCTCTCTTTCTACAGACCAAGGAGGAAACAAATAAAACTATTTTACCTTGCTCATATCAGGCCTGATTGATACTTAGATGGGAGACTTCCAAAGCTGAAGGTTAGCCTGGGAAGCTGAAAAGCATCCTGGAAACCAGCACCGGAGAACCGTTTCTGCATGTTTCATAGAAAACAGCAAGGACATCTTCATGAAGTTACTAGGAACTGAGCTTGATTCAGTGGAAATTCTTCCCCCTGCTGTTGATCTATCTTTGAATCCATTAAGTTTATGGGTTTTAATGAACCATGCTGTTTTTAATGTAGTGAATGGCTTTGCAAACTAGATAATAGTAAATTAAACACCCTAGGGTAGGGACGTCTCCAAAAACAACATGAAACTACAGCAAATACATCTCTGAATCAAGGCCTTTATCTGCAGTGCTAGTAGCACAGATAAAGATGTACTTCTTCAAAAGGTGCAGACTCAGGCAATTTAAGTGCAGACAAGATGAGCAGTAGGAAATAAATAGCGACCAACCTTTTTCTGTACACATTTGTTTTTCGTTTGGTGAGGGCAGCTTGCCCACTCTAGGCACTTTTCAGATATATTGGGTCTGAATTTTCTAGAATTTCCAATTTGTCAGTTGTGTTGGGCTTGGACATTCTGCTAGAGGAGAATCATCTACATGATAACCAGTCTTTTAATTCATTTAGAAGACACCTGGATAGAGAATAGTAGGATGATGTCTGTCAGTGTGTGTATATGAATATTACATAATTTGCAGCTTAATAATTTTCCCCGTGAACATGCTCTCATTGTAGAAAAAAAAAAATGAAAAGACAATGAAATAAATTGATCAACAAAATGGTAGCATAATTGCTGTTGTGAAGGTGGTTAGCTCATCTGGAAGATATGAGAGACAAAATATTATTTGATAACAGGTTGCCTGCTTGGTGATGCTGTTTAGGAAAAAAGGAACAATATCAAATAGCATGACTGATAACATAGCTGCCAAGGTAGAAACTTAAATAGCAATTGCCCAAAACAATAATGTTACACTGAATTGCAGCATAGTCTTAACAGGTCTCAGATGGTTGCTGCATTTGTCATGTTTTCTTCTGGAGCTATTAGCAACCAGACTTTATTTCACAGTATTTAAAAAAAAATCAACACTGCATGATCACATAAAATGGTTATTATGTTGACTTGAAAAATGTTTCTTAGACTCTATTATGAAAAATCAGCATAGAAAAAGCTTCATCAGCTGCTTATCCTCCAAATTTGCAGATAAGAATAAAGACAGGATAATTACCTGAGCCTCTCTGCTATTTATGCACTGCTGGGGTTGCTGCATTCATTTAATCTGCAAAGACCTCCCCATCTCTTTTAAATCCCAAGCAAGTGTTTGTCATTTGTTAATGTTGTCATTTGTTAAATATATAATACCCTACAATAATGATTTTCAGATTTCCTTCATCAGTTGTAGTTACCTAAATACTGCGTGGTGCTTTATCTATCTATCTATCTATTATCTATCTATCTATCTATCTATCTATCTATCTATCTATCTCTACCTATCATCTATCTATCTCTATCTATCTATCATCTATCTATCTATCTATCTATCTATCTATCTATCTATCTATCTATTTCTATCTCTATCTATCTATCTATCATCATCTATCTATCTATCTATCTATCTATCTATCTATCTATCTATCTATCTATGTTTGTAGGCATATATACTGGACACAAGATACATAATAGTTTGGCATCTCACCTCTACACAAAAAAGTCACTGAGAATTGTGAGATTATGGCAGAATATAAATGTAATAAATAACTATAACAAGGTATCTCCAAAAAGAGATGCAACATATGGGCAACAATTTAGCCTGAAAAGTGCAATATTCTATCTATATATTATACAATAAATACTGTTAATAAACTCTGAATTATATCTTGAATGAGAAGAAAAACACTGCTGGAGCAAAATTTAATCAAATCTGATTAACAGAACGGAAGTTTCCAAATCCTACAATGTCAGCATAGCACTTTGTTCTTCATTCAGAATGCTGCATCTAGTTACATGTACAATTTAGAACTATGGAGTATATAAAACAAGGGTTGGTAGAAGATGGAACTGGACTTATTGGTAGGTTTCTGGGTGACTTGAAGTAGACAGGCCAGAATTTATGACTCCCAGTTGTTTGCCATGGCAATAGTCACTTTTTCTTGTCTTACTACTGCTGGTAATAAGGTTGTGAGAACATGTATGTGTAAAAGAACTAATAGGCAATTAGGTTCTGGTGCTCGAAGTAACTGGGCTTAGCATTCAAAAGATACATCTCCATCTAATAATTTTTTTAGGTTTCATTTTAATCCCACCTTCATTTTATAAATAACTCAAGGTGGTGAACATATCTAACATTCCTCTTTTTCCCATTTTCCCACAGCAATCTTTGTCTTTTAGGCATGGTTTTTATGCCTAAAGCAGGACTAATGTTCATAATCCCCTGGTTTCTAGCCTGATGCTAGAACTACTAGAACAAGTTGGCTTTAATGTTCATAATCCCCTGGTTTCTAGCCTGATGCTAGAACTACTAGAACAAGTTGGGAGATTTTACAACAGTGAAATCTGACCATTCCTAATATACAGAGAATTTTAAATGAATTAAGATATGAGCAGAGAATATTGAAAACAAGTCTTTTGAAGAGAGGCTGGAGCAACTTAGACTAAGCTATCTCAGAGGGCAAGCCCAAATCTAGTGGGTTTAATTGGTAACTTTTGAGTGAACATTTAGGTGGATTCTTCACAGTGAAATTGACAAATGTTCCAGAGGTTGAGGAGGGAGAAAGTCTATCTATCCAATTTTCTGAGGGCAGAAAATTATCTATGGTTCAGGATTTCCCTCATAAAATGTGGGCCCAGGTTTAATGTCATTTTCATCCTATGCTTTAAAAATTATCTTAATAGAATGCCACTTAAAAATAATTACTACTGTAGATACAGATATGGCTAATATTCATACCCTCCAACAGACTTTTCCCTGCGGTTTTAATTTTCAAAAACTCAATGATGCTTTGCTTAGTTAGAATGTGATCTAAGGGGAAAAGAAAATAATGGAGGTGTAAGAAATAAAGAATGAGGCAGCAAGGTGAAAGTGCAAGCTTCCCCCCCGTTTTTTGTGTCAGAATTTTGGGTCACCCAGGTGGTACTTGTAGTAAGCTCAGACAAAACAATTTTTCTTTTAGAATAATACATTGTAAATGTTTAAAAAAATCTGCAATGTGTTTAAAATTTCTCACATTGTCTTTTTATTGGATCCTCCCATTGCATTAGCCTCACCCCCTGGTCATTTGTTCTTCTCTCAACAAGTATCAACTGCTCATTCTGTTTATTCCTCAAAGATTATGAGATTTCCTCTCCTTTTAGGCTTCCCTCTGTAAAGATGTCTATTATGACTTAAAAGCTGACCTGCTGTAGGCACCCTCCGGCAGAACATGGAATATAAATCAAATGAACAACTCTGGGATTTCCGGTGCTTGTTTCTATCTCCTTATATATGAAGGTGTTTAGGTTCCCATGAGGTTCCATGCCTGGATAAGTTTGCTATTTGTGTCAGAACACTGGGATGGACACTCTGATAGAGCATTTATTCTCTCAATGGACTATTCTAAGTGCTATTTCTATAGGAATAAAAGTTCAGCTCTTTTTCATAATCTTTCCATAAATTCTATACTCAAGCTTTGACACTGAAACATGGGTTGGATGCCAGTTTTCACCAGCAATTCTAATTATTATTTAGAATTATAATTTGTGGCAAATCTCATATGGCCTGAATCTCAATGCTATGGGTTCTGTATCTTGATCAGACAATATTCTAGTGAAGCCTCCTCCATCCTGATTCAATTATCTACCTAGAAGAAGTGTGTTTCAGGTTGGGATATTTTAATCAGAGAACTGTGAGTAGTATATATTGAAAACTTCAATTTTAGGAATGTGATCTTTAAAATTGCATGGATTGGAAGGGCTGCTAAAATGTGTACAACCTTCCTGCTTATTTGGAGGATGTTGAGTAGCTTCCTCTTCTTAAATTTTCTCAAGAAGGATGCAGGGTTCAGACTTCTTCAGTATTCATCTATTTAAAAATGTATTTTTTTTTGCAAACAAAAAGGGGAAGAAAAATGTCTGCCCAATTACAAAAGCAAGTAAGTTGGCAAATGGATTTTGTTTCACTATTGATATATCAATGTTCTGCTGAGGCAGGTTATGATGCATGCATCTTTCTGCAAGAATGTGCAGGGGGCCAGGACACAGGAAAAATGCTCTCAACTTGAAGCACTGGTCCCATGGAAGAAGCATTCTGATGCTCATTCCACTTTCACCTCTGGCAAGCAGGTTTTGTAAGTTTTTATTTCTTTTCAATAATTACATGATACATTTGTTTTAGCAGAGCCAAAAAAGGTTCTCCCACAAGCTATTTTCATAAGTCTCCAAAGTTGTTCTATGTTTAAAGTTGTGAACATTTTATTCCAGAACACATTATGAGTGTGTGCACTGTTTTTCAAACCCCACTGACAATTTTCCTTACGATTCTCTAACATTGACTTTCCCCACTTTTTAATAAACACTGGTTGTATTTTATTTTGCATTGCTTTTCAAATGGGTTTGGCTTTTTCTTTTAATGGCAAGAACTTCATTTTCAACATAAATATTATGTGGGCTGAAGTTGAAGTATATACTACACAGACCCCCTTCCTTTCTTTTTGAAGCAAAAGTTGGAATTTGCAATTTGTTAATACAACTAACCTTCTCTAATCTCATAATTTCCAGATGTATTGATACTACAAGGATTCCCAGAAAACATGTTCAATTATGCTATTTCAGAATTTGGGAGTTATAATCCCAAATATATCTGTAGAGTATCAAGTGGAGAAAAAAATAAACAGGAATTTGTCCACTAACATAAATTCAGGTAATCAATATTAAATTCACCTGAAACTAATAATATTCCTTCTGCGTCCTTTAGTCTGAATTTGAGGCATAGTTACTTGAGTCACACTTATAACTATGTTGGCACAGAGACAAATAATCTGTTTACTGAAGATAGCCAGGGTTTTGAAATAAGTATTTCACTCTGTTATATTCTAATTTCAATTCAGAAATGCTCCAATGAAAAGATTTCTTTTAAAATTGATAACTGAAAGTAAAAACAAAATTGAACAATTGATGGCTGAGAAAAGCACAGCATGTGCATAACTTAAGATAAAAATACTGGGGGGAAAAGGTACCCAGTTTGTTTCCTATAATAAAAATATTAACCTAACTCAACTGTCCACTGTTGGGCAAATGCAGGGAAAAAAACATCTTCTTGGTTCAGATACATGGAAATATATCTCCAGAGATTGCCTTGCAGACCAGGTTTGTGAGTCTCCATATACTAAATTGTACTTTTTTCCTACTAGATAAATCTGAAAGAAGCAATTGATAATGCTTTTTAAGAAAGACATAAAATTGTGTGAGACAATCTAGATTCATATATTATGACTGTGTGGTTCTGTTTTGTGTGGGCCTCATTCATATCCATGTTTAATGTAATATACATGCATTTGTAAAAAATCTAATCTATGCATATATGTATATAAGTTTACTACACTGCCTATATCAACTTTTATTTTTCTTATACTGCTATGTTTATAAGGCCACCTTTTTCATGTGTCACAACACACAATGTTAATTTGGGGACGGACGAAATTAATCTTTAGTAAATAACTTCTCCCCAAAAGATTAACATAAATACTGTGCTGTTTTGACACCAAGTTAAATAATCTCATGGAGCAATCGAATTAGGCAATTTTAAGGCACTTGGATTACCCTGACTGGTTAAAAACCTTGTTTAATAAGAGTAATGAAGAAACCCAATTTTAATAAATATGCAGCATTTATATAGCACTTTTGTATATTCAAAACATTTCACTTATTGTATATTGTAATTCTTACAATATTCCCGTATGGCAAGAAAGTGTTACTCCTATATTTCTGACGTGAGGCTGAAACCAAGTGTGGCTTGCCCGGCAGTGTTTAGCAAGTCCATGGCCACACCAAGATTTGAACTGATAACACTCCAGCTCACCTCCTTTAGCCACTAATTTATACATTTTTTTTTCAATTAGAGTCTTAATTTGTGGACTGCAGATGCTAAATCCTCACACCCTCTGAATTAGTCCATCACTTGTCCTCTAGCCATATAAAGTACTGACACAGTTTGTCTTCCCCCACCCTGGTATTTATAAATTCAGAGCTGTTGCCTGTACATATAAACTGGGTGATAGCATTTCAGATCTTGTGATGAATACTCCCATAACACGCAGAAAAAAAAATTGATTCAGTCTTACTGAACATTGGATGCCACTCTTTGCTTGGCCATCATCCTTCTTCCACTGAAGACTCTGATCTGTACTAAAGTAAAGGTGGCAAGTGCTTAAGTATCATATGGAGATCGTCCGGGTGCCCATTGCAAAAAACAAGCTGGTTAACCCCCAAAATGTGTAAGACTAGGCAATTTTTTTCTGTGCTCAGAGAAGCAAAGAAAAAGGCTTAAGATAGGGCACCAGTTCAGTTCTTACATTAATACTGAGAGCTAGGCACTCAAAACTGCTGAGACATAGAGAAGCTGAATTCTGATGAGTCCTTGCTTTGTTCACCTTTGATTTTGTAGCGCATATGAAACATATGCTGGTCTTGTAATAGTCCTGAGATTTATACTTCTTTTGACTCTATTAAATGAAAAGCTACTATACCAGTAGATGGTTGTCAGATGTAACCTTCAGCTATGAGAGCAAAAACACATCTGGCGTCCTTTTTTGTAGTATGCATTATCTGATTCTGCGTGCATGCTACCTTTAAATCAAGGTTTTGGCAAAGTTATAGCTGCAACTAGTGTGGCAGTGGGATAGGCCAAAAGGACCTTCCCAATATTGGTCAGTAAAGAGTTCTTTGTGTTGAAATAGTGCTCCTTTTTTGAATAAGCTGAACTTTCATGCACAGGGAGGAAGACAGAAGATGACATTTGCAAGGCAAGGAGTTGAAGGTAGCTAGGAGCATGACACCAAATTATCCATGGGAAGAGAGAATTGGACGGCTGATGTTGCTATTAGTTGTCATTGCTGAAAGCTCCCATCTGAAAAGACAACAGATCAGATTTATTTTATTTCATTTATATAAGATTTATAGAGCCCTCCCCACCCCATTTTCTGCAGAATTTCTCTGGGTACTCATGTGCAATAGCAAAGCAATAAAAACCAAATAAAAAAGTAACCCCTGACACCTTCAAGCACAACACATTCCCATATACTGTATTCAGGAAAAAAATTCTAGAAACTTACTGGGCTCCAATCTCATATAACCCAAAGGCTGGTGGGAAAAGCCAGAACTTGATGGCTTTTTTGAAGATCAAAAAAGTAGAGGTCTGCCTGATTTCAGAGGAAAGGGTATTCCAAAGGGCAGGGCTATTACTCAGACACTACCTAGGTTTTACTAGATGGCAACATTTAAGGGAAGGGACCTGAGTGGGCCACTCTATCAAACCTGGTGGAATGGGCAGAAACCCTCAAGAAGAAGCAGTCCCTCAATTAACCTGGTCCTATGTCATTCAGAATTTTAAAGGTGATTAGACAACCTATGTCCAATTGGATTATCTTTTCAGAGATAATTTCTTACCCAGATTCTTCAATGTCTTCAACAATAACAGAGCTTCTAGAATACTGCCTTCACTGGAAAAACAGATACATTCTGAGATGTATCTGCCTTGAAAATAGCTCATGTTGAACTGTATAGCACAGTCAAAAAATCAGCACAGGAAATGTTTTATAACATTTTATGTTTATGTCATAAAATGTTTTATAAAGTTTACCAAATTTCAATTCCCTAGGAGATATAGGTCTTGGATTTTGCACATATTTTGTAAGTTACCCCATGTGAGGTACCTTGGTTAAAAACATTTTGCACTGTTTCACCCAGTTGAAGATTACAGGAATCAGATTTTAGAAGCATATAGATTAGGTGTCAATTGGTGGCCTGTGGGCCAGATGCATCACGCGCAGACCAAGCCCACCCAGGCTCCATAAAGGCAAAAAAGTTGTGATATGTCACAATATGTCATGTGACACAATCAAGTTTGACACCCATGCTATAGACAATCAGTACCTTGAATTGTACCTGCGGAAAAACTGGAAGCCATCACAGCTCCCACAACACCACTGTTACTGGTGTACTCAAAACTGGACCAGTTATAATTTCTGGATGGTCTTTAAGGGTAGTCCCATTGTAGAGTATGGTGCACCTCATTAGCTAGGACTACAGGGTGAATGCCACAAGCAAGTTCTCCCAATCCAGGAATAGATGCAATTGGCTCACAGTCTTCCCCTTGCCATGGCTACTGACAAGGAGCCATGACTTAGGCACAAGCATAGTACAGTAGAGCAACAGGCCAGATTTTCCAACAATCCACAGAGATCTGGTATAAACCACAATGGTGAAAAAGTGATGTGTCAAGATGCAAACCATTTTTGGAAGTACCGTATTTTTCGGTGTATAAGATGCACTTCCCACCCCCAAAAGTGGGTGGAAATGTCTGTGCGTCTTATACAGTGAATGTTGCTGAAGCTTTGCCCACCCGCCACCCCTCACCTTTCAGCCTCTGCCTCCCAGCAATTTGCCTTCTTGCAGCAAACAGCCTGGTCAGCTTCAGCACAGCCTGATTAGCACAAGCAGCTGATTGTTGGTTGGATTGGCCTCCTGACAATCAGCTGTTTCAGGTTTCAGGGATTGCCATCGCCTATTGCCGCCTCAGCATACCCCATTTTCAGCCTCCGTGCACCCTGTTTTCCTCCCGTTCTGATCCCCACCACCTGGAATGGGCCAAAAATGGGGCATGTGGAGACCCGAAAACGGGATGCGGAGGCCAAAAATGGAGCGCGCAGAGGCGGCAATAGGCGACGGCAATCCCTGCAGCCTGAAACAGCTGATTGTGGGGAGGCCGAACCAAGTGACAATCAGCTCCTTGTGTTAATCAGGTTGTGCTGAAGCTGACCAGGCTGTTTGCTGTTTGCTGCAAGGAGGCAAATTGCTGGGAGGCAGAGGCAGATTTATTTTCTCATTTTCCTCCCCAAAAGCTAGGTGCATCTTATACTTTGGAGCGTCTTATGCTCCGAAAAATACGGTAAGTGTATAAGTTATGGAATTTTTTTCATAAAGTTACAGTGAAAGCCAATTACTACCCACTTTCATAAATGTCTGCGGGCAGAGTGCATAAATTGCAAAGTATGTGCCTTATATGTGAAGTCTTAAATTGGGTTTGTCAGAACATCTGTAGAGTTTCTTTCAGTGAGTACACAATACTATTATAAGGCAGCTACTTACACTGTTAAGTCTCTGTGATCAGAGATACTGAACATATCTCCATAAGGACAAATATTTTACCTTATATCATGAGGGAGGCAAGACTGGTCCAGATTGTACTGGATCACTGCCAGTTTACACAGCGTTTTTAAGCTGGGACCTGAAAAAAGAGTAATACATAGTATGTGATGACCCGGAGTGTATCAAAAATATAACAAAAACCAAAACGTAAATAAAGGTCTTTTAATGCCTTCAACTTGGCTTCACTGTTTAATTGTTCACAGTTGAAGATTAAACTATTTGCAAAATAACATTCCAAATGAAACACAGTTCAAATTCAAAGAGCAGATAACGAAGCAAAAACCAAAAACAAACTGCACTGAATAAAGTTCCACGACAGACCAGGATAAATAATTACAAACTTCAGGAAGATAACCAGGTACAGTCCGTTGGAAGAACGCCAACCAAGATAAACCTCATCTAGTAATAAAACACTAATTTGTCTCCAGCGTTTGTTAGCATGCAGGTCCAAATTCTTATGCAGATCTCACACCTGCAACTCATGAAGAGGATCATGGCCCTCTCCTCCCGAGTAGACCACATCTGATCCTCTCCTCCCTGCATGCCCTAGGATGCATAGGGGATGGGCCTGAGCTCCTTTGACTGCTCAGCTGGCCTCTGCCCTTCCCCAGCCTCCTCCACCACCTCTGGAGCCACACTTCCACTCCCTGTTAGCTGTTCCCCTCTCCCTCAAAGTCAGTCTCCACGAGGGGCATGACATAGTACATGATATCTAATAAAGGAAAAACTGAAACACTACAACAGATAGCTTTTTCACTGAGCCAGCTCTACCCCAGACATGTTTTTAAAACAAGAGGTTTGAACAAGGTAAAGTAATTAATGAGGAAAAATATTCACATACTGAAGTCTAAGATGTACAGGTCTGAGTGATCCATCAGGTCAAATTCATCTCCCATGCCTTCTTCTGGAGATGGGCTGTAGAAATAAAAAAAGAAACTTGTCAATCACTGAAAAAGTTTTGTTAATGGTGACATAAAAAATAAAAATCTATTTTAAGCTAGTGCTTTTATTAAGACAACCAGAATCTTTAAATAATTGTAAGATTCTGAATTCCTAAGGAGTTATTACCAGAACTGTTAAAAATTCAAAGAAAAACAAAGGTGGAATAGGAAAATCCTGCTAATCAAGCCACAGTATCAAATGTGATATTGGAGAATTTCCAAACAGAGAAAAGCAATTTTGAAAAGAATTTACCTGGGTTTTATATCTAAAAAAAGTCCTAAATGTGAAATAGCTACTGGGGCCTTCACTACTTTAGTTAACCACATAACATTGCCTTCCTCACACCTCCTGCTTCTTCTGCAAGTCTGGCATTTGTGCCTCATGGTTTTTTCCTAAACACTAAACACTGAGGCTGCACAACTGCAGAATCCTGGGGGAAAAGGGAGTTGCTTCAAAATATTGCAGACAGATGGTATGTTGTCCTTCTGCATACTCTGAAGTACCTTTTGAAGACTGATTCTGAAGCACTGCATGGCCCAAGTAGATACTGCACTTTATTCACTGCCATGTGCCTACCATCTGCCATGTCCCATACTTAACAGCAGCATTTTGGACAGCTATCAGTAATATGGTGTTCCCTCCCATACAAGCAGAACTTTCCCTGAAAAGCCTTTGTTCACACCATTTTTATGAACTTTCCATTGATATCTATTCCATTCTAGCTTTAGAGATAGATTTGAATTCTTCTGTTCTTTGTTAATATTACTAGACTTAATTGTAATATTAAGGTGAAAGGTTTGTCTTAAATATCCAATTTAAAAATGA
Source organism: Naja naja (assembly GCA_009733165.1). NCBI lineage: Eukaryota > Metazoa > Chordata > Lepidosauria > Squamata > Elapidae > Naja > Naja naja. The sequence goes on along the minus strand of CM019148.1, from coordinate 44,670,555 downwards.
TTATTATGTAATACTTTTTCATAAGTTTCTAAATGGACACAAAAGAACACCCAGAATAAGCAAGGGCAAAGGGTCCAGCAACCATAGTTTAAGAGAGAAGAAGCATAAACATTGTCAGAAAAAGGAAATGTGTACTTGATCTGTCTAGAATCACTTACACTGTTACTTTGATTTCTCCAGCCTCTCTGCTACCCTAGCAAACAAACAAAGCTTTCGTCACTGCCCCCACAACAGGCAGGACCGGATGTTCTGGCACCATCTGGAGATTTCATTATCACAGAAGGTCGTAGAGACTCCTAACAGGCTACACACTTGGGGGTGGGGTGGGGGGTGGAATCATATTAGATTACTCCCAGGCATCAGGAACATTTACTTTCTTCTCTGAAGTTGAAATCAATCATTCATGTATTGTTTCTTTTAAAAATTCAAATAAGATCTAAAGCAAGAGACTTTAATATGTAAGGCACACATTTTAAAATATATTTATTTTTAAGAGTTAAGTAATTAAGAAAACAGACTGCAGGCAAAGAAAGAAGAGTTTTTTCTTGTTGCCCTGCACTAAGCTCAAGGTACGTGAACAGTCAGTCTGAATTAAATTATAGTTAATCAACTTTAAGGCTTTTAGGAAAAAATACACATTTGATATTAAGTAACTACGGTATATGGAAATGTATTTTGTGAAACTCTCCTTTGAAGCATTAATATTTGGCATATCTTATACTATATGTACAATATGAAAGGTTATATGAACTTTGGAAAGGAATTATTCCTTCAGTCTTGAAAGAGGCTGTGGTATGTCCCCGTCCCTTAAGAGTCTCTCTCTGGATCCAGCTGAGTTTAGTAAATATCATTCTGTTTCCAACCTTTTCTCAAATGTTGCTGAGCATCTGGTAGGGATTCAGCCACAAAATACGCTATGAAGTAGATTATCTAGATAATGTTCAGTCTAGTTTCAAGCCTGGGCATAGGCCCAAGACTGAGTTGCTTTACTTGGTAATCTTTGCTAGGGATAGAATACCCTTCCTGGTTAGCCGCCTTTGATATCCTTGGCCATGGTATCTTTTTACATTGCCTGCACGAAGTTTAGAGATCAAAAGCAGTATTTTAGAATGGTTCTGCTCCTTCCTCAATATGTGGTTCCAGCGGGATGGTGCTGTTTTATGGGATGCCATAGGGATTGGTGTCATATGTATGCTGATACTCAATTATACATTATCATTCCTGGCCTGATGTAGATAATAATGAAGATTAACTTGAAGAGATATGCATATGCAAGCTCCACTGCCAAAGTGATAAGGGGTAAAGAAACTTCCCTGACTAAGGCAGGACTTGAACCTAGGATCTCTGGCTTTCTAGCCTGGTGCCTTAACCACTGGACCAAACTGGCTCTGTCTCAATAAAAGTAGTTTTTGTTTTTAAATTACATTTATATGCCGCCCTTCTCCGAAGACTCAGGGCGGCTTACAATTTCTGGGATACAACCCAATGTGCTCAGCAATAGCCTTCATTCCATTGTATATGCCTGCTTATTACTAAGCGGCATTGTTACAAGGTCAGCTAATTGCCCCCAACAATCTTGGGTCCTCAATTTACCTACCCTGAGAGGATGGAAGGCTGAGTCAACCTTGAGCCTGGTGGGATTCGAGCCTACAATAATTGTAGGCAGCTGGATCTTAAGAGCAGGCATTTAACAGCCTGAGCTACCAAGGCTCTTTTAATGTTCCTGTGGTTGAACTGGTCTACCTATAGGAGCTGACACATGGCTAGATTGTGCTGTAAGTCTGGATAAATGAAAACTATGAAGCCTTTTATAACCTTCAGAGTAACAACAGCAATTACCTAGCATATAATGTGATTTGCTTACTAGACAACTCATTACCCCTTGGGTCATCCTTTTAAAGATGTTCCTTCATTACCAGTTTCCTCAAAGCTTTCAACAATAACAGAAGTCCTAATGTACTGCCTTCACTGGAAAGGATGTATCTGCCTATGTAGCAGAGTCAAACACATGCAGGAATTTTTTATGACATTTTGAATTATGTCAAACTATTAATGATAATGTTTAAGACATAAAATGTTTTTAAAAATTTGCCAAATTTGTAAATCAACCCATTTGAGGTACATAGGTTCAAAAGGGTTTGTGCCATCGTGCATTGTTTCACTCAGTTAAAGATTACAGGAACCAAGAGTTTTAGATAGAACCTTCTAGAGTTTCTGGTTAAGAAGTCCAACTACAGTAGCCCAATGACTAGATTTGGCTCCTAAACAATTTTATTTTGTAGTTGGCATACAAAATTTTAATCAAGGCACAGTGAAAAAGTTTTCCTTGCTTTCCTGAAAGTAAAATGCTTCAGGCTGTGTATGTTGAGCAAAAGAGAGCATATTTACACTTTCATCTTACATCTTGAAAGTGTAAGAACATTGATAAGATAGATGGATGGAATCAAAAGTATCACTGGAATGTCCCTGCAGTAATTGTGAGTTGTTGCCAAGGTCAGGTTGAGTTTGATAATATTGGTCCTCACAGGAATTGAATCAGTCTGACTCAATAGCAGCTAACATTCTCATTATGCCAATTCAAACATATTCTGATTTATTACAATTAATATTATTATTAAAATTTATTGGCTGCCCTTTTATTTCAATAAAATGTAAAAACATCATTAAAAATACAATTAACAATATAAGATGGTACCAAACTTTCTGAAATTTTGCACACATGTAAAATTTTGAAAATGTTGTAGGAACTAGTCACTAAATAGTGGCTGTGTGGAAATGGCATATTTCAAAATAGCTTGTAAATAAAAAAATAAGATGAAAGCACAAGATGTCATCTATCCGGCTCTGGCTCAACCCGGCCAAGACCGAGTGGCTTTATATACCGGCATCTCGAGTTGTCCAGGATATTCCACCTCTAGTTAAGAGGCGGGGAGGTGTTACCCCCCGTAGACAGGGCGCACAACTTGGGCGTTCTCCTGGAAGCACGGTTCAGTTTAGAGGAGCAGGTGGGAGGCATGGCCAGGGGGCATTTGCCCAGGTTCGCCTGGTGCGCCAGTTGCACCCCTACCTGGATCGAGATGCCCTATGTACGGTCACTCATGCGCTCATCACCTCCCGTTTGGACTAGTGCAATGCTTTGTACATGGGGCTGCCCTTGAGGACCACCTGGAGGCTTCAACTTGTCCAGAATGCAGCGGTGCGGGTTGTGATGGAAGTGTCCCGATACTCCCATGTTTACACCCCTCCTGCGTGAGCTGCACTGGTTACCGGTTGCCCTCCGGGTGAGATTTAAGGTGCTGGTGTTAACCTACAAAGCCCTTCATGACTTAGGACCGGGATATTTACGGGAGACCCTGCTGCCAGCAACTGTTTCCCATCGTCCTGTGCGCTCTCACAGAGTGGGCCTCCTTGGGTTTCCATCAGCCAGACAATGTCGGCTGGCGACCCCTAGGGGTAGGGCCTTCTCTGTGGGAGCACCCACCCTGTGGAACCAGCTCCCCCTGGAGCTTTGGGTGGCCCCTGAGCTCAGCTCCTTCCACTGGGGCCTCAAAACCTGGTTGTTCCAACGTGCTGACCTGGGCTGAGGGTGGGGAAGGGAGTTTTTAGACGATGGTTTTATTATTATTTTTAATTGGGTTTCTTATTTAATATTTTTTTAATTGTATATTTGTATTGTTTTATGACTGTACGCCGCCCCAAGTCCTTCGGGAGATGGGGTGGGTTAGAAATCCAATTAATAAATAAATAAATAATAAATAAATAAATCCTCACAAAGAAGACAGAGACCTCTTAATCCAGTACTACTCATGCCATCAAATAACTGAATGAAACTTAGCACAACACTACATCTCACACAGAGTAAGAAAAAAGAATCACTATCTATTGCTGCCATTTTTTCTAACATGGGTAAAACAATTATTTTGTTTGTTTGGTCCTATTTAGAGCCATGTTTTGCTACATACCTGTTCAGTTTCTGTTTCCCTCTTCCCATGCTGTTGCTCTGCTTCCACCTCAATGTAACTTTGTATTTCATAAGTTAGTATCGTGAAGTGAAGATTTACTTTTTTTATAAACATTCAGTAAAAGGGGATTGATGGTATTTGTAAAAGGCCACATGAAGAATATCTCCTCTGAAGAACAGAGAATGGGGGAAACAACCGTCCATAATAATTTATTTAATTAATTAACTCATATGCTTTTACAAGGACACCAAATAAAGTATTGGTAGTATATGTACACTTATAGGTTTTGCATTTAGGAACTTGAAACAACCCTGGATCACACTGATCTAAACTATGCTAAGTTTTTTACTTCTTCCTGGACGATTTCTGCCGCTCAGTATACCATTGTTCCAGATAAGAATATTGAACAAAGTGTCTTTACAGAATAGGAATTTTTTGCACCTATTGTTTTCAGATAATCACTCTATGTATCACTGGATCTAATAGTGCACACAGTATTTAACATGTCACTAGTAATCTTTAACATCAAACAATGTACTACACATGTTTACTCTTTAGTTCCTGATTATTAACAACTTTTAAATACAAAACAGCACTTCGGTACCCAATAAATTATAATCTTAGCTTGTTCAGCAAACAGCAATTCCTTTAGACTGCTTAATGAATATTTTCACATAAATCCAGTAACATTAGAAAAAATATTCAAATTTCCAGTTCTCTAGAGGTCCTTGGAACCAGTCTCAGAAGAAATAGATCCTGCTACCATTCAATCACCAACTCTTAATTAAATCAAGACAGGATTCAAGGCAGAAAAAAGAAAGACTATTGATGCATGAGCAACACAGTCCCATGCTACAGGATGAATGGAAAAGAAAGCAATGAGGTGAATCACAGGAGAAGCTTAAATAATTAGCGAAGTAGGGGGAGTAAGAGAAAAGTAAAGACAGTAAAAAGTAAACACTTTTACACAAAATCTTCCAACAACTATTGAATGACATGACTTGAATCAAATTAGTGTGATTAAACAAGAATTTGAAGAAAATGGGCCACAGAACTAAATCAATAGTAGAAAAGGCTGTTTGCACTGATCTTAGTACAGCTTAGCAAATGATGTTTTGGATACCAATGATGTTATAGATTCGTTAAACAATTTAGAAACTGCACCTCAGGACTGGAAGTTAAATTTAAATTTAAGGTAGATAAAGGTTTACTTTAATAGCAGAATTACTCAGTTTTAGATCTTGGGTAGAGATATGCATCAGTGAAAATTCTCATTATTTCACCAGAAAATGAAAGCACAGAAGCTTTAAATCATTCCTACCATGAGAAGCAAAAACATAGTACTATAATAATAACACATTTCCATATTCCTTATAGCTTTAGCTTTGACAAAATTGATACTTCTTGCAAAGGTCTGTCATATACTTGTGCATTTAAAAAAAACTTTGCAAAGATTATCACAATTTTGAAGCTTTCTAGGCAGAATAATCTTATTTTGTAACCACAAATCAGGAAACCATAATGCGTTTCCTATCTTTGTTAGGGGAGGGGAGGCAATTTGTAGCATAGAGGTAATCCTCAAGTTATTACCACAACTGAGAACAAAATTTTGGTTGCCAAACATAGCAGTTGTTCAATAAGTCACTCATGCCCAATTTTATGATCTTTTTTGCCAACGTTATTAAGTGAATCACTGCCGTTAAGAGAATAATGGGAGTGTTAAGTAAATCTGGCTTCCCCCATTGATTTTGTTTGCCGGAAGACAGTTAGGAAGGTCACAAATGGCGATCACATGACTCCAGAATGCTGCAACCATCGTAACTGCATGCTGGTTGCCAAGTGCCCAAATTTGGATCACCTGATTGTGGGGATGCTGGAACACTCATGTGTGCGAGGAATGGTTATAAATCACTTTTTTGAGTCCATTGAAAATTTGAATAGTCACTAAACAAATGGTTGTAACAAGATGACTACTTGTGATGACCCGGGGCGTGGCACAAAGGCAACCCAGCTAGATAATAAGTAGAGGTCCCTTTATTAGCTCCAACTTTGCCCCCATTGTCCAAGTTACCTTCCAGTTTGGAGAAAAACTCTCCCGGGAACCTGCAACAGCCTTTGGCTGCAGATATTCCAATCCAAAATGCTGTAAACAGAAAACTTTAAACTATATATCCAACAAAGCAAGATAAGGTAATAAATCTGGCAGGGCAAGATAAGGAGTTCCAGAAGTGAAGTAACACGGCAGTAAATCAAACCAGTTGGGAGGATGGCAGGAACTCAGATAACAGCAGCCAACATTAGATAAACTCAATGTTTGTTCCCAACAAATGCCCCTCCCAACTTGTTCTCCTTTAAACTCCCTCCCCAGGTGTGCTTTGTGAAGGGAATCAGGGCCCTTTCCTCCCTCATAAGCCATGCAACCCATGTTGCTCTCTTCTCCGTACTTCCCTGCAAGCCCTAGGATGAAGACGGGATGGGCCTTGGTCTTTGTCTGAACCCCTTCTCCCTTGTTCTACCTCTTCCCTGCTCTGCCCAGCCTGACTTTGTCCTTTCCCAGTTTCCTCCAACGCCAACAGTAATTCTACTGCGCATGCCTTGGAAGATGGCGGTCCAAGCTTAGGCTCTGTGGTGAGAGAGTTGTTTCCAGTCCAGATAAGGGTGGTGGGGGCGGCTGGCAATCCCCCCTGGTGGTCACTTTCGGCGGCGGAAGATCTCGGGCGTTGGCTGGTTCCTTTAGAACCAACGCCCGTCGCTGCTCCCCCTGGTGCTCCCCTCGACGCCTTCCGGTGTTTTGACTCCCTGATCGGTGCTTCCGCATTGTCATCACGATCCCGATCAGCTGGCCGACTCCAAAGCTGGCCGACTCCAGGCTCAGCTTGGGAGATGCGCCGCGCCATGAAGAGTGGTGCGGCGGCGGCAGCGGCGCCCCGAGGAAGGGTGTGGTGGCGGCAGCAGCGCCCCGAGGAAGGACGCGGCAGGCTGATCAGCTGGCCGACTTTGGCCTTAGCCCTGGAGCCCTGGAGATCCGCTGCGCCCCAAAGAATGGCATGGCGGTGGCGGCGGCGGCGCCCCGAAGAATGGCGCGGCGGGCCGATCAGCTGGCCGACTTTGGGATCAGCTTTGGAGACATCCTGCGCCTCGAAGAACTGCGCGATGGTTGCGGCGGCGCCCCGAAGAACGGCGCGGCAGGGAACACCGAGCTGTGGGGCAGCGAACTATGGGGTGTGGAGACCAACAGAGTGGCTGGCCTCCACCCTGGCCTCGGAAATGGCGCGCTGCGCCCAGAAGAACGGCGTGTTGGGGGTGACGAGGCAAGGAGTGTGGGGATCAGTGGAGGGTGCTGGTCTCCACTCCGGTGCCCTGTCTCACCTGGGATCTCCGCAGCAGAGCCGTTGGTGGCAGCAACGGCGATTGCGAGAAGAGAGCGGTCCGAGGCTGGTCGCTGTGGGCGTGACGACGGCTGGGGCAGCAGTGCTGCCATGGATGCTGCCAACGGTGGTGTTAGTGGCAGAGGCAGCGATGGTGGAGGCGGCGGACTGGCTAGAGATGACGCTGGGCCACGAGGTGGAGATGGTGTGGCCTTAGGGTTGCTGCCAGGCCTGGCCTCCTTGTCATCTGCTCTGCTCTGCTCTGCTCCAGCTGGACCTTCTAGAGCTGTATCTGCTGCCCTCCCTCCCCTTTCTTTTGCCTCCTTTTTTGCCTTGCCTCTTGGGGCTATTTCCCCCTCCTTTTACACCTGACGGAGGTTAGGGAGGGGTGTGTGGGCGCATCCCGCCCGCTGCTGTGTGAGGGCTGCGGGCTGGAATTGCTTGCCCCCCCCCGTAACTAACCTCAGTTATCATCCTGCCGTACGGCCTGGCAACCCTGCGTGAGGTTGGCGGATGAGGCCTTTACCATGTGGCTCTGCTCAGGACCTTCATGGTGTGTGTCATCGCCCGCTGCTGTGTGAGGGCTGCGGCTGGAATTGCTGCCCCCGTAACTAACCTCAGTTATCATCCTGCCGTCCGGACGTACTTGCCTGGCAACCCTGCGGTGAGAGCGTGGTGGTTGGCCCGGATGAGGGCCTTTACCATCGGCCCGCCGGATTGTGGTGAGAGAGCAATCCTGGCTCATTTCCTGGGACCATTTCGCTATTGCATAGACGTTGGGACTGGACCGGGTGTTTTTAACATCTTTATACATGGACTTATTCCATCTTTCGACTCCTCTCTTTATATGTGTAATACAACATCATGCGGGTCTATTCGTCAACGGACTTACGGGCCTTACGGGAGGCCCCTCTCTCCTGGGCTTGGCCCGCCAGACTTTCCACAATGTATCTCAAGGATGGGTCATGGAACCCAGAGAGTTGGCACTGCGCTGGTAGGGGTTGGGGTGGGGGTCCTGGGAAGGGTAGAAGGGGGGGGTTCCAGGCCTTCATTAGTTAAATTTTGGTTCAATTTTTAAGGGGGTTAGGGAAGGGGGTCTTATAAGTGTTCATTGCAGCCCGAGTCAGGGCTGTGGTTGGGGTGTGTGTGAGGGGCTGTGGGACCCCGGGTGGAATAGTGGGGGCTTTGATTCCCAGGGTGGTTGGAATGGGTAGGAGCCAACGAGGAGGAGGGCCATATCATAGGGGAGCCCCTGTATTCCGAGCGCGTGGCTGCCCCGACCCCTTGGCCTCTTCTCAATCCCTGGGAGTTTTGGGATCCCGGGCCCCTGGGCTCCGGCTGGTGTATTTTAATGCCAGGTCCATGGTGAATAAGGCACCTCTCCTCCGGGAGGTCATTGAGGAGGAGGCCACGGACCTGGCCTGCATCACCGAGACCTGGCTGGGGCCGGAGAGTGGAGTCCCTCTGGTCGATATCTGCCCCCCAGGTTTTTGGGTTATGCACTGGTCTCGACCCCAGGGAAGGGGTGGAGGGGTGGCTGTTGTTATTTGGGAGACCCTGCTTCCAAGGGAGGTCCCTGCTCTGGAAATAGGCGGGTGTGAGTCCCTCCTCGTGAGGTTCGGGCCTAGTGGTCAGATGAGCGTGCTGCTTACATACCTGTCCCCCAGCTGTGTATCAGCCGCCCTGCCTGGGCTGCTCGATGCCGTCTCGGGGGTGGCGGTGGAGTTCCCGGAGCTTATAGTTCTGGGTGACTTCAACCTGCCCTCCTTGGGGGTGGCGTCGGGATTGGCCCAGGAATTTATGGCCTCCATGGAGTCCATGGGTCTGACCCAGTTAATAGATGGCCCGACTCACAAGGGGGGCAATATGCTCGACCTGGTTTTTGTCTCGAGCGTGGACGTGGCCTGGGGGATGGTGTTACAGTAACCCATCCCGTTCCATGGTCAGACCACTATCTTCCATCAAGCCGCCCCACACCGCTGGGATGAGGAGCCACTTAGATGGTTCCGCCCCAGGCCTGATGGACCCTGAGAGGTTCCAGGCTGAACTTGGGTTTTTCCTGCATCCTCACCCACAGCCCTGCCGAGGTCCTTGGCTACCTGGCAACAGTCGGGGCTCTTGACAGGGTTGTCCCCATGCCCCCTTACTGCGCAGATCCCAGTCAGCTCCCTGGTACACCGAGGAGCTCTGGGAGATGAAGGCGTCGTAGAAGGGGACTAGAGAGTAGGTGGAGGGCACCCGCTCTGGATCCGACCGAGCCCAGTTGAGAGCCCACATTAGGACTTACCTGGTAGCTGTGGGGCGGCGAGGAGATCTCCTCATAGCATCCCAGAGATAACCGCCCAGCCGCCCTGTTTGGGGTTGCCGCCCTCTACAGTTGGGGGAGGTGGCGGACCCTCTCGGGCAGAGCTGAGGAATTTGGTTTGTACCTGCAGGATAAAATTGCTCGGATCCGGGAAGGGTTGCGCTCGGATTTGCAGTGGTCTGAGGAAGGGGAGGCGAGTGGTCTGGCTAATGTAATCTGGACTGAGTTCGATCCTGTTTCTGAGGATGAAGTGGACAGGATCATGCAGCGGCTGAGTTCCACCACATGTTTATTGGACCCGTGCCCTTCCTGGTTGGTTTATGCCTCCAGGGAGGTCACGTGTGGCTGGCCCCGGGCAGTGGTCAACGCTTCGTTAAGGGAGGGGCTGTTCCCTGCTGCCTTGAAAGAGGCGGTGGTGAGGCCCCTTCTGAAGAAGCCTGCCCTGGACCCAGCCATCTTGAACAACTTTTGTCCAGTCTCCAACCTTCGCTTTTTAGCAAAGGTTGTTGAGAGTGTGGTGGCCCAGCAATTGCCACTTTTCCTGGAGGAAGCGGACTACCTGGATCCATCATCGGGCTTCCGACCCGGTACAGCACGGAGACAGCATTGGTCGTGCTGATTGATGATCTCTAGGGCTCGGGGGGGTTTCTCCTCTGTCCTGGTCCTGTTAGATCTCTCAGAAGCTTTTGATACCATCAACCATGGTATCCTGTTTGCCTCGGGGCTGGGAGTGGGAGGCACTGTTTTACAGTGGTTCTCCTCCTACTCTCTCGGACGCGCAAACAGTGTTGGCAGGGGGGCAGAGGTCAACTCCGAGGTCTCTCACTTGTGGGGTACCTCAGGGTCTGTCCTCTCTCTTGTTCAACATTTATATGAAGCCGCTGGGTGAGATCATCCGTGGTTTCGGGGTGAGCTATCATCAGTATGCTGATGATACGCAGTTATACATCTCCACCCTGGACCACATCAGTGATGCTCTCTCTGTGATGTCCCGTTGTTTGGAAGCGGTGCGGATCTGGATGGACAGGAACATGCTTCAACTCAACCCAGCCAAGACAGAGTGGTTGTGCATACCGACATCTCGGTCCAGTTCGAGGTTCCATCTTTGGTCATGGGGGAGGAGGTGTTACCCCCCCGTGGACAGGGCATGGAATCTGGGAGTCTTCCTGGACTTGCGGCTCAAGTTGGAGGAGCAGGTGGGAGCCATGGCCACGGGGGCCTTTGCCCAGGTCCGCTGGTTCGCCAGTTGCCCATATCTGGACCAGGATGCCCTGCACACGATCACTCGTTGTCTCCACTCGACTACTGTAACGCTCTCTATTTAGGAGTGCCCTTGCATACCACTCGGAGGCTTCAACTGGTGCAGAATACGGCCGCTGGGTAGTGATGGGAGCCCCCGATACTCCCATATCACCCCTCCTGCACGGCCTGCATTGGCTTCCGTTGCCCTCCGGGTGAGATTCAAGGTTTTGGTGTTAACATTCAAAGTCCTACATGGCATGGGTCCAGGTTATTTACGAGAACGGCTCCCCCTAGCATCAAATAGCAACCGCCCTGTACGGGCGCACAGACTTGGTCTCCTCAGGGTGCCGCCTACAACTCAATGTCGCATGGGACCCGGGAGGGCCTACTTGGTGGCAGCCCCACTTTATGGAATCTTCCGCTGGAGCTCCAGCTGGCTCCCAATCTCCGCACCTTCCACCACGAGTTAAAAACCTGGCTATTTTTACAATCTGGGCTGTGCTGACTCTTTGGGGTTTGTTTATTTTAATTTTGGGGTTTTTAATGTTAATTCAGCTTCAATTTGTTTAATACATTTTAAGGTTAATTTATTGTTGGTATTGTATTTTAGCTGTGAGCCACCCCGAGTCCTTTGGGAGAGGGGGCGGCATATAAGTTGAATAAATAAATAAATAAATAAATAAAACAGAGCTACTCTCCTGCTCTCTGACAGCTGTTCATCTTCCTCCTCGGATTCAGATTCCAATGGGGGCATGACACTACCTGTATTACAGACATGTTTTCAGGGCTAAGAGATATTAGGGTTCAAGATCAAATTAACTGCTGAAGAGCAAGACCAGGCTTCTTGGGTGAGTGGCCTTCAGTGAGGAATATTTTAGGGCAGTAGCCTCCAACCTTTCCAGCTAGCAGCATGGGGGGAACATGTGAGTGGCAGGAGCACATGTATGCACACAGCTCTATTTGTGCAAGCATGCGCACGTCCTCCATTCATGTGAATGGAGCTTTGCTCACTCTGCTTGCATAACTGCAGCTTTATATGCATGTACTTGCCAATTTCTCCCATGGCCCAGTTTTGAACAGGCTGCAACCTGGGGATGGCTGTTTTAGGGCACCTATTTTTATCAGCCATACACTGAGGCAAGCTTCACACTGCTTGTTTGGAGTGACAGTTTGTAAGACTATCAGCAAGAAAAAGCAGCAAAGTATTTTACAGATATTAAATGCAAGAATGCAACATTAATTGGAATTTGGGTTTTGTTTGTTATTCAGTATTATTAACTACAATTCTTTTTCCTCTTTTTTTCAATTAACTTATAGGATTCTAAAATGGAAAGATTTTGACTACATTTTGAATTCAATCACACTCAGAATTTATTCTGGAAGAATTTAATAAACATGCCCTCTAATAATCCACATTTACCAACACCATGTACCTCAAATGTTTTTGCTATTTAATATTCCATATACTGTAAAACTGATATCCTGAAAATGAAATTCCCACTATCTCTATGGAAACGTATTTTCTGTTTAAGAAATGAATATTTACAGTGATCCCAAGCTTTTCTTTCACTGGCAAATGGAAAGATGAGAGATAGCAATGATTAACTTTTCTAATTTTTTCCAGCTAGAAATTCAACCATGGCAAGGCTTCAATAAAAGTTTCTGTACAAATATAAACATACTCAATGGAAATTATATTTAATCATGGGGTCTGCAAGAGAAAAAGAACTCAGATTTGTGATAGCTTTTTACTCTTTGGATACATCTCAGTTTTAAGCAAACTTTGAAATTATGAGTTCTATTTTCTTTTTGTTTTGTTTTTTCATTAGAACCATGGGTATATTAATCAGAGCAAAGTAAAGAAAATAGAGCTGTGAAGTAATTTATTGCACTAGCAATAAACTAGTCTATACTAGACATATATTGTATCTATATCTGGAATCATTCTAGATCTGACAAAACTTTCAAAGTGACTACCAAAGCCATAGAGAGACTCAATAAAAGTGTTCAATTAACTAATATTAATAATAGGTGTTAATCACTGATTTTAACAATGGAAGCCACAGTACATTCTTTAAATCAATTTACTTGCTATGATTAAAATATTTTGTCTAGGAAATATACAATACTGGTAGATCCTACTGTTCTTTGGATCTGTCTGTCCTTATGGTAATCCAATAAAAACATTGCAAAGCATTTTCCCCACCCTGAGATGAAGATGATAAATTCCTAAAACCATTTCCCATTTTTATTCCACTATTATTTCTTACAGATTTTTAATGTTTTTATTCTGCCTTAAAATCTCTATGTTTTATTTGAATTACTCTACCGAACAAAAGAAATGTGTGGGCATATAGGGCTGTAGATGCATATATGTGAAATGCAGGTGAAGAGAAATAAGGATTTTTTAAAGTCTGAATAACACGTTGGGAGGTTCCTCCCCATTTTCATGATGCTACTGTTCTATTTTATAAGGGAACCAAAGACTAGCTGGATGTAACTTTTCCATCAGTACTTTAATCCTTACACTATGCTGTGGTTTTATCTACTGCTTTGCTCTTGCCCCTCACTTCCTGGTGACCTGTCACTTTCAGGACAATACAATACACAGGAACCTCTTCTTTTACAACAACTTCCTGGAAAACATCTTATCAGTCTAGCCAGCTCCTTGATAGCTATTCAGAGGAAGTGAGTCCAGCTCTCCTACCCCCTTCTTTTAAGCCACTTATCTGACACTGCACAATAAACAGTCCTATCAAATCAACAAATGATATGGGAAATTGCAGCATGCAGTGAAAAATAGTAAGAGACATTTCATATACATTAATATTTAGAGAAGCAAAAGTGATAATCAAAATAAGCACTTCAAAATAGTATTTTACTATTTCATCGCTTTGATATAGTCTTTTATCTGTTCACTTTTTCTAGTTATCTTATTTTCCATTCCTTTGTTTTTTATCATCATAGTCACTATTATTAAATAACTATATTTTGTTAGGAAGCTGAAATACAGATACAAGAAGTCTATTCTTCTTGTTTATAACAATAATATAAAAACTTAATTATCTAGTTCATAGAGTGATTGTTTATGAATAATATGAAGAAATATATATTTTAAAGAAGAATATATTTACTATAACTTCTCTTTACATTTTATTAGCCTTTACTACAATGAAGGTACTATACATGTAAATTAATATAACTGATACAATTAGATATTGCATTTATTACATAGATCTACTTCTCAGAAGCATTTCCTTTGTGAGAAACTTTTTTAAGGTCTGCAAATTTGCAGCAGCTCTTCTCTAATTTATTACATGATTAATAATTAATTAATAATACACTAGTTTTAATTACAGTAACCCATATACATAAATGTGAATTAGTGTGCATGAACAATGCATACTAAAAGCTAATCCAGTCATATGTAGAAAACTGTGCTTCAGGAATAGATATTTGACTAGATAACCTTCCTGTTCTTTTTGATCTTATGATTTAACAAGGTCTAAATAACATGAACGATCAATTTTAAAAGAATAATAATCAATGGATCATTTCATCAAATCAGATATTTGTCTTCCAACCCAGGATAGTAGAGTAGGAAGCAGCTGAGGGCAATTAAGAATAAATTAAGATAAAGAAAATTAGTTGACTAGTTTTAAGTTTCTGGCAATCAGTTTTTATGAAGATCTTGAACCTAGTAATAATAAACATTTGTACTAGTAACACTGATGTTTGTAGCTGAGCTCTATGATTCCAGTTAGATTACTGGGTGTGTAGTAACAATATACTTCTACTTAACCACCCAACCCAAGCTTTATCACAAACATTCAATATATATTCTCTTGTAGAAGGATCTTCAGGCAGTACTATATGAAAATAATTGCCCAAATCTACTTGTTTAGTGCCAGAAATCCTGCATCTCAGATGGTCCCAAACCATTTATTTGGTAACTATCTGCTTGGAAAAGTAATCAGGAATATTATTGTGTTAAGTACTATTTAGTCAAATAATATAGTATAAATAAAGACATAATTGTGAGGTTAGAACATAGTAAGAGAAATAGTGTGCAACCACACAGCATCTTTCCAGTTTCATAAACCACAGTCTACAAAGCTTGAAATATTACCCAAACTGAGGTCTATAGTTTGTACTGAATTAGTGGACTTTTTTTGGTTTCAATTTCTTAAAAAGTTTATTAAATTTAGCTTTCAGATGATTAAGTGTTAGGCAACAAATGTTTTATTATTTTTAATTGCTTAAAATATTTTAAAAGTTTCAGGCAAACAGATTATTTTAGAAAATTTAATTTCAGCTGTTACATTCGACTCTTAGAATATAGGTTTAATTGCACTGGTCAGTAACTTATGCAAGGAAAGTATTGTTGCATTCACAAATTTTCCAGTTTTAAGTAGCTGGTAACTATCTTGACCACTTCAGCTGACTTATATCACCACTAATAAATCTCCTAATTCTAGGCTTCTATCAAGTTAGATGCTTCAATTAAATATAAATTTGGTTATAAAGACAAAAGTAATTCTGTTTTTCAGGTAGGATTCTGTTTTATAATTGCAGATTACAATTATTGTTATACTTATGCAGCCTGAAATGTTTCTTGATTGAGGCTTTCTAAATTGTTTACAATATAGTAGATATGTATTTAATTCTAGAATCAGAAAACAGTTGTCTGTTCAAACCTCAACATTTTGTTCTTAGAAAATATTGTTCTTCAGTGTCACTTTATGGAATGCTATTCATGACATCAAAAGTTGGAATTAAGATTGCCAGGAAAAATATCAACAACCTCAGATACGCAGATGATACCACTCTAATGGCAGAAAATGAAGAGGAACTAAAGAGCCTTTTGATGCGGGTAAAGAAGGAGAGTGCAAAAGTTGGCTTGAAACTCAACATTAAGATCATGGCATCCAGCCCTCTCAATTCCTAGTAAATAGATGGGGAACAAATGGAGGTAGTAACAGATTTTATTTTCCTGGGTTCCAAGATCACCGCAGATGGGGACTACAGCCAAGAAATTAAAAGACGCTTGCTCCTGGTGGGGAAAGCCATGGCAAATCTATACAGCATACTAAAAAGCAGAGACATCACCCTGCCAACAAAAGTGTGTATAGTCAAGGCTATGGTTTTCCCAGTTGCAATGTATGGCTGTGAAAGTTGGACCATAAGAAAGGCTGAGCACCAAATAATGGTGCTGGAGAAGACTCCTGTGAGTCCCTTGGACTGCAAGGTGATCGAACTGGTCAGTCCTAGAGGAGATCAACCCTGACTGCTCTTTAGAAGGCCAGATCCTGAAGATGAAACTCAAATACTTCGGCCACCTAATTGGAAGGAAGGACTCACTGGAGAAGAGCCTAATGTTGGGAAAGATTGAGGACAAAAGAAGAAGGGGGTGACAGAGAATGAGGTGGCTGGATGGAGTCACTGAAGCAGTAGGTATGAGCTTAAATGGACTCTGGAGGATAGTAGAGGACAGGAAGGCCTGGAGGAGCGTTGTCCATGGGGTCGTGATGGGTCAGACACAACTTCACAACTTTACAACAATTCATGACTGCAATGGACACTTATTAATTCATGTACCCAATATGGAGAATAGTGAAAGGAACTATAAATAATATGTTAAGTTATGTTTACATTACATATAGCATATATAATATATGCAAAGTACTGTAACAATTGCTGCTGTCCTTAATAAACTTAGCTTCTGCTTTTTGTCTTGGCACCCTTATATAAAATATGAGGTGAGAGTAAAACTTTCTTTTGTGACCCAATGTTGTTTCCTAGATTAAATACTGGAAGATGTAAGTGTGGAAATAACTGTTCATCTTTTCTTTAGAAAAGAATAAAAATACTCCCCTCTTCTCAACACATTCTGAGAGATGAGACTAAAATCTGCAGCAGCAAACAAAATTTGAAAAATAATAAATTTTGTCAAGATCCTGCTATGAGTAGATTGTTAATTACTTCCTTAGAGTTTTTTTTAAACCATCTATGTGTATACAGGTAGTCCTCAACTTATGACCACAATTGAGCCCAAAATTTATGTTTTTAAATGAGACAGGTTTTGCCCCATTTTATGAACTTTCTTACAACAGTTGTTAAGTGAATCACTGCAGTTGGTAAGTTAGTAACCTTGTTGTTAAGTGAACCTGGCTTCCCCATTGACTTTGCTTGTCAGAAGGTCGCAAAAGCAGATCATGTGATCTTGGAACATAGCAACAGTCATAAATATGAACCAGTTGCCAAGCATCTGAAATTTAATCACGTGACCATGGGGATGCTGTAAAGGTCATAACTGTGAAAGATGGTCATAAGTTCCATTTTTCAATGCTGTTGTAACTTTGAACGGTCATTAAATGAATGTTGTAAGTTGAGGATTACCTGTATTTGAAAAGCAACATCTTATACCACTACCACACATAAATATCATGTAATAAGGCTAGAATGAGACTCATTGGTTCCATTAGAGCTGGACTGAAACCTATTCCTTAAAGGGAAATGTGCAAGTTGTGTGAAAAGCTCCAGGCAGGCAATAGCATTCAGCAAAAAGAGAAAAATGTCAACACAGGAAATAAGACAAGAATACAGATATCTACTGTTTATATTACCTATGAGTACCCTGCAGCCCACATAGCTTTTTTAGCAATTTAAAACCACCTTCCCTTTCCCACGTATCTTTATCTTCATTGCCCATTTGTATTTTGAAAATGGCCCTCTCTTTTTCCAGGAGTTAATGTTTTCCTCCTGCCAGATTAGAATGGAGTACTACTCTAAAGAAAGGAGTAAAAGAAAATATATAGAGTGAGTGAGAGGAATACGTATGCTGAATTTTGCATTTTACTTTTATGAAGTAGAGATTTTTCCCTATTTGTGTAGGTATTCTTAAGTATAATTCAGAGCACCGTGTTCCATCCCCTAGTATGGGTATTGGCAACCCGCAGCTCCGGAGCCTCATGTGGCTCTTTTGTCCCACTGCTGGGCTCCTTGTCGGGTGATCCCACCACTGGCTGGCCCCGTCTTTTGCCCTCCCCTCCCTGTCACTCCTCGCCTGGCCTGAGAAAGTAAGGGGCGGAGAGCAGTTCATGCATTTCCCAGAGCGACCAAGGTACGTGCAGCACCAACAAGGGCCTGAAGAAGCACCCAAGAGATGAAGCACCAGAGAATCAGAATCAGAGAGAGAGAGAGAGAGAAAGAAGAAAAAGGAAGGAAGGAGGAAGAAAGAGAGAGGAGGGAGGGAGGAGAGAAAGAAAAGGGGGGAGAGAGCACAGGATCAAATTCTGGGATACAAAGGAGTCTTTCAGGGTTGAACGTCAAGAGGCACAAATTTCCTTCTGCATTCCCAACCTGTGCTGAAGCCAACTAAACAGGCCGGGGTCTCCCCGCTAAGTGGCCCCATCGAACCTGCTTGCAAACTCTGCCAAGTGCAGCTCCAAATGTTTGGTTTGCACGTCCCTCCCAGCTCTGTCCCACCTGCCACGGTGCCTGCCTTTATCCAGATGGCTGAGCTGGACGGCGTGGTGCCTGCCTTCCCTCTCGGAGCAGGTGAAGGCGGGTGCCCCCCTGCTGGCTTCTGCCTGCTTCTTGCCGCCACTGTGTGGCCCCCCTCCACCCAGGAGGTGCTCTGCCACTGCCTCGGCAGCTGTCAGGGAACACAGTGATGCCAGCAGCCAGAGACTTCTTGGGGCTGAGTGAGGAGACCCCACCAGGCTCCTTGCAAGGCACAGTGGCCATAGGAGCCCCTCAGCGGAGCCTGCATATAGAGGTTGGCTAGCACCAGCATGATGGCAGAAACGGTGGCAGCAGGGAAGGTGCACATCCTGCCTGCTTCACTGTCACTGGCCAGAGGTGGGGCTCCACGCCGCCACCTCCCAGCCAGAGTGCCACATTTGTTTGCCTGCTGGCTACCTCTGAGAGAGGGGAGAGGGAGAGGGAAGGGGTGTGTGTGTCTTCCCAACAGGATCTGGGTTGGAGTTGCCTTATTTTGCATTGATCTTCAACACGTGGCTTTGTCTGCCAGCCTCCATTCCCCCTCCACAGCCCAAGTGGCTGGATTCACATGAGATGTGAAGCTGGTCAGGAGAACACAGATAGATAGATAGATAGATAGATAGGTAGGTAGATAGATAGATAGATAGATAGATAGATAGATAGATAGATAGATTATTTATTTATTTATTTATTTATTTTGACTTGTATGCCACCCCCTCTCCAAAAAGGACTCGGGGCAGCTCACAACTAAAAGCAGCACAATAAATTTCTTAACTAAAATAAGATTAAATTAAACAAGCCAAATTCGACTAAAAACCCAATTACTAATTTAAAATATAAAACCAACCCCTCCCCCAAGAAGTCAGCACAGCCCAGCCTGTTCAAACAACCAGGTTTTTAAATCATGGCGGAAGGCACGGAGGTCAGAGGCCAAATGGAGCCCCAGGGGTAGTTGGTTCCATAAAGTGGGAGCCGCTACAGAGTAGGCCCTCCCCCGGGACACCGCCAGACGACACTGAGTTGCAGGCAGCACCCAAGGAGTCCCTGCCTGTGTGCTCGTACAGGGCGGTTGGCATTCGATGCCGGCAGGAGACGCTCCCATAAATAACCCAGACCTATGTCTCGCAGGACTTTGAATGTCAATACCAAAACGTTGAATCTCAAGATAGATAGATGGATGGATGGATGGATGGATGGATGGATGGATGGATGGATGGATGGATGGATGGACGGACAGACAGACAGGTGGATGGTGGGATAGATAGACGAGAGAGAGAGAGAGAGAGAGAGAGATAATGAGAAAGAAAAAACTGGGAGCCACAAAACCTGGGTAGGTGTGGCGGGGTGTGTGTCATGTGATTGGGTGGGAATGAGTGACGTCGTGTTGGTCATGCCCACCTAGAATTTGTGGCTCCCAGTGCTTTGTTTTCTGTGGAAAATGGGTCCAAATGGTGCAGACCACTACCCTAGTGGATGGGTATTGGCAACATCAACTTACACTGGATTGCAAGATACTCTTTAGGTTTGAGATCCTAGACTGCATAGAATAGCATGAATGTGTATGGCATAGAAGTAGATTCAAGCTATGCTGATGCCATACTGGACAAAATTTTCAAAAGTGTACTGCTATTATCTATTAACAGGACATGCTCCATGAGGTATATGTATGGCTAACATTTATGAAAATTAAGTCCAAGTCCAAGGCTGAAAAATAGCTAGTTTTGGCTAGTTTACCAGCTGCATCCCTTCTTGAAATAAGAATTTCTGGCAACAGAAATTTATGATTATGAGCTGCTCAGAGTTATCCTGAGGTAAGATGGGCAGACAGTAAAATTTATAAATAAATAAATAAATAAATGCCCTTGACATGTAATTGCTGCTTGGCATATTACTTACAAGCTGCAAATTGTGCAGAATATAGTTCCCATATGCTGACAGTAAGAACCTTTATAGCCATGAGACAGATATATTGCAGGTGTTGCATTGGCTAATAGTTTCTGGGGTGGATTCCAAATGCTGTTTTTGGCATTTAGACCCCTTCTCCTTACTTCTATATTTGCCAAATTTTTATACCGCCAATTACACTTCTGTGACTCTGGGTGGTTTATAAGTATACCAAAATGGCTTAGAAATGAGATAGGAATGACCCATCCTGTATATTTTTTTCTGATAGGGGATGCTGAATGTTCTCCAGATACAAAGGGTAAGAAATGAGTGGGGGATAGGGAGAGAGAAGGTGCTTCTCTTTGGTGAACTTGACCTGTGGAATAGCCTTCCCCTTGAACAATGGGTTGATGCGAATCCCTTTCCAAAGCTGGCAAAGCAAAACTTTTCTGCAGTGTATTCAAGAATTAGTGTTGCTTGGTAGCTGCAGCAATGTACAATATTTGTACTTGCTTATTCTTTCAGAGTAAGCGTACATTTTATGTTATTATTTATGGTTTCAATTACATTCTATTATTTAAATGGCTTAGTATAAACCCTGATGAGTTGCAAGTATTAACAATGTACAAGCATGAATTATTATTATTATTAATAATAATGATGATGATGATAATAATAATTTTTAAAATGGGATGGGAAAGAAAAACCAATGCACCAATCTAAAGAATAGCTCATAGTATTGGATGTAATTCAAAATGTTATATCTCATTTTGCAGCTAAATATTATGAAATACCTTCATCTCTAAATTTGCAAAAGAAAATTTCAGAAGTTAATAATTCAGAAAATGGCAGTATATTTTTTAAGTTTGATTGGGAGCTGCCCAGAGTTGGTCAGAAGGTGGGCAGCTATAAACGTATTTTAAACAAAATAAAATAAAAAAACATTAGAAAAAAAATTAGAATTTCATTTGAAAGGATCATTGTTTTTTGAAATACAAAGAAAAAATGGGGTAAAAATTCTGGCCCATGTCCTGGGTTCTTCCATACAGCATTATTTTCATTCCATTTCCAGCTCTCAATCCACATTCACATCAACCTGAAATTGACATTCTACTAACTCAAAACTGTAAAATAATATTAGAAAACCATAAGCCAATCAATTCTATTTCTAACTGAACAACGGAAGATATGTTATAAAAACAGAAATACATATGCACTTAGAAGATTTCTTGGTATGGGAGGACAGAATGATGAACCCAGAGACTGGACAGTTTGTGAAGAATTTACAGCACGCTCCTTATATAAATTGGAAAAATCAAGACCTTTCATTTGTTTTTAAACAGTTATCATGCAATAAATAATCAGAAACTCACTAAATTGGATTAAGACTGGGTTTGTCAAAGATTGCTTGATTTTTTTTCTACTAGTCTTAATGAGATAAGCAGCTATAGAAATCAAATAAACAGCTTGAATCAGTTCTAAGCAAGGATTTGTCTGAATTTAGGATCTGGGATGTGTGATAAGGCAAGGAGGAAAAAAAGTAATAGAAAAACAGAGCAGTCACAAGCAAATAACAGTTATTTGCTTTAGTTTAAATACCCTAGCACAGAACCAGAAATACTAACCCAATTTTCAAAATCAGTCCACAATGTAGGAAAGAATGTGTCTGCTGATGTAGGAGCAGCATCAAGCATGTACTCTATATGAGAGTCCATTATCTTATTCAGAACATGTTGAATGACTTGGAATCACTTAACCTTTTCAGTAAAATTCAAGAATGAAGAGACATTTAAAAGGTTAAGTTGCGAGCTAAACACAGGAAGACCATCTTGAAGAAACTGCCTATTTGCCTAAGAAATGACTCAAGACAAGCTATGGACACTACTTCAAAAGAAAAGATAATCAAATTATTGTAAATACTGTAGTTCATCCCTGGTGTGACATTCATATTTTAGTTCTGAGCAGTAGGACGACTAAAATATTGTGCCCCGATGTACTTTGGGGGGGGAAACCTTTCCCTTCTCTCCCACCAATATTGCCCCATATAAAAGCAAGACAATGTGTGCTACAGGATGGTAGAGTAAAAAGCAAATGATTACAAAGAACTTGATTAACAGAATGAAGCTATGTCTAAAGATATTTTTTAAAATGTTCAGTTTGTCTATAAATCGTGGCATTTTAGGATAGGTACCAGTAGCTATTTCATCACTCAATCTCAGTGACATTTTAATACTGTCTGATATACTGTATCCCAGAGGTATTTGAACAATTATTATTTCACAAAGAATTAGCTACTGAAAATGACATCTAGGGGTTCTTGAAATCATCAGGAAACAGTCTTCCTAAAGGCAATGTTCTCTTGATCCTCACAACTACTGTTTCCATCCAAGATGGGAAATACAGTGTAAAATAACTGGAGGATATGAAGTTAGGAACAACTGATTCAAATATATATATATTGGCTTAGAAGTTTGCACGCATTAGGATATCTAGGGTTCAGAACCATAGTATGATAGAGACTGGATAGAGGCTTTAGAATGATTAATAACATTTATATGATTCAGGTTTTTTTGGTCTTCATAGAACCTCCCCCCCCCCATTTTACAATATTTAAGACTAGGAAACATTTTATTCAAATATACAGAAGAAACAGAACATGAATAAAGGCAACATGAAATATTATTTACCTGGTGCCCCCAAAGAGGATGATCTTGTCTCCTACCCTACAGCAGCACTGCCGACGGCGAGGACATGGTCCTTTCCCTTTGGGTTCAATTTTCTTCCAGGTAAAAGAGACTGGAGAAAACATATAGACCGTGAAATACAAATATTGCAAGGTATTTATAGATAAGTCAAAGGGACAAACTCAAGTCATAGAGAGTTTATGTCTTATATGGAAGCTAAACCAATGCCTTAGGCATCTCATCTTTCCTTCAACTGTTTTCTTACTCATTTCTTAATAAAAGAACTTATTTTTGGATAGCTAGATTCCAGATTCCTTGTAAGTTTCTCAGAAAACAAGGTCTTGTAGTATTTTATGTTTGTGAGCTTATGTTTAGTTCTCTGATGATAGATAAGAGTTTATTGATAGATGCACAATTTGGTTAGGAGTTGTGTTTCAACAATATACAAAATCCCCCAATTGTATAGTCTTGGTATAGGCTAAATATCTTTAGAAAATGTATTCAGATTTCATACCTTCAGTTTCTTAGAAGCTGGTATAAACTAACACTGTATTACATATCTTCAAATACAGTACTGCAAGCACTTATGAGTTTTCTTGGGAAGTCACAGATAGCACAGTTCAAAGATTCCAAATCATTTAGCCCTGAATTCATTTTAGATAGATCTTTACAACGTAAGGATCCTTGAAACATCAATTGCTTTGCAGGGTAAAAGAGAATTTGTAAATAAGAATCCACACAGCTTCTTTGAAAACATTCAAAAATAAGCTTATAATACATAGTTTCTTGAAGAATACATGTAGATACAGTGCCACCTCTTGGTAAATACATTAAGTGTAGAAGCCAGAGAAGCCTGTTACTCTCTTCATTTGAGGGAAGAAATGTGCAAATTCAAAGGAAAAACAGCTTTATAGATGCTACTCTTGGCAAACATTTTTCTTCTCATAAAACATTTGAATTAGAAATCCTCCTTGCAAAAGTGTACAGGAGGGAGGAGGAAGGAAGGAAGGAAGGAAGGCCTGAATAGAGTACTAAACTGTTCCTACTGAACCAGGTGGCCAGCCCTATATATCAGGTATTACGTTTCTGATATTCCCCAAAAAAAAGTATTCAATGACTATTAACCAGTCTTTCTTGGGCTGCAGTTCGTTTCTTGTCCTTTTCTTTTTGATACATTTTGGGGGCCCTCTAGTATGTTGGAGCTAGTACTTTATTTTGCCTCCAATCATCAACTGATTTCATTATTAAAAGAAAATAACTATTTTTTCTTCATATTTCTTGTATGTGGTAAGGGAAGGAGAATAAAGGAAACAGAAAAAATCTATTTATTCCAAGAAGTGGATAATTGAGATATGAAAGATTTTGGCTATGGGGTTTTAGGATAATGGATCAAACACACTTTAACTGAATCCAACAAAATTATTTTATTGATTTTAATGCCTTAAAGCTAACACTTCTGTTCATGCAATTGTTATTACTCTACTTTAAGGACACTAAATCACCTAAATCATGCCTAATTAAAAAAACAATGAAAAAATATTAACTCTACATTGTTGTATCTCTTCTTATATATCTTCAAAAAGTAAATAATAACTATCTTTTACACAGTCACCCCTAAATTATAAAATTCTCAGTTCAGCAATATTTGCTTGGTGTTTACTGTTAAAGAAAGCTAAATGTTTTATTTTGCTAAGTTTTTGGCAGTTAATTATCCTCTTTGATGCAATTATTTTTAAGTGGGTTTAATATGTAGTACTGAGATTGTTATGAATTAAAATCTCTGAAAAAATAGAACATTATGATATAATTAAGTTACGGTACATATTTTGGGATTATAAATCATTGTGAGCTTTTTTACTGATACTGGAAGATCCTAAAGTACTGATCAGATTTCTATATTCTGTCTCACTGGCTCAGCTATAATTAGAAATTATTGGTTCAATCCCTAAATAACAACATTCATTGTTTTTAGGATAATATTCATTTCATTGTATTCCTGCTCCTTAAGCACACCAAATTAAAGCTATGCAAATTAAAGCTATGCATAACAGAGAAAAGAATGGGAAGAATCGGAATATTTAATCCCTTGCCTCCTGTTCTGTCTCTCTCCAGGTCTTCCTGTGTATGTCCCTTGGGACGTGAGAAAAGAGAAATATCAGTTTCAGGAACAGCCACTGAGGGGAAGGGATCCAAGAGGCTTCTATATGCTTTTCTGAACAAAATTCAGGAACTTAAAATGAATGCATAGAGCAGAAAAATACTGTTTTGCCCTTCTTTTTATTCAACCCACTGAGGCTAAAAAGTAGCATTATATGCATCCTTAATTTATTGAATGTCTGCCTAAGCAGGGTACCAAAACTGTATCTCCCAACTACTATTCAATTTAATACATTAAATATCAATACATGGGGTCAATATTTCTCCTAAAAAACAGGAAAAGTCATCTTAAAGATTTAACACAATTACAGAGGCCTGTACTAGGTCCGTCTGTTCAGACTGAGAAAGCTTTTTAGAATGTTTCTAAATTTCCACAATTAAAATAGTCAGGAAAAATGTGAGGATGGGTAAGATCATGTGAAAAAAGTAATCAACTGAACAGCTTGGTTTTGGACTTCAACCCTCAGAAGAGAAAGAAGCTATATATTCTTGCAAAAATCTGAACTACTGGAATATTAAACTATCAAGTAAGAACATACTTCCTAAATAAATTTAGAATCCCCTTCTCCCTTTCTCAAATCCATGAATGGATGATATCTCTCTGCCACCACAGAACAATCACATTTAAAAGTTATTAATGTAGAACTAGAATCCCATAATTCATACAGCTAATTTATCTATCAAAAGCACATGCAAATGAGACCATTGCCTAGACCTCCACAATTCTGATTCCCATTCAGAAATATCCTTGATGCAGTCACATGTTCTGAAAGCTGACATTGCTGTTACTGGAGTAGAATCTATAAAAATGTATAGCCAGTAAATTCAATATGCCTTAGATTCCTATCAGTCATAGTAATGTATACTGACACTGCACCCTTGACTTTGATTGTGATGCGGTGACTGCCATCTTACCTATTTTGACTACCCTACAGACAATAACCAACAATCAGCAATCTTGTTCACTGCACAACCAGTGTGCCATTGTAATGCATAATTGGGATCTGCACATTTATATTGAACCTGTTTTAACACTCCTCAAATCCACAACAATTGTCATACAATGTCAGGGTTCCAAGTAATACACCCATAGCGGCTTCAGGGTTGATGCACAATTTTCTGTTGTATATTTTTCTATGCATCCATCCCAATATATATTTTCCTACATTTTTCTCAGACATGATTTTTTATAACTAATTTTGAGTTAATTACAGACTCAGCTAAGAGCTGTGAATCACATTTCCATCTGTGCAAATTCCATTTTAACAGATCACATCATTTAACAAAAAAACTTGATATTTTTAAACATCCCTTCTGCACATTCAAAGAATCCTTGTGCTGCAATGGTTATTCCCTGTTGCCATACTTCACTACAGTAGTGCAACTGTGGAATAAGACCCATATATGAATGATAAAACAGCTAGTAATTTGAACTGGTCACCAGAAACTTATCATCAACAGCTGATATTGATGGAATCGCCAGTTACATTTATGTGCCCTCATTTATTTTATACAACATATGCAGGTAGTCCTTGATGTATGACCATTTAACAATGGTTCAAAGTAATGATGGTGTTGGGCTTATCAACTACACTTGCAGCTATGACCATTGCACCATCTTCACAGTTACAAGATCGCAATTTGTGTGTTTGGCAACCATCTTGCATTTACAACTGGTTGCAGAGGCCTGCAGTCACATGATCGCAATGTTTTGCTGATTTCTGACAAATAACAGCCATTGAGGATGTTGGAGTTGCTTAATGATTTGTGTATGATTTGTTTAACCACCATGTCATTTGCTTAATGACCACCATAAAATTGTCATAAAGTTACAATGACTTATGACAGAAATTCTGATAGCAATTGTGGTAGTAAGTCGACTACCTGTAATCAGCTCAGTACATCATTATACATAATGATCATAAAAGAGATTTCTAAAATCTCCTGCCAATCAAGTACCAATGAAAGGAGCAAGTTTAATACCTGGATCAAATTTCCAAAGATCATGGAAGTGTCTGTTCAGGCGTGCATTATAGCCACACCAATATATATAATTCTCCATTGTAGCCAACTGTAAAATCAGAGAAAAGACAGGTCAGAATAACTTCAAAAGCAGGAGCGATGGACAGAAAGATAAGCAATTGTTTTTTTCTTGTTCACTGTTCTTTCAACTCAGTTGAGCTTTTGGCATTTCCCTCATAACAGATGCACATGACTAATTATAGAAAGACAGAAAAATATAGACAGAAAAATCACAGAACAGTATATGACCTTCTGAAGACATTTTGTTTGATCTACCACTTAGATATATTTTATGGAGTGTTACAGCTTACATGCTGAATGGCTTCGTCTGCCTTCAGGGAGAAGAGGAGTGGGAGGAGAATCCAGCCAAGAGTTTGTGTCTGTGTCAAATACTTTGATTCGGTTACAGTAAATCTCATTGTTGGAATGGAATGGCCCAAAGCGATCTGCTCTTCCCCCAAACACATACATCTTTGTCCCAATTATTGTGGCTGAATGGAAATCTCTCCATCGAGCTGGTGTACCCTGAAAAAAAATCTTGTTAGAGGCAGTCAAAGGAAAGTTAATTTTTGAAATAAAAGAAGTAGAAGGGTATGGGATCTGTGTATTCATAATCCAGTTGATTTTAACCCATAGCAGATAGAGGCTAAACTAGAAATAGGATTGCTTAATGAGAAAAAAAATCATTCTTTGCATATATACTGACCTTAGTGCAGATCAAACTCCACATCATGTTGCTACTGTCAAGTTTGTGGATGTCATTTGAAAAACAATCAGCCTGAAAGAAAAGCAGTGATTAAACTGCAGTACTTGACTTGTCAAAACAGAATTGCGAAGTGAATCTAGGATTCCTAAAGAGATATTGGTTACCTTGTTCCCAGACAAGAAAACTCTTGAATTTAATTCTTCAAGATTTCCTGTGGAATTAGAATATATTCAGGGAACTATAAGAAGTGGGTAAAAACAAAGCACCTGTTCAGAGGTTAGATTATAAATCTCAAAATGAATACAGAATTACAAGCTGCGTGGGCTTTACCATTGTTGTCATTATAAAACTATCTCTATTCTACAGACATCAGTAAACAATGGATATTAAATCCATTGTCAGTAATACCCAAGGTTCTGAATGCTTTTTTAAATCAATTGCCTTTTAAAATAATAAAGCTGAACCTAACTTGTTCTCTACAATGCAAATTTAATGGAACTCACTAGCCCCCAACCCCCAAAACCTCAAGCCAAATATTCTGAATGGAATCAGTACTAACTTTTAAAAGATACAATTTGGATGTTCTTGCCATGAATTTGGGGAGTTTAGAATTACCATAAAAGAAGACAAAGTATTTGGAGTTATAGATTAGTATCCTAAATTACTACTTTGTTTCTGCAGTTTTCTTCAGAGGACATCACAGCATTCTGCAGGTTAATTCTGCAGATTCATTGAAAATGGTTCTAATTTTAATGCTATTGCTAACCTAGCTGTAACTATGATCCACCATATAGTCATCAGAAACACCAGAAAGGTCCAACAGATTATTTTATAGATATGGGCTTAAATTTGATACAACCACAGGACCTAACGGGCTTTATTTAAAACAGTCTGACCAATAAAGACAAAGATGTCTGAAATGTCGATAAACAAACCAGTTATCTGTTATTATTGTTATTCATCTGTTTCTCAGTAGTAAGATCAGCTTGCAAAAATATTAACGAACAGATTTTAGCTCAAAGCCAAGATATGGATATTTTATTCAGAGCTGGACATTTTGAAATAAACCTTACTGTATTTAGTGAGTCTTATTTCTAACTTTAATAGCAATTTAGCATTATTTTCAAACTGGGTAAACATAAGGCTATCACCAGCAACTTTAGTGGACTTTACTTTTCACAGATGTATTTAAATATTGAAAGCAAGTAGATCTGCATATAAATGGTACAAACTTTAAAACAACTTACCAGTTGCTCATATCCTCCAAAAATATACATGCTTTTTCCCAAGACACATGCTGAATGTCCATCCCTTGCTCCTGGAACCATTCCAGAAACCTTTGGAGTAAACCACTTGTGTGTGCCTTGTACATAAAAATAAAAAAGTGGAGATATATCAACTATATTTAGTGGTCACAGAATGGCATGCTCAAGAATATGTGACAAAAGTTCATAACTCTTGGAGGGAAAATCATTAAAGTATATGATATTTTTCTGCATGAAAAGTCTGTATAAAGCATATCAAACAATGTTATGTGCCAAACCTATACAGTAGTTCATGAAATATTCTCTAAATCCATTAGTTATTGGCTTTATTATTATGTTATCATAGATTAACATTACGAACTATCTCACAGGGAGGTTTGAATCCTTTTGGGAAATGACTAAATGAAGATGTATTTTTCACCACCAATGAAAAGTATCCTGTGCATATAATTCTAAGAATAACAGCAATGAAAAATAAATTTTAAGGCAACACCTATCCTGAAAAGTCCCATTTCCCTCCCCTCAAAAGTCACAGATAATCCTTGGAGATTCCTTGAGCATAGTTGGCAGTCAGCTTTTAGTCTTGATCCAGGATGCAGCAACAGACTGTCCTATAAAAACTCTATCCCACAAAGGTCTTTCATAACCTGGCTTTCAACCATAGCCATTCAACAAGACTAACCAAACTTGTCCTCCAGCCCAATGTAAGTTCATAATGGGAAGCCAAATCTTGTTCTATGCAAGTATATGCAGGTAGCCTGCAATTTACAACCATTCATTTAGTGACTGTCTGAAATTGCAACAGCACTGGAAAAACAGTGCTTACCGTCCCTGTCCTATTGCCCCCATTTATTCATACCTATTTCCTGTATACTTACTCATGTTTATACTTATACCTATTATCTTGTAAGCGATTGACAAATCAAATAAATAAATAAAAAATAAAACTGGTCCTTGCATTTGCAACAAATCCAACATCCTGATCAAAATTTGGTTGCTGGGCAACTGGCATGTATTTATAATGACTGCAGCATCTCAAGGTCATGTGATTACCATTTGCAACAGTGACAGCCATTTTCTGACATGCAAAGTCAATGAGGAAAGCCAGATTTGCTTAATGACCGCATGACTGACTTAACCACTGCAATAATTCGTTTAACAATTGTGGCAAAAAAGTCCTAAAATTGGAAACAACTCACTTAACCATCGCCTTGCTTAATAACAGAAATCCTTGTCCCAATTGTTGTCATAAGCTGACCATATTTAGATTTCTAAATTCAGTTGAGTATTATCCCTAAGGACTTTTACCAAGTGCAACAGATGAAATTAGAGCTGTGACATCTAATCTGGATGGCATTTGTAAGCTAGCAAGGACAGTGCCCTGCATAATAGGCTCAGGGCCTGAAGTGACTCATATGGGATTTCTCTTTCTTTTCCCTCAAGAAGAATAGGCTTACTACATTTGCTTTCCAGGGATGATAGGAACAAAGCTGCCTAGGATTTTGAACTGTGACAGTTCCTATGTTGCTTTGCAATACTCCTTGTGAACATTATCTGTCTAATATAATATATAACAGAACTATTTCTGCTGCTTACAAAAATGTAGAAGAGAAGTATTAGCGCTCTCAGTGTTACTATTATTATTTATTAAATTTGTTATGGGAGCCCATTGCAGTAATCTCAATACCACAGTCATTTACAAAAGAACTACACACAACTTTTCTAACTGAATTCTTTTCTTTTTAACATTATTTATTAAATTTCCTTAAAAAATAAAAATATAGAATTAAAAGTTAGAAAAATTAGAAAAATGCAAAAAGAAGGGAAAGAATGACTTTCGACTTTCTTTAGTGTGTAGAATGCAAAACAAACAAAAACCCTCAACCTTTTATATTTCACAACATTTCAAGCCATTTCTAAAATTAGAAAATTACAAAACCACCCAGGGTCACTTTGTAGGGGAAATGAGTGGCATAAAAATTTTAATAAATAAAAAATAATAATAAATACAAACTCATTCTAATTATCAAAATCTAAAACAAAGTTTCTTTTTAGTTTTAAGCAGAAAGTCCAGAAGTGATTTCCAAGTAGAAACAAAACTAGACATACTCTTTTCGTTAAAACAATTTTGCCACCAACACTAATTCAACCACCTTTATCATTCACTCCTCCATAGTGGGAACTGATGAGTCTTTCCAGTTTTCTAACTGAGTTCTACTTATATTTCTCCATGTTTCCCTCTTCCATATTAGACAATGTACCCAACTGCTAACATCAACTTGGTACACAATTTCTTGTTTGTTTCTTAAGACAATTTGCTCAGATAATTTGTTAACTTTATTTCTTTGGAAGAGTATTTACTATATTTTTGATTTTTCTGAACGTTTATGTTATCAGAGCTTCACTTGAGTCTTATTGATACAGAAGAGTAGTCCAAGTGAAAAAAATATCCGCAAAGTTTGAAGCTTGTTTTATTTATTTCATAAGGTCATCCAATTTGTGACAGTGTGAAAAAAAAATAATGCTGCCCCTTACATTCAGT
>CM019148.1:44619428-44637912 GCA_009733165.1 Naja naja | reverse complement strand
ACAGGATCAAATCTGGGATACAAAGGAGTCTTTCAGGGTTGAACGTCAAGAGCACAAATTTCCTTCTGCATTCCCAACCTGTGCTGAAGCCAACTAAACAGGCCGGGTCTCCCCACGCTAGTGGCCCCATCAGACCTGCTTGCAAACTCTGCCAAGTGCAGCTCCAAATGTTTGGTTTGCGTCCCTCCCAGCTCTGTCCCACCTGCCACGGTGCCTGCCTTTATCCATCAGATGGCTGAGCTGGACCAGGCGTGCCTGCCTTCCCTCTCGGAGCAGGTGGCGGGTGCCCCCTGCTGGCTTCTGCCTGCTTCTTGCCGCCACTGTGTGGCCCCCCCTCCCACCCAGGAGGTGCTCTGCCACTGCCTCGGCAGCTGTCAGGGAACACAGTGATGCCAGCAGCCAGAGACTTCTTGGGGCTGGTGAGGAGACCCCACCAGGCTCCTTGCAAGGCACAGTGGCCATAGGAGCCCCTCAGCGGAGCCTGCATATAGAGTTGGCTAGCACCAGCATGATGGCAGAAGGTGGCAGCAGGGAAGGTGCACATCCTGCCTGCTTCACTGTCACTGGCCAGAGGTGGGGCTCCACGCCACCTCCCAGCCAGAGTGCCACATTTGTTTGCCTGCTGGCTACCTCTGAGAGAGAGAGGGAGAGGGAAGGGGGTGTGTGTGTCTTCCCAACAGGATCTGGGTTGGAGTTGCCTTATTTTGCATTGATCTTCAACACGTGGCTTTGTCTGCCAGCCTCCATTCCCCCTCCACAGCCCAAGTGGCTGGATTCACATGAGATGTGAAGCTGGTCAGGAGAACACAGATAGATAGATAGATAGATAGATAGATAGATAGATAGATAGATAGATAATTTATTTATTTATTTATTTATTTAATTTGACTTGTAAGCCACCCCCTCTCCAAAAAGGACTCGGGGCAGCTCACAACTAAAAGCACAATAAATTTCTTAACTAAAATAAGATTAAATTAAACAAGCCAAATTACTAAAACCCAATTACTAATTTAAAATATAAAACCAACCCCTCCCAAAGTCAGCACAGCCAGCCTGTTCAAACAACCAGGTTTTTAAATCATGGAAGGCAAGGAGCGAGGTCAGAGGCCAAATGGAGCCCCAGGGGTAGTTGGTTCCATAAAGTGGGAGCCGCTACAGAGTAGGCCCCCCTCCCGGGACACCGCCAGGCGACACTGAGTTGCAGGCAGCACCCCAAGGAGTCCCTGCCTGTGCTCATGACAGGCGGTTGGCATTCGATGCCGCAGGAGACGCAGCTCCATAAATAACCCAGACCTATGTCTCATAGGACTTTGAATGTCAATACCAAAGCGTTGAATCTCAAGATAGATGGATGGATGGATGGATGGATGGATGGATCGGACGGACAGACGAGACAGACAGGTGGATGGTGGGATAGATAGGCGAGACAGAAAGAGAGAGAGAGAGAGAGAGAGATAATGAGAAAGAAAAACTGGGAGCCACAAAACCTGGGTAGGTGTGGCGGGGTGTGTCATGTGATTGGGTGGGAATGAGTGGCGTGGTGGGTCATGCCCACCTAGAATTTGGCTCCCAGTGCTTTGTTTTCTGTGGAAAATGGGTCCAAATGTGCAGACCACTACCCTAGTGGATGGGTATTGGCAACATCAACTTACACTGGATTGCAAGATACTCTTTAGGTTTGAGATCCTAGACTGCATAGAATAGCATGAATGTATGCGGCATAGAAGTAGATTCAAGCTATGCTGATGCCATACTGGACAAAATTTTCAAAAGTGTACTGCTATTATCTATTAACAGGACATGCTCCATGAGGTATATGTATGGCTAACATTTATGAAAATTAAGTCCAAGTCCAAGGCTGAAAAATAGCTAGTTTTGGCTAGTTTACCAGCTGCATCCCTTCTTGAAATAAGAATTTCTGGCAACAGAAATTTATGATTATGAGCTGCTCAGAGTTATCCTGAGGTAAGATGGGCAGACAGTAAAATTTATAAATAAATAAATAAATAAATGCCCTTGACATGTAATTGTGCTTGGCATATTTACTTACAAGCTGCAAATTGTGCAGAATATAGTTCCCATATGCTGACAGTAAGAACCTTTATAGCCATGAGACAGATATATTGCAGGTGTTGCATTGGCTAATAGTTTCTGGGGTGGATTCCAAATGCTGTTTTGGCATTTAGACCCCTTCTTTACTTCTATATTTGCCAAATTTTTATACCGCCAATTACACTTCTGTGACTCTGGGTGGTTTATAAGTATACCAAAATGGCTTAGAAATGAGATAGGAATGACCCATCCTGTATATTTTTTTCTGATAGGGGATGCTGAATGTTCTCCAGATACAAAGGGTAAGAAATGAGTGGGGGATAGGGAGAGAAGGTGCTTCTCTTTGGTGAACTTGACCTGTGGAATAGCCTTCCCCTTGAACAATGGGTTGATGCGAATCCCTTTCCAAAGCTGGCAAAGCAAAACTTTTCTGCAGTGTATTCAAGAATTAGTGTTGCTTGGTAGCTGCAGCAATGTAATATTTTGTACTTGCTTATTCTTTCAAATGGCGTACATTTTATGTTATTATTTATGGTTTCAATTACATTCTATTATTTAAATGGCTTAGTATAAACCCTGATGAGTTGCAAGTATTAACAATGTACAAGCATGAATTATTATTATTATTATTATTAATAATAATGATGATGATGATAATAATAATTTTTAAAATGGGGATGGGAAAGAAAAACCAATGCACCAATCTAAAGAAT
Organism: Naja naja; assembly: GCA_009733165.1. NCBI lineage: Eukaryota > Metazoa > Chordata > Lepidosauria > Squamata > Elapidae > Naja > Naja naja. The sequence continues at coordinate 44,635,147 of CM019148.1, read as the reverse complement.
AGCTCATAGTATTGGATGTAATTCAAAATGTTATATCTCATTTTGCAGCTAAATATTATGAAATACCTTCATCTCTAAATTTGCAAAAGAAAATTTCAGAAGTTAATAATTCAGAAAATGGCAGTATATTTTTTAAGTTTGATTGGGAGCTGCCCAGAGTTGGTCAGAAGGTGGGCAGCTATAAACGTATTTTAAACAAAATAAAATAAAAAAACATTAGAAAAAAAATTAGAATTTCATTTGAAAGGATCATTGTTTTTTTGAAATACAAAGAAAAAAATGGGGTAAAAAAATTCTGGCCCATGTCCTGGGTTCTTCCATACAGCATTATTTTCATTCCATTTCCAGCTCTCAATCCACATTCACATCAACCTGAAATTGACATTCTACTAACTCAAAACTGTAAAATAATATTAGAAAACCATAAGCCAATCAATTCTATTTCTAACTGAACAACGGAAGATATGTTATAAAAACAGAAATACATATGCACTTAGAAGATTTCTTGGTATGGGAGGACAGAATGATGAACCCAGAGACTGGACAGTTTGTGAAGAATTTACAGCACGCTCCTTATATAAATTGGAAAAATCAAGACCTTTCATTTGTTTTTAAACAGTTATCATGCAATAAATAATCAGAAACTCACTAAATTGGATTAAGACTGGGTTTGTCAAAGATTGCTTGATTTTTTTCTACTAGTCTTAATGAGATAAGCAGCTATAGAAATCAAATAAACAGCTTGAATCAGTTCTAAGCAAGGATTTGTCTGAATTTAGGATCTGGGATGTGTGATAAGGCAAGGAGGAAAAAAAGTAATAGAAAAACAGAGCAGTCACAAGCAAATAACAGTTATTTGCTTTAGTTTAAATACCCTAGCACAGAACCAAAAATACTAACCCAATTTTCAAAATCAGTCCACAATGTAGGAAAGAATGTGTCTGCTGATGTAGGAGCAGCATCAAGCATGTACTCTATATGAGAGTCCATTATCTTATTCAGAACATGTTGAATGACTTGGAATCACTTAACCTTTTCAGTAAAATTCAAGAATGAAGAGACATTTAAAAGGTTAAGTTGCGAGCTAAACACAGGAAGACCATCTTGAAGAAACTGCCTATTTGCCTAAGAAATGACTCAAGACAAGCTATGGACACTACTTCAAAAGAAAAGATAATCAAATTATTGTAAATACTGTAGTTCATCCCTGGTGTGACATTCATATTTTAGTTCTGAGCAGTAGGACTAAAATAATATTGTGCCCGATGTACTTTGGGGAAACCTTTCCCTTCTCTCCCACCATGCCCCATATAAAAGCAAGACAATGTGTGCTACAGGATGGTAGAGTAAAAAGCAAATGATTACAAAGAACTTGATTAACAGAATGAAGCTATGTCTAAATATATTTTTTAAAATGTTCAGTTTGTCTATAAATCGTTGGCATTTAGGATAGGTACCAGTAGCTATTTCATCACTCAATCTCAGTGACATTTTAATACTGTCTGATATACTGTATCCCAGAGGTATTTGAACAATTATTATTTCACAAAGAATTAGCTACTGAAAATGACATCTAGGGGTTCTTGAAATCATCAGGAAACAGTCTTCCTAAAGGCAATGTTCTCTTGATCCTCACAACTACTGTTTCCATCCAAGATGGGAAATACAGTGTAAAATAACTGGAGGATATGAAGTTAGGAACAACTGATTCAAATATATATATATATTGGCTTAGAAGTTTGCATGCATTAGGATATCTAGGGTTCAGAACCATAGTATGATAGAGACTGGATAGAGGCTTTAGAATGATTAATAACGTTTATATGATTCAGGTTTTTTTGGTCTTCATAGAAACCCCCCCCCCAATTTTACAATATTTAAGACTAGGAAACATTTTATTCAAATATACAGAAGAAACAGAACATGAATAAAGGCAACATGAAATATTATTTACCTGGTGCCCCCAAAAAGGATGATCTTGTCTCCTACCCTACAGCAGCACTGCGGCGAGGACATGGTCCTTTCCTTTGGGTTCAATTTTCTTCCAGGTAAAAGAGACTGGAAAACATATAGACCGTGAAATACAAATATTGCAAGGTATTTATAGATAAGTCAAAGGGACAAACTCAAGTCATAGAGAGTTTATGTCTTATATGGAAGCTAAACCAATGCCTTAGGCATCTCATCTTTCCTTCAACTGTTTTCTTACTCATTTCTTAATAAAAAGAACTTATTTTAGGATAGCTAGATTCCAGATTCCTTGTAAGTTTCTCAGAAAACAAGGTCTTGTAGTATTTTATGTTTGTGAGCTTATGTTTAGTTCTCTGATGATAGATAAGAGTTTATTGATAGATGCACAATTTGGTTAGGAGTTGTGTTTCAACAATATACAAAATCCTCCAATTGTATAGTCTTGGTATAGGCTAAATATCTTTAGAAAATGTATTCAGATTTCATACCTTCAGTTTCTTAGAAGCTGGTGTAAACTAACACTGTATTACATATCTTCAAAATACAGTACTGCAAGCACTTATGAGTTTTCTTGGGAAGTCACAGATAGCACAGTTCAAAGATTCCAAATCATTTAGCCCTGAATTCATTTTAGATAGATCTTTACAACGTAAGGATCCTTGAAACATCAATTGCTTTGCAGGGTAAAAGAGAATTTGTAAATAAGAATCCACACAGCTTCTTTGAAAACATTCAAAAATAAGCTTATAATACATAGTTTCTTGAAGAATACATGTAGATACAGTGCCACCTCTTGGTAAATACATTAAGTGTAGAAGCCAGAGAAGCCTGTTACTCTCTTCATTTGAGGGAAGAAATGTGCAAATTCAAAGGAAAAACAGCTTTATAGATGCTACTCTTGGCAAACATTTTTCTTCTCATAAAACATTTGAATTAGAAATCCTCCTTGCAAAAGTGTACAGGGAGGGAGGAGGGAAGGAAGGAAGGAAGGCCTGAATAGAGTACTAAACTGTTCCTACTGAACCAGGTGGCCAGCCCTATATATCAGGTATTACGTTTCTGATATTCCGCCCCCCCCCCCAAAAAAAGTATTCAATGACTATTAACCAGTCTTTCTTGGGCTGCAGTTCGTTTCTTGTCCTTTTTCTTTTTTGATACATTTTGGGGGCCCTCTAGTATGTTGGAGCTAGTACTTTATTTTGCCTCCAATCATCAACTGATTTCATTATTAAAAGAAAATAACTATTTTTTCTTCATATTTCTTGTATGTGGTAAGGGAAGGAGAATAAAGGAAACAGAAAAAATCTATTTATTCCAAGAAGTGGATAATTGAGATATGAAAGATTTTGGCTATGGGGTTTTAGGATAATGGATCAAACACACTTTAACTGAATCCAACAAAATTATTTTATTGATTTTAATGCCTTAAAGCTAACACTTCTGTTCATGCAATTGTTATTACTCTACTTTAAGGACACTAAATCACCTAAATCATGCCTAATTAAAAAAACAATGAAAAAATATTAACTCTACATTGTTGTATCTCTTCTTATATATCTTCAAAAAGTAAATAATAACTATCTTTTACACAGTCACCCCTAAATTATAAAATTCTCAGTTCAGCAATATTTGCTTGGTGTTTACTGTTAAAGAAAGCTAAATGTTTTATTTTGCTAAGTTTTTGGCAGTTAATTATCCTCTTTGATGCAATTATTTTTAAGTGGGTTTAATATGTAGTACTGAGATTGTTATGAATTAAAATCTCTGAAAAAATAGAACATTATGATATAATTAAGTTACGGTACATATTTTGGGATTATAAATCATTGTGAGCTTTTTTACTGATACTGGAAGATCCTAAAGTACTGATCAGATTTCTATATTCTGTCTCACTGGCTCAGCTATAATTAGAAATTATTGGCTCAATCCCTAAATAACAACATTCATTGTTTTAGGATAGGATATTATTCATTTCATTGTATTCCTGCTCCTTAAGCACACCAAATTAAAGCTATGCAAATTAAAGCTATGCATAACAGAGAAAAGAATGGGAAGAATCGAATATTTAATCCCTTGCCTCCTGTTCTGTCTCTCAAGGTCTTCCTGTGTATGTCCCTGGGACGGCGTGAAAAAGAAATATCAGTTTCAGGAACAGCCACTGAGGTGTGGGGGATCCAAGAGGCTTCTATATGCTTTTCTGAACAAAATTCAGGAACTTAAAATGAATGCATAGAGCAGAAAAATACTGTTTTGCCCTTCTTTTTATTCAACCCACTGACTGCTAAAAAGTAGCATTATATGCATCCTTAATTTATTGAATGTCTGCCTAAGCAGGGTACCAAAACTGTATCTCCCAACTACTATTCAATTTAATACATTAAATATCAATACATGGGGTCAATTTCTCCTAAAAAACAGGAAAAGTCATCTTAAAGATTTAACACAATTACAGAGGCCTGTACTAGGACCGTCTGTTCAGACTGAGAAAGCTTTTTAGAATGTTTCTAAATTTCCACAATTAAAATAGTCAGGAAAAATGTGAGGATGGGTAAGATCATGTGAAAAAAGTAATCAACTGAACAGCTTGGTTTTGGACTTCAACCCTCAGAAGAGAAAGAAGCTATATATTCTTGCAAAAATCTGAACTACTGGAATATTAAACTATCAAGTAAAAACATACTTCCTAAATAAATTTAGAATCCCCCTTCTCCCTTTCTCAAATCCATGAATGGATGATATCTCTCTGCCACCACAGAACAATCACATTTAAAAAGTTATTAATGTAGAACTAGAATCCCATAATTCATACAGCTAATTTATCTATCAAAAGCACATTGCAAATGAGACCATTGCCTAGACCTCCACAATTCTGATTCCCATTCAGAAATATCCTTGATGCAGTCACATGTTCTGCAAGCTGACATTGCTGTTACTGGAGTAGAATCTATAAAAATGTATAGCCAGTAAATTCAATATGCCTTAGATTCCTATCAGTCATAGTAATGTATACTGACACTGCACCCTTGACTTTGATTGTGATGCGGTGACTGCCATCTTACCTATTTTGACTACCCTACAGACAATAGCCAACAATCAACAATCTTGTTCACTGCACAACCAGTGTGCCATTGTAATGCATAATTGGGATCTGCACATTTATATTGAACCTATTTTAACACTCCTCAAATCCACAACAATTGTCATACAATGTCAGGGTTCCAAGTAATACACCCATAGCAGCTTCAGGGTTGATGCACAATTTTCTGTTGTATATTTTTCTATGCATCCATCCCAATATATATTTTTCCTACATTTTTCTCAGACATGATTTTTTATAACTAATTTTGAGTTAATTACAGACTCAGCTAGTAAGAGCTGTGAATCACATTTCCATCTGTGCAAATTCCATTTTAACAGATCACATCATTTAACAAAAAAAACTTGATATTTTTAAACATCCCTTCTGCACATTCAAAGAATCCTTAGGGAATGCTGCAATGGTTATTCCCTGTTGCCATACTTCACTACAGCAGTGCAACTGTGGAATAAGACCCATATATGAATGATAAAACAGCTAGTAATTTGAACTGGTCACCAGAAACTTATCATAAACAGCTGATATTGATGGAATCGCCAGTTACATTTATGTGCCCCCATTTATTTTATACAACATATGCAGGTAGTCCTTGATGTATGACCATTTAACAATGGTTCAAAGTAATGATGGTGTTGGGCTTATCAACTACACTTGCAGCTATGACCATTGCACCATCTTTACAGTTACAAGATCGCAATTTGTGTGTTTGGCAACCATCTCGCATTTACAACTGGTTGCAGAGGCCTGCAGTCACATGATCGCAATGTTTTGCTGATTTCTGACAAATAACAGCCATTGAGGATGTTGGAGTTGCTTAATGATTTGTGTATGATTTGTTTAACCACCATGTCATTTGCTTAATGACCACCATAAAATTGTCATAAAGTTACAATGACTTATGACAGAAATTCTGATAGCAATTGTGGTAGTAAGTCAAGGACTACCTGTAATCAGCTCAGTACATCATTATACATAATGATCATAAAAGAGATTTCTAAAATCTCCTGCCAATCAAGTACCAATGAAAGGAGCAAGTTTAATACCTGGATCAAATTTCCAAAGATCATGGAAGTGTCTGTTCAGGCGTGCATTATAGCCACCAAATATATATAATTCTCCATTGTAGCCAACTGTAAAATCAGAGAAAAGACAGGTCAGAATAACTTCAAAAGCAGGAGCGATGGACAGAAAGATAAGCAATTGATTTTTTTTTCTTGTTCACTGTTCTTTCAACTCAGTTGAGCTTTTGGCATTTCCCTCATAACAGATGCACATGACTAATTATAGAAAGACAGAAAAATATAGACAGAAAAATCACAGAACAGTATATGACCTTCTGAAGACATTTTGTTTGATCTACCACTTAGATATATTTTTGGAGTGTTACAGCTTACATGCTGAATGGCTCTGCTGCCTTCAGGGAGAAGAGGAGGGAGGAGAATCCAGCCAAGAGTTTGTGTCTGTGTCAAATACTTTGATTCGGTTACAGTAAATCTCATTGTTGGAATGGAATGGCCCAAAGCGATCTGCTCTTCCCCCAAACACATACATCTTTGTCCCAATTATTGTGGCTGAATGGAAATCTCTCCATCGAGCTGGTGTACCCTGAAAAAAATCTTAGAGGCAGTCAAAGGAAAGTTAACTTTTGAAATAAAAGAAGTAGAAGGGTATGGGATCTGTGTATTCATAATCCAGTTGATTTTAACCCATAGCAGATAGAGGCTAAACTAGAAATAGGATTGCTTAATGAGAAAAAAAATCATTCTTTGCATATATACTGACCTTAGTGCAGATCAAACTCCACATCATGTTGCTACTGTCAAGTTTGTGGATGTCATTTGAAAAACAATCAGCCTGAAAGAAAAAGCAGTGATTAAACTGCAGTACTTGACTTGTCAAAACAGAATTGCGAAGTGAATCTAGGATTCCTAAAGAGATATTGGTTACCTTGTTCCCAGACAAGAAAACTCTTGAATTTAATTCTTCAAGATTTCCCTGTGGAATTAGAATATATTCAGGGAACTATAAGAAGTGGGTAAAAAACAAAGCACCTGTTCAGAGGTTAGATTATCGAAATCTCAAAATGAATACAGAATTACAAGCTGCGTGGGCTTTACCATTGTTGTCATTATAAAACTATCTCTATTCTACAGACATCAAAAGTAAACAATGGATATTAAATCCATTGTCAGTAATACCCAAGGTTCTGAATGCTTTCTTTAAATCAATTGCCTTTTAAAATAATAAAGCTGAACCTAACTTGTTCTCTACAATGCAAATTTAATGGAACTCACTAGGTTAGCCCCCAACCCCCCAAAACCTCAAGCCAAATATTCTGAATGGAATCAGTACTAACTTTTAAAAGATACAATTTGGATGTTCTTGCCATGAATTTGGGGAGTTTAGAATTACCATAAAAGAAGACAAAGTATTTGGAGTTATAGATTAGTATCCTAAATTACTACTTTGTTTCTGCAGTTTTCTTCAGAGGACATCACAGCATTCTGCAGGTTAATTCTGCAGATTCATTGAAAATGGTTCTAATTTTAATGCTATTGCTAACCTAGCTGTAACTATGATCCACCATATAGTCATCAGAAACACCAGAAAGGTCCAACAGATTATTTTATAGATATGGGCTTAAATTTGATACAACCACAGGACCTAACGGGCTTTATTTAAAACAGTCTGACCAATAAAGACAAAGATGTCTGAAATGTCGATAAACAAACCAGTTATCTGTTATTATTGTTATTCATCTGTTTCTCAGTAGTAAGATCAGCTTGCAAAAATATTAACTAACAGATTTTAGCTCAAAGCCAAGATATGGATATTTTATTCAGAGCTGGACATTTTGAAATAAACCTTACTGTATTTAGTGAGTCTTATTTCTAACTTTAATAGCAATTTAGCATTATTTTCAAACTGGGTAAACATAAGGCTATCACCAGCAACTTTAGTGGACTTTACTTTTCACAGATGTATTTAAATATTGAAAGCAAGTAGATCTGCATATAAATGGTACAAACTTTAAAACAACTTACCAGTTGCTCATATCCTCCAAAATATACATGCTTTTCCCAAGACACATGCTGAATGTCCATCCCTTGCTCCTGGAACCATTCCAGAAACCTTTGGAGTAAACCACTTGTGTGTGCCTTGTACATAAAAATAAAAAAGTGGAGATATATCAACTATATTTAGTGGTCACAGAATGGCATGCTCAAGAATATGTGACAAAAGTTCATAACTCTTGGAGGGAAAATCATTAAAGTATATGATATTTTTCTGCATGAAAAGTCTGTATAAAGCATATCAAACAATGTTATGTGCCAAACCTATACAGTAGTTCATGAAATATTCTCTAAATCCATTAGTTATTGGCTTTATTATTATGTTATCATAGATTAACATTACGAACTATCTCACAGGGAGGTTTGAATCCTTTTGGGAAATGACTAAATGAAGATGTATTTTTCACCACCAATGAAAAGTATCCTGTGCATATAATTCTAAGAATAACAGCAATGAAAAATAAATTTTAAGGCAACACCTATCCTGAAAAGTCCCATTTCTCCCCTCAAAAGTACAGATAATCCTTGAGATTCCTTGAGCATAGTTGGCAGTCAGCTTTTAGTCTTGATCCAGGATGCAGCAACAGACTGTCCTATAAAAACTCTATCCCACAAAGGTCTTTCATAACCTGGCTTTCAACCATAGCCATTCAACAAGACTAACCAAACTTGTCCTCCAGCCCAATGTAAGTTCATAATGGGAAGCCAAATCTTGTTCTATGCAAGTATATGCAGGTAGCCTGCAATTTACAACCATTCATTTAGTGACTGTCTGAAATTGCAACAGCACTGAAAAACAGTGCTTACCGCCCCTGTCCTATTGCCCCATTTATTCATACCTATTTCCTGTATACTTACTCATGTTTATACTTATACCTATTATCTTGTGTATTGACAAATCAAATAAATAAATAAATAATAAAACTGGTCCTTGCATTTGCAACAAATCCAACATCCTGATCAAAATTTGGTTGCTGGGCAACTGGCATGTATTTATAATGACTGCAGCATCTCAAGGTCATGTGATTACCATTTGCAACAGTGCCAGCCATTTTCTGACATGCAAAGTCAATGAGGAAAGCCAGATTTGCTTAATGACCGCATGACTGACTTAACCACTGCAATAATTCGTTTAACAATTGTGGCAAAAAAGTCCTAAAATTGGAAACAACTCACTTAACCATCGCCTTGCTTAATAACAGAAATCCTTGTCCCAATTGTTGTCATAAGCTGACCATATTTAGATTTCTAAATTCAGTTGAGTATTATCCCTAAGGACTTTTACCAAGTGCAACAGATGAAATTAGAGCTGTGACATCTAATCTGGATGGCATTTGTAAGCTAGCAAAGGACAGTGCCCTGCATAATAGGCTCAGGGCCTGAAGTGACTCATATGGGATTTCTCTTTCTTTTCCCTCAAGAAGAATAGGCTTACTACATTTGCTTTCCAGGGATGATAGGAACAAAGCTGCCTAGGATTTTGAACTGTGACAGTTCCTATGTTGCTTTGCAATACTCCTTGTGAACATTATCTGTCTAATATAATATATAACAGAACTATTTCTGCTGCTTACAAAATAGAAGAGAAGTATTAGCCTCAGTGTTACTATTATTATTTATTAAATTTGTTATGGGAGCCCATTGCAGTAATCTCAATACCACAGTCATTTACAAAAGAACTACACACAACTTTTCTAACTGAATTCTTTTCTTTTTAACATTATTTATTAAATTTCCTTAAAAAATAAAAATATAGAATTAAAAGTTAGAAAAATTAGAAAAATGCAAAAAGAAGGGAAAGAATGACTTTCGACTTTCTTTAGTGTGTAGAATGCAAAACAGAACAAAAACCCTCAACCTTTATATTTCACAACATTTCAAGCCATTTCTAAAATTAGAAAATTACAAGACCACCCAGAGTCACTTTGTAGGGGAAATGAGTGGCATAAAAATTTTAATAAATAAAAAATAATAATAAATACAAACTCATTCTAATTATCAAAATCTAAAAACAAAGTTTCTTTTTTAGTTTTAAGCAGAAAGTCCAGAAGTGATTTCCAAGTAGAAACAAAACTAGACATACTCTTTTCATTAAAACAATTTTGCCACTAACACTAATTCAACCACCTTTATCATTCACTCCTCCATAGTGGGAACTGATGAGTCTTTCCAGTTTTCTAACTGAGTTCTACTTATATTTCTCCATGTTTCCCCTCTTCCATATTAGACAATGTACCCAACTGCTAACATCAACTTGGTACACAATTTCTTGTTTGTTTCTTAAGACAATTTGCTCAGATAATTTGTTAACTTTATTTCTTTGGAAGAGTATTTACTATATTTTTGATTTTTCTGAACGTTTATGTTATCAGAGCTTCACTTGAGTCTTATTACACAAAGAAGAACAAAAAGCACTCAGCAACTTGAGGAAAGACAACAACATAATCATCCTCCCAGCAGACAAAGGCAACGCCACAGTCGTGATGAACACATCTGACTACCAATCCAAACTATCCAACCTACTCCAAGACCCCGCTTACAAACCTCTAAACACAGACCCCACCACCTATCTGGAGAAAACCACCAAATCCAAAATAAAAGCCCCCATCAGTGAAGAAATCCAACAAAGAATCATCCCCAGAGAAAATCATCTAGATGCCCTAAGCTCTATGTCCTCCCAAGATACACAAAGAAGGAACACCACTCAGATAGTCCATAGTCAGCTCCATAGGCTCACCTCTACAGAACCTTGCCAAATTTCTTGCCAAACAACTCCAGCCCTATGCAGAATCCATCACCTCACACGCAAAACTCTTTCCACTTCATAGAAACAATAAAGAAACAAAACCTACAACCCAGCGACCTACTTGTGAGCTTCATGTCATATCCTCTTCTCAAGTACCTATTAAAGAAGCCTTGACAGCTATCCAAAACAAATACAACCCCTAAGCACATCCTAGATCTGACCAACCATTGCCTTTCCAACACGCTTCATCCACAATGGACAAAGATATAAACAGATAGAAGGAGCACCTATGGGATCACCCCTCTCCTGTCATCGCCAACCTATACATGGAACATTTTGAAACCAATGCTCTAGACAAACCAATACAAACCCAAACTCTGGCTTAGATATGTAGATGACACTTTCGTAATTTCCACACACGGGAAAGAAAAACTGGACAACTTTCTCACACATCTCAACAGCCTACACCCCAAAATACAATTTACCATGGAAACAGAAACCAACAACCAACTTCCGTTCCTGGACGTCCCTAATTTACAAAACCCAACGCTCCCTAGGACACACCATCTACCAGAAAAAGACACACACTAACCGCTACTTAAATGCACAATCCCATCACCACCTGCACAGATCAACTCCGTAGCCAAGACCCTCATCTCCAGAACCAAACGCCTAGCTGACAAAGACCACTTGAGAACAGAATTACACACCTCACTAACGTATTAATGTCCAATGGATTCCAAAGAAGCACAATCACCAACCTAATCCTAAGGAGACTCCCCAAAACCAAGACACAGAACAGGACAATGGCATCGCCTCCTCCCTTACATCAAAGGCACCACAGATAAAATCAGCAAAATTCTCCACAAACACAATATCAGGACAGCCTTTGCACTGACCAAAAATAGCCAACATCTTAAGAAACCCCAAAGACAAGATCCAGCTAGAAAACCAAGGAGTTTATAAAATACCATGCAAAATTTGCCCAGCCACATACATTGGACAAACCAACAGGAGAATAAATGCACGCATGAACACAAGAACGCAGTCAGAAAAGAAGAAAAACTTCCTCCCTTTTCCAGCACCTTAAAGCCACAGGACATGAAATTGATTTTGAGGGATCCAAACTTATCTCCAATACTGAACACTTCAACAAGAGAATAATTAGGGAAGCCATCAAATAGAGAAACACCCCCATAACATGAATAAACGGGATGATACCCCACCTACCAGACATCTGGAAACTAGCCCTAATCAACAAACGAGTCCCAGCCACGAAAACCAACACCGGACCCAAAATAACACATGATGCCACCACCAATCTCCTTCACCAGACTCAAACCCAAGCCCACAAGATGAAAGGCAACCACCATCCAGAAACCAGACCATGGCTGCAACACCAGCTGCTACACCCCCTCCAACCCCAAACTAAGCAAACTGACACACGCTATAAACACATAGCCAGACCTCAAACTCGAGAGACCAAACCAAGGCCCAGAATGCCACATCACAGCCTTCCACCAGGATACTACATCACAGAACTCAGGAGATCACAACACACAAAACATCAGGAGGTTGCAGCACAGACAATGACCCAGGAGATTACAGCACCACCCAGATCCACAACAATAGAACTCAGAAGGTCATCACACAGCCCATTACAGGTCGTTACAACCCACACAAAGGCTGAGAGACACACAGCCAGCACCTCAGCCACACAGGGTCAGGAAAAAGCCATCCAATCTGCATACATCAACTCCACAAACCAATCAAGTAACAACACAGCCAACTCTAGAGTTTAAAAGGGAAAAACAGCCACGATCACACTTCTCCAGGAGAGCAAGCTGAAGACACCAGCCTGAAGATGTGGGATGAGATTTCGACCAAACGTTGCCAAGGTATTATATCAATCTTACAGGGACAAGACCCGAATACACCAAGACCTACATATATATATATATATATATATATATATATATATATATATATATATATATATACACACACACAAAGAATACATTAGCTACTGTATCATGTTCATTTCCTCCACAAACACATGCTACTCCATTTGTACCTAGTGTACTTGAGGCTGTCTTCACAGAAAGCTCAACTTGTTAGAGCTTCCAAAAAGAGGCATTTAACATTTTGGAGGCATAAAATTCTACTGTGCCAAGCTAAAGAGGCAACTATGCAGTCAACAGAGAAACACAGAGAATATTGGTTTCAAATTAGTTTAAACACAAATAGTTTCAGTCTCATTAGTTTACAATCATCATCATTATTATTACTATTAGCCTCACTATCAATGAAGCTGATTTTAACTTAGAAAGAAAGGTAATTTCAGTAATGATAAGAATACAGTTCATTATTTGCCTCAATATATTAATGAAGCTGGTTTTACAGTAAGAATAAAAATGAAGTAGAATAGAAAGCAATTACATTAATAAATATTTCCTAAATACTTGATTAATTTAGAAATAATACATGTAACATTTATTATTAGTGGGCAACATATTGAGATAACTTGGGTGTATAATTTAGAAGTGTTTACATGTAAAATTTAAATATTTAAAGTATATAAAGTTTAAAACATAATAAATGTAGTAATTATTAACAATAATTCTTCATTTATAGTTAACACATTTGGCTTACTCAGTTTGATATCATGACTATTGCTATCTGCCATCATTACTCCATCAATATCATATCAATAAGAGATAAATGGCACAAAAGGTTTGTCCTCCCTGCCTTTATAAGCATGTGATAGTGAAAGTTATGGAAGCAAGACAATACCACTTACTGACGTCAAAGGCATATAATACATTGCAAGCTCCCTCAGTATCATTACGGCCGCCCCAGATGTAGATAGTGTCATCAATCAGCACCGCAGAATGCCCATATCTCATATAAGGAACTTCTCTCACATGGTCCCTGCTGTTCGTCCACACTGGGGGTAGTTTGGTCCAGCGCAGTGAGACTATTAGAAAAAAGCTCAGAAAGTTCTATCAATCAATCAATCAAAAATAAAAATCATAATTAATTAAGATAAGAAAAACTGCACTATATATTTATACTACAATTGTATATTTATATAATTATATTTATATATATTTATAGAATATATCACATACTATACTTATAATTATAGTATAATAGTATTATAATAGTACAAGTCAGAATGACCAAACTGGTTAATGGAAAAGGGTGATAAAAATTCCTGGTAACCACCTGCATAGAGGGGAACAATAGAAAATAACATGATCCATCATTTCAATTTAGGGTTAGAGTGGACTAAATTACTATCCTTAGTTGTACCCATACCACATGTAGCATTTTCCATGATATCAGTCAGTTTTTCACACATTTTAAGCAGCAGTTGCACCATAGACATGACAAACTCACTATTCTGTACAAACTAATCTCGGACCAGCTTATCAGTACTATGTACTATGTACTGTTGCTAGGATTCTATCAACTACTTTATTTGTTAATAGTTTTATCTGCTGTGTTCTATAATTGTTGATTTTAATGTTTTAATATCTTTATGATGTAAGCTGTCCCGAGTGGTTAGACACGAGATGGGAGGCAAATAAATTTCATAAATAAATAAACTAAAAGGTATATGCAGAGTACTGGCACCTCAGGATTATATAGATAATGGGAAACTACATAGGATTCTCTTATGAATTTATCTAACATTTCTTACTAAATAAACAATAAGGAGAGCTTTGATTTTCTTGAGATGCAAGCTGATGTATTACACAGTTCAACTTTGGCAAATAAACATTTAATAACATTAAAAATCAGTAAATGGTCTCCTGCAATATACTAATAACATGGCACTTCCATTTTTCTCCAAAACATGATATTGTTTTACATATGCTTTCCCTAAATATATAACTTTACCAAAAAGGAATCATGTAACATTTTAATATGAGAAATTCATCTGTCTCATCCCCATAATTAAATATTTTTAAATTATCAGTAACCTCATCTATGTTTGATGGCTGACATTAAATTAAAATCAATTAACATTCAATAAACATAAACATATGTATTTGTTTTTTTTAAAAAAAGCATAATTAAGTCCTGTTTCTCTAAACCTTAACATTCATCAACTTACCTGCATTAAATACATGAACATCAATCTGTCGTAGAGTCTCATAATCTTCACCAGAACAGTAACCACCAAAAGAATAGACTTTATGTCCAACAGCCACAGCAGCGTGGTTTACTCTTCGAGGCCCACCTTCTAAATGAACTGTCCACCGTAACATTCCCTTTTATGAGTGTTCAATCCTTCCAAGTTATCGGTAGGGGCATTAGATTTTGGTGCCAATAAGGCTAACCAATCATATTAGGTCATAGCCACAGAAATCTGCAGATTAAAAAAAACAAAATCCAGAATGTTTAAAATTCAGTCTGAATCTACAGGTGAAACTCAAAAAATTAGAATATCGTGCAAAAGTTCATTT
The DNA here is from genome assembly GCA_009733165.1 of Naja naja. Classification (NCBI taxonomy): domain Eukaryota; kingdom Metazoa; phylum Chordata; class Lepidosauria; order Squamata; family Elapidae; genus Naja; species Naja naja. Next base: position 44,619,784 of record CM019148.1, on the reverse strand, counting down.
ATTTCAGTAATGCAACTTAAAAGTGAAACTATATATGAGGAGACTCATTACAAGCAAAGCAAGATAGTTCAAGCCATGATTTGTCATAATTGTGATGATTATGGCTTACAGCTCATGAAAACCCCAAATCCACAATCTCAGAAAATTAAAATATTGTGAAAAGGTGCAATATTCTAGGCCAAAGTGCCCACTCTAATCAGCTAATTAAGCCATAACACCTGCAAAGGGTTCCTGAGCCTTTAAATGGTCTCTCAGTCTGGTTCAGTAGGAATCACAATCATGGGAAAGACTGCTGACCTGACAGTTGTGCAGAAAAACATCACTGACACCCTCCATAAGGAGGGAAAGCCTCATAA
>CM019148.1:44209109-44618428 GCA_009733165.1 Naja naja | reverse complement strand
TTGCTTAATAACAGAAATCCTTGTCCCAATTGTTGTCATAAGCTGACCATATTTAGATTTCTAAATTCAGTTGAGTATTATCCCTAAGGACTTTTACCAAGTGCAACAGATGAAATTAGAGCTGTGACATCTAATCTGGATGGCATTTGTAAGCTAGCAGGACAGTGCCCTGCATAATAGGCTCAGGGCCTGAAGTGACTCATATGGGATTTCTTTTCCTCAAGAAGAATAGGCTTACTACATTTGCTTTCCAGGGATGATAGGAACAAAGCTGCCTAGGATTTTGAACTGTGACAGTTCTTATGTTGCTTTGCAATACTCCTTGTGAACATTATCTGTCTAATATAATATATAACAGAACTATTTCTGCTGCTTACAAAATGTAGAAGAGAAGTATTAGTGTTACTATTATTTATTAAATTTGTTATGGGAGCCCATTGCAGTAATCTCAATACACAGTCATTTACAAAAGAACTACACACAACTTTTCTAACTGAATTTTTCTTTTTAACATTATTTATTAAATTTCCTAAAAAATAAAAATATAGAATTAAAAGTTAGAAAAATTAGAAAATGCAAAAGAAGGGAAAGAATGACTTTCACTTTCTTTAGTAGAATGCAAACACAGAACAAAACCTCAACCTATATTTCCAACATTTCAAGCCATTTCTAAAATTAGAAATTACAAGGACCACCGAGTCACTTTGTAGGGAAATGAGCATAAAAATTTTAATAAATAAAAATAATAATAAATACAAACTCATTCTAATTATCAAAATCTAAAAACAAAGTTTCTTTTTTTATAAGCAGAAAGTCCAGAAGTGATTTCCAAGTAGAAACAAACTAGACATACTCTTTCATTAAAACAATTTTGCCACTAACACTAATTCAACCACCTTATCATTCACCTCCATAGTGGGAACTGATGAGTCTTCCAGTTTTCTAACTGAGTTCTACTTATATTTTCCATGTTTCCCCCTTCATATAGACAATGTACCCAACTGCTAACATCAACTTGGTAACAATTTCTTGTTTGTTTTTAAGACAATTTGTCAGATAATTTGTTAACTTTATTTCTTTGGAAGAGTATTTACTATATTTTTGATTTTTCTGAACGCTTATGTTATCAGGAGTTCAAGAGTCTATTACACAAAGAAGAACAAAAGCACTCAGCAACTTGAGGAAAGACAACAACATAATCATCCTCCCAGCAGACAGTAAGGGCCACAGTCGTGATGAACACATCTGACTACCAATCCAAACTATCCAACCTACTCTCCAAGACCTTACAAACCTCTAAACACAGACCCCACCACCTATCTGGAGAAAACCACCAAATCCAAAATAAAAGCCTCACCATCAGTGAAGAGATCCAACAAAGAATCATCCCAGAGAAAAATCATCTAGATGCCCTAAGCTCTATGGCCTCCCCAAGATACACAAAGAAGGAACACCACTCAGACCCATAGTCAGCCCATAGGCTCACCTCTACAGAACCTTGCCAAATTCTCGCCAAACAACTCCAGCCCTACACAGAATCCATCACCTCACACACGCATAAAACTCTTTCCACTTCATAGAAACAATAAAGAAACAAAACCTACAACCCATGACTACTTGTGAGCTTCATGTCATATCCTCTTCACCAAGTACCTATTAAAGAAGCCTTGACAGCTATCCAAAACAAATACAACCCCTAAGCACATCCTAGATCTGACCAACCATTGCCTTTCCAACACGCATTTCATCCACAATGGACAAAGATATAAACAGATAGAAGGAGCACCTATGGGATCACCTCTCACCCTCATCGCTAACCTATACATGGAACATTTTGAAACCAATGCTCTAGACAAATCCGAATACAAACCCAAAACTGGCTTAGATATGTAGATGACACTGAATTTGGCCACACGGAAAGAAAAACTGGACAACTTTCTCACACATCTCAACAGCCTACACCCCAAAATACAATTTACCATGGAAACAGAAACCAACAACCAACTTCCGCTTCCTGGACGCCCTAATTTACAAAACCCAACGCTTCTAGGACACACCATCTACCAGAAAAGACACACACAACCGCTACTTAAATGCACAATCCCATCACCACCCTGCACAGATCAACCTGCAGCCAAGACCCTCATCTCCAGAACCAAACGCCTAGCTGACAAAGACCACTTGAGAACAGAATTACACACCCTCACTAACGATAATGTCCAATGGATTCCAAAGAAGCACAATCACCAACCTAATCCAAGGGAGACTCCCCAAAACCAAGACACAGAACAGGACAATGGCATCGCCTCCCTCCCTTACATCAAAGGCACCACAGATAAAATCAGCAAAATTCTCCACAACACACAATATCAGGACAGCCTTTGGCACTGACCAAAAAAATAGCCAACATCTTAAGAAACCCCAAAGACAAGATCCAGCTAGAAACCAAGGAGTTTATAAATACCATGCAAAATTTGCCCAGCCACATACATTGGACAAACCAACAGGAGAATAAATGCACGATCGCAGAGAACACAAGAACGCAGTCAGAAAAGAAGAAAAAACTTCCTCCCTTTTCCAGCACCTTAAAGCCACAGGACATGAAATTGATTTTGAGGGATCCAAACTTATCTCCAATACTGAACACTTCAACAAGAGAATAATTAGGGAAGCCATCAAATAGAGAAACACCCCATAACATGAATAAACGGGATGATACTTCCCACCTACCAGACATCTGGAAACTAGCCCTAATCAACAAACGAGTCCCAGCCAAAAACCAACACCGACCCAAATAACACATGATGCCACCACCATCTCCTTCACCAGACTCAAACCCAAGCCCACCCACAGATGAAAGGCAACCACCATCCAGAAACCAGACCATGGCTGCAACACCAGCTGCTACACCCCCTCTCCAACCCCAAACTAAGCAACTGGACACGCTATAAACACATAGCCAGACCTCAAACTGAGCCAAACCAAGGCCCAGAATGCCACATCACAGCCTTCCACCCAGGATACTACATCACAGAACTCAGGAGATCACAACACAAAACATCAGGAGGTTGGCACAGACAACGACCCAGGAGATTACAGCACCACACCCAGGACGTCACAACAATAGAACTCAGAAGGTCATCACACAGCCCATTACCCAGGTCGTTATAAACACAAAAGGCTGAGAGACACACAGCCAGCACCTCAGCCACACAGGGTCTCAGGAAAAGCCATCCAATCTGCATACATCAACTCCACAAACCAATCAAGAAGTAACAACACAGCCAACTCTAGAGTTTAAAAGGGAAAACAGCCACATCACACACTTCTCCCAGGAGAACTAAGCTGAAGACACCAGCCTGAAGATGATGATGAGATTTCATTTCAAACGTTGCCAAGGTATTCTCAATCTACACGGACAAGACCAATACACCAAGACCTACATATATATATATATATATATATATATATATATATATATATATATATATATACACACACAAAGAATAGATTAGCTACTGTATCAGTGTCTTTACTTCCACAAACACATGCTACCCATTTGTACCTAGTGTACTTGAGGCTGTCTTCACAGAAAGCTCAACTTGTTAGAGCTTCCAAAAAAGAGGCATTTTAACATTTTGGAGGCATAAAATTCTACTTCACAAGCTAAAGAGGCAACTATGCAGTCAACAGAGAAACACAGAGAATATTGGTTTAAATTAGTTTAAACACAAATAGTTTCAGTCTCATTAGTTTACAATCATCATCATTATTACTATTAGCCTCACTATCAATGAAGCTGATTTTAACTTAGAAAGAAAGGTAATTTTGTAATGATAAGAATACAGTCATTATTTGCCCCATATTAATGAAGCTGGTTTTACAGTAAGAATAAAATGAAGTAGAATAGAAAGCAATTACATTAATAAATATTTCAAATACTTGATTAATTTAGAAATAATACATGTAACATTTATTATTAGTAAAGGCAACATATTGAGATAACTTGGGTGTATAATTAGAAGTGTTTACATGTAAACAAATATTTAAAAGTATAAAGTTTAAAACATAATAAATGTAGTAATTATTAACAATAATTCTTCATTTATAGTTAACACATTTGGCTTACTCAGTTTGATATCATGACTACATTCATCATCTAATCAATATCATATCAATAAGAGATAAATGGCACAAAAGGTTTGCTCCTGCCTTTATAAGCATGATAGTGAAAGTTGGAAGCAAGACATACCACTTACTGACGTCAAAGGCATATAATACACAAGCTCCCCTCAGTATCATTACGGCCCCTAGATGTAGATAGTGTCATCAATCAGCATTTAGAGAATGCCCATATCTCATAAGGAACTTTCTCACATGGTCCCTGCTGTTCTGGCCCACACTGGGGTAGTTTGGTCCAGCGAAAGTAGAGACTATTAGAAAAAGCTCAGAAAGTTCTATCAATCAATCAATCAAAAATAAAATCATAATTAATTAAGATAAGAAAACTGCACTATATATTTATACTACAATTGTATATTTATATAATTATATTTATATATATTTATAGAATATATCACATACTATACTTATAATTATAGTATAATAGTATTATAATAGTACAAGTCAGAATGACCAAACTGGTTAATGGAAAAGGTGATAAAAATCCTGGTAACCACCCATAGAGAGGGAACAATAGAAAATAACATGATCCATCATTTCAATTTAGGGTTAGAGTGGACTAAATTACTATCCTTAGTTGTACCCATACCACATGTAGCATTTTCCATGATATCAGTCAGTTTTTCACACATTTTAAGGCAGTTGCACCATAGACATGACAAACTACTATTCTGTACAAACTAATTCTGACCAGCTTATCAAATACTATGTACTGTTGCTAGATTCTATCAACTACTTTATTTGTTAATAGTTTTATCTGCTGTGTTCTATAATTGTTGATTTTAATGTTTTAATATCTTTATGATGTAAGCTGTCCCAAGTGGTTAGACACCTAGATGGGAGGCAAATAAATTTCATAAATAAATAAACTAAAAGGTATATGCAGAGTACTGGCACCTCAGGATTATATAGATAATGGGAAACTACATAGATTCTTATGAATTTATCTAACATTTCACTAAATAAACAATAAGGAGAGCTTTTGATTTTCTTGAGATGCAAGCTGATGTATTACACAGTTCAACTTTGGCAAATAAACATTTAATAAACATTAAAATCAGTAAATGGTCTCCTAATATACTAATAACATGGCACTTCCATTTTCTCCAAAACATGATATTTGTTTTACATATGCTTTCCTAAATATATATAACTTTACCAAAAAGGAATCATGTAACATTTTAATATGAGAAATTATCTGTCTCATCCCCATAATTAAATATTTTTTAAATTATCAGTAACCTCATCTATGTTTGATGGCTGACATTAAATTAAAATCAATTAACATTCAATAAACATAAACATGTATTTGTTTTTTTAAAAAAGCATAATTAAGTCCTGTTTCTCTAAACCTTAACATTCATCAACTTACCTGCATTAAAATACATGAACATCAATCTGTCAGAGAGTCTCATAATTCACCAGAACAGTAACCACCAAAAGAATAGACTTTATGTCCAACAGCCACAGCCAGAATGTTTAAAATTCAGCCACAGAAATCTGCAGATTCAAAATCCAGAATGAATCTACAGGTGAAACTCAAAAATTAGAATATCGCAAAAGTTCATTTATTTCAGTAATGCAACTTAAAAGGTGAAACTAATATATGAGATAGACTCATTACATGCAAAGCAAGATAGTTCAAGCCATGATTTGTCATAATTGTGATGATTATGGCTTACAGCTCATGAAAACCCCAAATCCACAATCTCAGAAAATTAGAATATTGTGAAAAGGTGCAATATTCTAGGCTCAAAGTGTCCCACTCTAATCAGCTAATTAAGCCATAACACCTGCAAAGGGTTCCTGAGCCTTTAAATGGTCTCTCAGTCTGGTTCAGTAGGAATCACAATCATGGGAAAGACTGCTGACCTGACAGTTGTGCAGAAAACCATCATTGACACCTCCATAAGGAGGGAAAGCCTCAAAAGGTAATTGCAAAAGAAGTTGGATGTTCCCAAAGTGCTGTATCAAAGCACATTAATAGAAAGTTATGTGGAAGGGAAAAGTGTGGAAAAAAAAGGTGCACAAGCAGCAGGGATGACCGCAGCCTGGAGAGGATTGTCAGGAAAAGGCCATTCAAAAGTGTTGGGGACTTTACAGGAGTGGACTGAGGCTGGAGTCAGTGCATCAAGAGCCACCATGCACAGACGGATCCTGGACATGGGCTTCAAATGTCATATTCTTCTTGTCAAGCCGCTCCTGAACAACAAACAATGTCAGAAGCGCCTTACCTGGGCTAAAGAAAACAGACCTGGTCTGTTGCTCAGTGGTCCAAAGTCCTCTTTTCTGATGAGAGCAACTTTTGCATCTCATTTGGAAACCAAGGACCCAGAGTCTGGAGGAAGAATGGAGAGGCACACACTGCAAGATGCTTGAAGTCCAGTGTGAAGTTTCCACAGTCTGTGTTGATTTGGGGAGCCATGTCATCTGCTGGTGTTGGTCCACTGTGCTTCATTAAGTCCAGGGTCAACGCAGCCGTCTACCAGGAGATTTTGGAGCACTTCATGCTTCCTTCCGCAGAGACGAGCTTTATGGGGATGCTGACTTCATTTTCCAGCAGGACTTGGCACCTGCCCACACTGCCAAAAGCACCAAAACCTGGTTCAATGACCGTGGGATTACTGTGCTTGATTGGCCAGCAAACTCGCTTGACCTGAACCCCATAGAGAATCTATAGGGCATTGCCAAGAGAAAGATGAGAGACATGAGACCAACAATGCAGAAGAGCTGAAGGCGCTATTGAAGCATCCTGGTCTTCCATAACACCTCAGCAGTGCCACAGGCTGCCTGTGAGGCACGCGCTGCAGTAATTGCTGCAAAAGGGCCCAAACCAAGTACTGAATACATATGCATGCTTATACTTTTCAGAGGTCCGATATTGCTCTATGTACAATCCTTGTTTTACTGATTACATGTAATATTCTAATTTTCTGAGATTGTGGATTTGGGGTTTTCATGAGCTGTACGCCATAATCATCACAATTATGACAAATCACGGCTTGAACTATCTTGCTTTGCATGTAATGAGTCTATCTCATATATTAGTTTCACCTTTTAAGTTGCATTACTGAACTAAATGAACTTTTGCACGATATTCTAATTTTTCGAGTTTCACCTGTAAATACAGCACTTGTCACACAAGGTAAGGTTTTAAACAATTGCTTTGAACATTATGCATTTCTTTCATTAGTACTGGGATCAGTTAAAAATTTACACTCCAAGGTAGTAGCATATACCACAAACTATAATCAAAAACATATGTAATTGATACCAAAATGGTAACATACATATAATAACCATAATCACACATGATTATATACATATATACATATATACATACATACATACATACATACATACTTCTCCCAGGAGAACGAAGCTGAAGACACCAGCCTGAAGATGACGGATGAGATTCGTCAACGCGTTAAGGTATTCTAAATCTTACGGGACAAGACCCGAATACACCAAGACCTACATACATACATATATATATATGTGGTATTCAGCTTTGTTCAGGTATTTTCCTACGTCATTAGAGACTCCCAAACAATCAGGATGAAGAAAAAAACATTTGAACAAAGCAGGAGGCTAGCACCAAATTTAAAACAGAAACGGCTGCAAAGCTGATGCACAGACAAAACCAATACACAAGCCTGATGATGGCAGATGAGATTCTGCTGAAACGTCGCTACAACTTTAAAAGCACAACTATGACGTGGGAAAATACCCAAAGCTGAATACCATACATATAAATACCCACGAAAACTTAAAACACACACACACACACACATACAAATATACACACATATGCATGCATGCATTCATACATATATATATAAAACAATCCATTTTGAATTCATAGCAGAAGGAAGTGTCTTGAGAATTAACAAGGTTGATACTATATAGTACAAAACTATTACAGAATCTAGTTGTTCTGCTTTGGATATTGTGAAGACTCCTCCCAGAACGTAACAAAGACAACCCAGTCATGGAGAGGATGTGTAGCATCCCTGACAATATTGTGGACTCTGGTCAGGCATAACTTATATGTCATGTCCAGGATAGAAGGAAGTGAACTTTCAATAATCTTTTATGCCTTCCTGTCCAAAACAGTAATACTTCCAACCACACAGTAATATGACAGGATGCTTTCAATCTCTCTCTATAAAAGTGGTAAAGATGGGGGAATGAAGATGTGCTCTTCTTATATGACATAGAAAATGCAGGTGGTGCTGTGCCCGCTTCACCAGTGCCTCACTGGTGTCTCACTGGTGAGCCACCAAACTAACCTGCTCATCAGCTGCATACCCAGAAACTCGATAGTACTAACCATCTCCACAAGCAAATCGTTAATACACAGAGATGTATGGCTGTGCCTGCCTTTTCTGAAATTGACAATTTCTTTTCCTTTTCCTACATTTAAAATCAGGCTGTTTTTATTACACCATTTTATCAAACCCTACCTCAGGGGTGTCAAATTCAAGGCTGGATCCACCCGCATGGCCATTCTGGAAACTGTAAGGGGCTGGCTCGCATCATTTCGGCCTGGCCCACAACATGCCAGGGTGTGTATGTGCACACAAGCCCAGTTCTTTGTCACCGTGTGCAGGGCAACAAAAGTAGTCTGTGGGATTACAGTAAAAAAAATAGTTCAGACCTTCCAACCTCGTGAGATCTTTTTTTTTTTATGAGAAGTTGGAAGGTCTGAACCCTTTTCCCCGTAATCCCACAGACTACTTTAGTTGCCCTGCATGCCACAGCGGCGAACAGAGCTGGAAAGCACGTTAGTGAAGGGATGTGGCTGCCTTGGGGGGTTGGGGTGGGATGAGGGCTTGGCATGGGTGGCCTGGCTGAAGGGCCCTCAGGTAAGGTGGGGTGGGTGGGGGCAGCACCCATTACCTTGCTTCATTCTTCTTCGTTCTTCACCACTTCTTCTTCTTGCTTGCTGCCATAATGGAGCAGGAGGCTGAGCAATGCACTGGTGCAGCGGCCACAAAGTGAGGCAGTGGGAGGGTGGAGGATGAAGCAAGGCGGAGGTGCAGCGATACCCCCTATGCCTTGCACTGGCCACCACTGCCACTGCAGCAAGAGAGAAAGAGAGCAAGAGAGCTCTCCAACTTCTGTGTGTGTATGAGAGAGAGAGAGAACTATCCATGCTTCAGGCAGGGCACTCAAGCTGCTGGCAGTGGCAGTGGCAGCAGGAGCCATGATCCCCCCTCCCCAACCAGCCTGCCTCACCTGAACTACTCCCTGACTCTCGCCGTTCTTCTCCTCACCTTCCCCACTGAAGCTCTGCAAGCCAACAGGGTCTCTCATTTCTTCCACAGTGCAGTGAGTACCGGCAGGCTGGATGTGGATGTGAGGGGCCTGGCCCCGCAGTGCATCCTCGCTCAGTTGAAAGCTTTGCTCCTGCCTTCAAACAGTAAGGCCAGTGCATGCAAGTGAGCAGCGCACCTGGGCCACGGATGGTGTTGGTTCCTGTGCCTGGCTGATTCCAATTCCATGGCCTGTCTGAGGGCAGGAACAAACCCTTCAACTGAACAAGGAAGCACTACGGGGCCAGGCCCCTGTCACCTTCATCCAGCCCAGCTGGAGTTCACCTCGCTGGAAGAGGAATGGGAGCTCATTCCACAGAGCCCACTGCCACTTGAGTGGGGGGGGGGAGGTGGAGAAGAGCAACAAGGCTTTGAGCCAGCTGACTGGTTAGGCAGGGAAGTCAGGTGGCGCTGGCTGGCTGGGGAGGGTGAATCATGGCTGCTCAGATGACTGCCGCCACCAGCAGCTTGAGTCCCCGACTGTGTCCGAGCTGAAGAAAGCAGAGGCGCAGCAGCAGGCTTGCCTTCAAAATCACTCTAAGCGTCCATTTGCATGCAGATACTCCATTGGCATGCAAGCGTGCTCTGTGGGACAACGAGGTCTCATTCTTCCCAGGCACGGTGAACTCTGGAGGGCTGGATTCAGGTGGGAGCAGCGCACTTGAACAGTAAGGCCTGTGTGTGCAAGCGATTAGCACACCCAGGCCATGGATGGCATTGGTTGCTGCACCCGGTTGATTCTATGATGACCTTCCCAACTCCAACCATGGGATGAGTTGTTGAAGATATAGAGATCCAGGTTGGGACAGACCATCTTAGAGAAAGTCTAATGTAGCTATGTGGTTGCTAATAGACAACACCAATTTGTTTGCACATAATCAATACAATTTGCCTTGAACATTTTTAGTTTTGCCCCTTAGGGTACTACCAAAGGTGATGGCCCTGGGGGTAATCTGATGAATTAGATAAATTCATGAGCTTGTTCATCACAACATTTTAATCAGTGTACCCTTAGTGCAATTTGAATCATTCCTCTTCATCATATAGCATCCTTATGAAAAAGTGTACCTAGAAACTAAATTATTAAAAATTGCTATTGAGAAGTACTTGGGCAATTTCACTAATATCTATTTTTCAATTATTATTTTCCTACTTTTAAAACAGATTTAGTCTGATTCTTTTTATTTTTATTTTATTTATTTTCAAAGTGCATATGCATTTACATTTTAACAGTACTGTGTCAAACATTTACATATTTTTACAATTATATTCCATATCAAACCTTATTTCTCTTCTCTAACCATAAACACTTCATAAAACTCTAGTCTGGTTCTTTTTAATTGCACTAATAATAAAATAGGAATTGTGAAAGAACCTGAGCAAAAATAAAAACAAGTTGAAAAATCATATTCAAATCAAAATGTTTTCTTCATCTCTCTTTGTAAAAGGGATTGACCCAGCTCATGTGGTGATTGAACACTATAATCTCAATCACTCCCAACTAGAGCCTAGAAATATCTTTCCTAAAATTCTCTAGTGCTGTCCCAGGGATAAGCAACTTCTGCCCATAGGGTTACATGCTATATTTGACCTAATTTTACAAGATGGTACTTCAGATTTCCGCCAAAAGTGATTTGCCCGGTGCCTGGAATGCTGCTATGTGTGGAGCATAGACAAAAATGAAGGGGAGTATTAGATACAAAAGGGAACATGATGAAAAGTGTTAGAAGTGGACAAAGAATGCATATTTAGCTTGCAGCTCTTATCTACAATTCAGTTATATTTTTGAGTAGAATACAGCATAAGGTAGGGTATCAAACTCACGTCATCATCACATGATGTATTGTGACTTTTCCCCCTTCACTATACTGGGCGTGGGTATGGGCAGCACATGATGCATCGGGCCCACGGACCAGGAGTTTAATAGCCCTGGCATAAGGAATTCAGCACAATCATTTTAATCACATAGTGCATGTGTGTGTGAGAGAGGGGCAGGAAGCCTTCTCAGGTAGATTCCATCCATAGAAGATTCAGATGAGGTACCAGGTAGATCCACTTTAAGGGACAAAGACCATCACATTGTATGCTTATCAGCATGATTCTAATCCAGAAATTTGACCATCTAGCTGCAATATATTTCAAGAGCCAAAGAGAAGGGAAGCCAGATTGTTTCAAAACAGCATCCTTAAAAAATCAAGACATCTTCTCATGGTTTTTACTCTCAAGCAAGCTAGCATATCAATCAAGGCTAATTACTGTTGATAGTGCTCAGGTACACTCTGGAAGTTCCCAGTCTAACAGCTTCTTCCTGAGATCAATAAGATACTAGAACAAGTTCCATATCTTTATGTCTTTTATGATTTGAATTCCTTGGAAATTCTAATGTTTGCCTGGTCTTGTCCAGTTGTTCTAAGTTTTGAACCTTAATTGTTAATTAGAACTTTGTGTGTCACAGAAATCAAGGGCTAAATTTCCATTTAATAGACAGTATCTGCCATGACTGGTATCATACTGGGCCATTTTGTGAGACAGCAATTTGCTCATATAACAAGCAGCACAAAAATATGTGATGGAAATCTGGCTCAGATGCATGTGAAATACAGTTCCTGTTTTCCTTTATTTGTCCAGTTTCCATCTTCTCCTGCTTCACACACACCCCTCTTTGTTCAGTCATTTCCAGTGGGGAAAACAGGACAAAGCAAGTAGGGAAAAATATTTTCTTTTGCTATATTTCCAGTCTGTATTAGATCACAGCAGGGTCCCTACAGGAGAGCCCTTTTAAGGATTATGTATTAATAGAAAAGCAACTAACTTACTTCTGTTCTTAAACTCTAAAACTGTTGCACATAAAAAAACAGAGGAGCTCTGATCAACTATCAGAGCTATCATTTTGACAGTTTTGTTGTACTGTTGCCTATGGACACCCCCATGAAATACAAGCATGGGATAAACTGAGCCTGGTTTGTTCTCAGTCTTTTAAGTGGCCACAAACTACTAGCCAAAGTGGCATTTGAGCACAAGGTGAGGAAGCATTGAGAAATGTTTCCCCTTTGCATTTGAGCATCCAAGAAGGGATAGGAAAGACAAAGAAAAAGGAAAGAGGGAAAGAGAGCAAGGAAGGAAAAAGAAGGAAAGGGGAAAGAAGAAGAAAGAAAGGAGAATGAAGAGGGAAGGAAAAATAAAAGGGAAAAAGAAGGAAGATTATTATGAGAGAGTGAGGGTCTGAGGTAAATATACCTTAGCACTTGGCCACCAGCAGCCCTGCTGCCTTTTGCCATCCCCTTTTCCCCACCTCCTGACCTCTCCTAGTGGTCTCCCATCCTATCGCTGAGGATGTTTTGGTTACAAAGCTGGGTCTCTTCACAAGGAGAGGGAGTGGGCCTCCCCCTGACCCACACACTTTGTCCTCCCGCACACACCAAAACCAATCTGACCAAGGAGAGCAAGCCCAGCAGCAGTGGGAGCTGGCCACGATCACCCCAGCCCCTCAAAGTCAATGTGGCCCTCAATGAAATTGAGTTTGACAACCCTGCACTACCTCCTCCCAGTAAATACTCTCATTGTCATCCTGTATGAGGCCCACCACTGTTCTATCATCTGCATACTTCACAATATAGTTGGTAGCAAAGCTTTCACAACAATCATGGATCATCAGGGTGAAAACAGCAAACTTGAGACAAAGCCCTGAAAAGAACTTGTGCCCAAGAACATGATGTTAGAAATATTAGTTCCAACTCATATGTACTGGGGCCTATCAATGAGAAAATGAAGAATCCAGTTGCACAGAGGAGTATTGAAGCCTAAAAGGCCCAGTATATCTACTAAATGCTGAGGAATGATTGTATTAAATGTTGAACTAGAGTTGACAAACAACATTCGCATATGAGTACTTCTTTTCTCTAAAGTGTGCCAAGCTCAGATGGAGAAAAGAGGAAATAGCATCCTCTGTGGAACAATTTGGACGATAAGCAAACTGAAGTGAATCAAACGCTGGAGGGAGGCTGGATACAATAAAGCCCTCTATCAGCCTTTTAGAACAATTCATAATGATGGACCTAATCATTAAAATCCATGATTATGTATCAAGGTGCATGTGTCACCCTTTGCCTGTTCTTCCCTGACACCATGCTAACAGGCTAATCGACATGGAGAAAATGTGGTTTTCAACTTGATGACACATAATCAATCAAGTTGAATACAGGTAGCTCTCAACTTATGACCACAACTGAGCCCAAAATTTCTGTTGCTAATTGTTGTTAAATGAATTTTGCTCCATTTTACAATCTTTCTTGCCACGGTTGTTAAGTGAATCACTGCAGTTGTTAAGTTAGTAACCCAGTTGTTAAGTGAATTGGGCTTCTTCATTGAATTTGTTTGTCAGAAGATTCAAGGTTTTGGTAACAACTTATAAAGCCCTGTATGGCTTGGGTCTGGGGTACTTGCAAGAACGTCTCCTTCCGCTGACAAATACCAATCGCCCTGTGCGCTCCCACAGACGGGGCCTCCTGGGGATACCGTCAGCTAAACAGTCTAGGCTGGAGGCCCCTAGGGGTAGGGCCTTCTCTGTGGGGGTGCCCACCCTCTGGAATCAACTACCCCTTGAGTTGCGCTTGGCCCCTGATCTCTGCTCCTTCCGCCGCGACCTCAAAACATGGCTATTTTTGCAATCCGGCCTGGACTGACAGGGGATCGGGGGTTTTAATTTGATGGTTTATTTGGCATAATTTAATATCTTTTTAATTTCTTTTAACTTTTGTACTTTCTGTCTTTTATGTACGCCGCCCGGAGTCCTTCGGGAGAGAGGGCAGCTTATAAGTCCAAATAAAACAAACAAAACAAAAACAAACAAACAAAAGATGACCACATGACCTTAGGACACTGCAGTGGTCATTAATATGAACCAGTTGCCAAGCATCCAAACTCTGATCACATGACCATGGGGATCTGCAATGGTCATGTGAAAAACAGTCATAAGTCACTATTTTTAGTGCCGTTTGTAACATTGAACTGTGACTAAATAAATGGTTGTAAGTCAAGGACTTCATGTAGTCAATCAGAAAAATGTGCAATATGTTATTATAACGACAGGTAATTATATATACATATACATACATACACACATACACACACACATATATATTTCTTTTATGACTGTAAGCTGCCCAGTGTTACCCTGTGATAAGGATGGTTTATCAATTTTAGAAATAAATAAATAAAACTATCAGTCAGTGTGATATTTGCTGGCTGTTTATATACTGCAGCATGTCTTGCCAGTAGTGTTGGGGTGTTATTTTCTCCATAGTAGTTTCTTGATTAGGGTATTGTTTTCTTCTTGATTGTTTGTCTGATGTTAATTTCTACTTGTCTGCTGCTGAACAGGATTTGTTGTGGCCTTTTTGTTTTTCGCCTAGCTTTTTTACTGTCTCTTTTGAATTGGTGGCTAAATGTCTCTGTTGATGACTAACACATCTAAGTGCCAACCTTCCAGGAATTTCCTATTGATTTTAGATTTAGCTTCATCTAGAATGTTCAAAGTTTTCCAGTTGAAATTATGTTTGAGTCTGTCCATGTGTCTAAGTAGTTTTTAATCATGTTTTCTGACTGTAATTGATGTTCATGGATGCCTCTGCTACTCTTATGCCTGTGCATCCTACCTAGTGGCTGTTACAGTTCTTATACTATATGTAACAGATGATTCCTGTTTTTTTCTTTTTTCGTCTTTTAGTTTATTTAAGATGTTTTGGAGGTTTTAGTTGATTTGTGTACTATGTGTGTGATTGCAATAATCTGTTGGTTGCTTCTGAAATGTTTCTGATGTATGGCAGTGATATTCTATTTATATCTTGTGTTGGTTGTGCTGTAATGGGTTGAGTGGTCAGGCATGTTTTGATAAAGTATTATGGGTATGCGCAGATGTAAAGCTATGTAAGCCATAGGGTCATACAGGACATTCCCAAGCTTGTTCAGCCTCTCCTGATCAAAACTAGAAATTAGCAGGAAATGTACACTTATCATAATATCCGTACTGACCCAATATTACAAATTATTTGGAATGTTGACAGTTTAAGTAAATTATTTTGCCAACCTCAGAACACAAATGTTAATATTATGTTCAATTACATGGTCAATTGAGAGATAGCCTATGCTCAATCACATGTTCAACTGAGAGAAAGTGACATTACAAATAATCAGTTTTGCTTACATAGTAAGTTTGAAAAATTAATGTATAAATTCTTCTTAGGATTGAGTATGAAATGTTTCCAAAACTGCTTTCAACTATGCAAATCATAATGACACACCAAAACATAATTTGGCCTTGGTGGTGCAGGCTGTTAATAGCCTAGCACTTAGTTTCAGCTGCCTGTAATTATTGCAGGCTCGAATCCCACCAGGCTCAAGGTTGACTCAGCCTTCCATCCTCTCGGGGTAGGTAAAGTGAGGACCCAAGATTGTTGGGGGCAATTAGCTGACTTTGTAAAAATGACGCTTAGTAATAAGCAGGCATATACAATGGAAGGAAGGCTATTGCTGAGCGCGTTGAATTGTATCCCAAAAATTGTAAGCCGCCCTGAGTCTCCGGAGAAGGGCGGGATATAAATACGAATAAAAATAAAATAATAATTTGGTTGTTGCAACATTTAGAAATGTTATTCAAACCTGAAGTGCTCAGCATATTTCTCAGATCATGAATATTCTTTATGCTTTAAAAAGTATAAGATGGTAGGAACTTTTTTCAATGACCTTAAAATCTAAATCTTGTATATAGGGATATAGACAATATAGACAATAAAAGTTGTAACACAAAAAAACAGTTCTACAAAATAAGTAAAATCAAATAAAATGAATTTGATACCATAACATTTTAAAATTAATTTTTCAACTCCAAGAAGATACAGAAGAAATCAAAATAAAAGTAATACATAGAAAAGTACAAGTGTGTCGAGAGTTGTTAACTTAAACAGTCTGACTTCTTCTGAATAACTTAAACAGTCTGGCTGTAAATATTCAGTTCTAGTGATTAATATTAACTCAGTTTCATTTTAGACCTGCAGGATACACAATTTTGACATTATTAATAATTTGCAGCAGTAACAAACCTCTACTTTTCTAATACCTTAATCTCTCAAATATATGCAATGATATATAAATTCCCTACCATGCTGTGGCTTTAGTTCTTCCAGATATAAAACGTGAAAGGTTGTGGTTTTACCACATGGTTTAGAATATTAAAAATAGATCCAGACAGGTTGAAGCAGTCCATGCTGACTGTTCTATTTTAGGCACAATCCAACACCCTATTACATTCATAAGTAAATCTATCCAGTTCTTTTTTGCACTCCTGACTCCTGATTTATTCTTTTGGCTAATTATTCCAAGACAGCAGGATAGAAGCCAGTAGTAACCATCTGCGATGAGGTTCAGCTCTAACAATTCTGGACTGATAGCTAGCTAGCATGAGTCACTTATAAAGGCAGAAAAGTTGTAAACATCTAGAAGACTCCTGAGAAACAACAAACCTGGGCTGACTTTTATGCTACACTCTCATAAAATCAGAACAATCTTCCTGGGTTAGGCTATAGGCAGATCTAATCCTGCTTTGTGACACACAATGCTTAAGTATCCATGTAAGGCAGGGGTGTCAAACTCGATTTCATTGAGGGCCACATCACAGTTGTGTATGACTTTGGGGGGATGTGGGCATGGTGGGCATGGCCAGCTCAACATCACTCATTTTGGGGGTACCTGTGGTGGCCCGGGAGGGGCTGGGAGGGATCCACTTTTGTTAGTAGTCTGTTTTGCTAGCATTCTGCCAGTGAAAATGGAGCTCAGGAGGCCCCACGTGATCCCCCCAGGATCAGTTTTCATCTGTGACAGCCTCCTGCAGCCCTTTGCTAGCAAAAAGGTGGCCCTTCGGAGCTCCATTTTCACTGTCAGAATGTCAACTCATAGTTTTGGGAGTGTGGCTCGAGGCTCATGATTTAATTCGAGTAACTGCCAGAATCCTGACACAGAGGCACTCTGGGCCAGTCCTTCGCTGTTTCCAGGTGGCCCTGTGGCCCAGATTTAAGCACCCCACAGGCCATATCCAGCCCACAGGCCTTGAGTTTGATACTCCTGATGTAAGGCATACTAGTAATTCAGAAGACATTAATAGTTTTGCACTTATTAGCTGACACTGATACTGTAGTCTACTGAATTGCTAACAATAAATTCTAGATTTTTATTTATTAGTAGAAAAAGTTATTTCTTCTTCTCTTACCTGTAGCACACCAGATACGTCTTCTCTTACCTGTAGTATAACCAATGATGGCGAAGCTATGACACGTATGTCAAACATGGCATGTCACAATGTTTTGGGTGACACACCAGCATTAATCAACCTTTGATAAAGTATGCCCCATTCACGAGTAATTATTAGAGGCTCTGAAGGTCACATGAGAATGGGGTGTGTTCTCGCGCAACCTCCAGAAGTTGCACAAGCAGGTTGTGTTCTCGCATTACCTCCAAACCCTCTGAAAATTGTGTAAGAATGGAGCATGCTTTCACATAGTTTTTGGAAGCCGCAAAGGCTGCAGAAGAGCATTCTCTGAAACCACGTCAAGAATGAAGGCCTCATGTGACCCAGAGCTGCTTTGAGTAAGCTACAGAGGCCGATTAAAAGAAAGGGAACACAGCCTGAAAGTAAGTGATGCAGAGCAGATCCTGTGGATTACACATGATTGGACTCAGAGGTGGGATTCAGCCAGTTCGGACCAGTTCAGGCAAACTGGTTGTTAAGATTTTGCGCAGGTCGGAGAACTATCTAATCGTACCACTGGCTGGCCCCGCCCACCATGCCTCTCCCTCCCAATCACCCCATATCTCGTCTCACCTACCTTGGATGTGGCATTACAGCTGTTGTTCTCTGGCTCGCTCACTTGCTTGCCTTTGGTCCCCGTGGCCCAGCCCACTTGCCAGCTTTTGCCCCAACCTCCCACATGGCCCAGATCTTTGCTGAGCCTTCCTTCGCCATTCTCCACTGCCTCCCACACGGCCCAACTATCTACCTGCCTGGTGAGCCTTCCTTTGCCTGTGTCGGCATGAGCAGCCTCCAGCTGCTGCCCCTTTGCTGGCATGAGCAGCCTCCAGCCACCACCTCTTTGCTGGTGTGAATGCCTCTAGTCGCCACCTCTTTGCTGGTGCAAGGGGCCTCCAGCTGCCACCTCTTTGCCAGCTGGAACTAAGGCGGCAGCAGCTGCCACCTTGGTTCAGGCCTGCAAAGAGGTGGCAGCTGGAGGCTGCTTGTGCTGAAAAAGAGCAGCAGCTGGAGGCCCCTCACACCAGAAAAGAGGTGGCAGCTACAAGCCAGTGACTCAGGTCGGGGTCGTGCCCAGCTGCACCAACAAAGACCAGAAGTAGCCGCCCATGGTTTCCTGCGGCAAAAATCTTTTGAAAAACTCTAACTGTTGGGCAGCAAGACCCAGCAAGAGAAGAGGCATCGGAGAATCACCGTTGCTGTTACTGCATAAAGGTAAGTCTAAGGCTCCGGCCATCACCACCGCCGCTTTGGCCTGCCTGCGCCGTGACATGAGTGACATCGAGTTGGCCATGTGTACTCAGTCACATGACTTCCCCAAGCCATGCCCACCCGGTCATTAGGAAGAACTGGTTGTTAAATTAGTTGAATCCCACCACTGATTGGACTGTATTCTTTTAAAAAAATAAATAAATTTATAAATCTTTTTCTTTTGTTCAGGGGGAGGGGGTTACAGGCCAGCAGAATCAGGCATTTCCTGAACTTTCAACATGCTGAACCCAAAAGATTTGCCAGCACCTGCCTATGCCACATATGATTTTACATATTTCATATTTTGTTATTCCCAGATAAAAGTTCCAACTATTGTAATATACCTCATAAGAAGCTACTCTAAACTATTAACCAATCATAAAGGTTGATTTCTTGTTTAATTTTTATCTACAATATCCTTTTTAGTGCAGTAACTACAAAAGTAGACAGCATGGGGGCGCTCAACACATATATGAATTAAGAGTACTGTAATACAGTTCTAAGAATAGGATGCTTCTTTTTTATTTCTATTAAATTTTAAGATGACTTATGAAAATCATTCGCATGTTGTGAAATCTACTATGGAAGGACAATTATTGCAATATTTTAGCATATTCATATAGAACAAGAGCAAGTGATTTGTTACCTTTAGCACATTTGTAGTTTTCTTAGAGATAATGTTCCAAAATTCAGCAGCAAAATGGATGCATTTTTTTTCTTTTTAAGAAAAATATGAGGCTAATTGTGAGTAGAAGATAGACTTCTGACAATTTTTGTGATATTATTTTGGGTCCTTATAGCAATAGCACTTAGATTTGTATACCACTTTATAGTGCTTTACAGTGCTCTATAAGTAGTTTACAGAGTCAGCATATTGCCCCCAACAATTTGGGTCCTCATTTTACCCACCCTGGAAGAATGGAAGGCGAGTCAACCTTGAGCCTGGTGAGATCTGGACTGCCAAATTGCAGTCAGCCAGCAGTCAGCAGAAATAGCCTGCAGTATTGCACTCTAACCACTGTGCCGCCATGACTCATTATGGAAGGAGTTAGATGATTTTCATGTAAGAATAAAAATAGTTTACTTTCTTGAGACCTTCTAGTCCCATTCTCACAGTTTAAAATCCAAACAACAAAATAAAGCTTCTCTTTCAGTGAAACCCTGGTTTGCAGAAAGTCTCTTACAAACCTCAAAGTATTGTGTGGTTGCAGTACGGTCTCTGATCCCTCAATAGTTTTTCACTTTTTAATATACTAATTAAGCTAATTCCTTTTATAAAACACTATCACATAGGACACCTTTCTCATTTTCATATTGAAAATGCATCTGAAAATTTGCACAACCTGACTTGTGACTGCTTAGCTATTATATCCCCATTCATATTGTGAAGTGAAACCAATGCATCACAAAATTGTCAATGTAAAGCCATCTATCCTCACTTCCCCCCAAATATTGCCAATATTGCATTCCAAGTAAAATCTAACATCAGCTCCTGTCATGTGGCATCTCCAACTACTGATGTTCTATCCTTGCAAATACCTCTATTTTCCTTTTGCCACTGGTTGAAAAGTGACAGGTTTTATGACAACAGATCACATGTGTTGAATCCTCTTTTCTGATTTAATGTCTCCCTTTAGTGAAATGTCATTAAAATGACATATCATAAAGAAACAGAAACTGTCAAAGCCCAATAAGAATGCCAGATGGAGAAAGGCAAAGGAAAGTTCACATACTACAACTTATATAAGCTGAGTTAACAACAACAACAACAAAAGGTTTACAGCAAGCTATGCTCACAGGCTGCCTTCATGAAATCTATCCAGCCACTTCTTATCTCACAAAGTTATTCTAGCTTCCAATGAGAAGACAGAGTCAGTTTGATGTATTTGTTAAGGTACTAGTCCAGAAACCAGGTGAATTTTAAGCCTCAGGCATGAAAGCTGGTTGGGTGACTTTGGACCAGTCAGTCTTTCTGATCCTAATGAACCTCACAGGATTATTTTTTCAAGGAAAATACGCAGGATTTTTTTAGAGGTTTGCCATCATGAAATGACCAAATATGTTTTAAAAAGACAGACAAAAATATACTAATAACTGCAAGTCAAATATTTATTTTCCTTAAATAACACTAACATATGCCTTGGACTATAGGTTTTATCCTTTCTTGGCCTCTTATCTTTTGTTATATGGCCATTCTGTCATCAGAATGAGACAAACACAGAAGCACTTGTTCAAATTCAATTAGCCATTGCCTCACCTCATAAAATAGCTCCCAACCTCACTCTTGTCCTACCTATATAACCATGATCTTGCTTAACCAGGCTATAGGTTGCAAAACTTTAAGAGTCAGTTTTAGATTATGCTGCCCGTGTGTACACAAAGTACAAATTATCTATCATTATTCCTTCTGGCATATTTTTTTTAATATAGTTATTTTCAAAACATAATCTTATAATTTAGTCAGGGACAACATACTGATGTCTCAAATTACTAACCCTTATTTTTCTTCAATAGGTAGGACTGACTCTAATACTGTATCAGAAATATTATCAATATTTCTGAGACCCATGTAACCTTTAATAGAAAGCAGCATTAATATTCCCAATATTTCAGAGATTGCTGTACATTATTACAGGCAGTCTTTGCTTACCAATGATAACTGAGATAGGGAACTCCATCATTAAGTGACATGATTGGAAAAAGCAGTTCAAGCATTCTCAGTTGCTGTGATTAGGTGAATTCCACATGGTTGCAGCATCCTGGGGTCACCATTTGCAATGCCCTGCCAGTTTCCCCATTACCTTGACTTCTCAGAAGCTGGCAGTGAAGGTTACAAATGGTGACCATGTGACTGCAGAATGTTGGAATGTTGTGATTGTAAGCCAGTTGCTAAGTGCATGAATCAAGGTCACATGACTGTGGGGACCCTGCAGTGGCCGCAACTATAAGGACCAGTCGTAAGTCTCTTTTGCTCAGAGTCACAAATTCAAACAGCTGTTGAATGAATGATTATTAAATGAGAACTACTTGTATATTAGACATGTACAGTCAACTGATTTATTAATTTTGCAGGTGGCATATCATACATGGACTTGCAATATATATTAATATTTCACTTAGATTTTAAAAAGCACAATAAAATATTAATGTCAACTGATACTATATTTCTATACTGAAATTTCTTAATGAAAAATTTTGATTACTTTGAACAACAATTCTTAATGGAAATGTGTGTGGATGTGAATGTATACACACACATATATATGGTTTCTTATTAAAGAAATGTTATTTTTATTTTAAGAGTCCTTTTTGTCCCAAATTCTCATTCAAAACCAACTCAGCAAAGCACTCTGATCTAATGAATAGCTTGGCACTTCAACTATATTGCAGTTTTCATTAACAACGTATCACAAAAGCTCACAATAAGAACAGACAGCACGGAAAACCAGATACAAATATACTATAATCAAAAGTTCCAGTTAGAATCAAACTACTACACAGCATGACATAAAAATATATTGTTATTATTAGCTCCACAGCAGAACATAAGGAACAGAAGAAATCTCAGGAGAAATTAATGAAAGTAATATATTTTCTAGAAGAACATCTTTCAAGGAATTCTACTTTTAGCAAAACAAAGATATCCGAAATACTGTTCTTGGATTTTGTTTTTTATAGGTAATGGAAATTAATTTATGCTTTGATTTAAATAAAAAAATTAAGAAGTGTAAATATTCATATTAGATATGTTATCTGACATCAGCTAGAAATATAACTATAATTCACATATGCATCATTTGGTTTTTCTTAAACTGTAAATTGTGAACCAATTTTTATATTTGCTCAACTGCATTTGCAGTTATATGGACATTACATATATATTGCTTTAGCACTGTAGCCCATTCCCAAATTTCAGAAAAATAATAAGAATATTTAAAAATTAAGGTTTGCAGACAACAGGTCTGAGAATGTACAAAACATCTTTAACATATGCTATTACATAAAAGATTTTCTCATAATTATACCTCTCAGAAGGGAAGGAGAGACTAATGCACAAGTAACAAATAACATAAGCTTACATATTCATAGGCGAAGAATTTCAAACTACTATAGGTGATACATTCATACGCATAGATAAAGGAGCTCAAGTTTCTAATATAGGTAATGGAGTTCAGTTTACTTCCCATGCCTATCCTCCTTGGGAAACCAACAGGGAGGAATAAAAGGAAAAAATACAAAACAAAGAAAACATTTCCCATAAATCAAGAGGAGGCGGCAGTTTGGGAATGTTAGGTGCCAAAAGGAAAACATTTTCTACTGTAAATCTATGGGATTGTTGTAATAAAATAAAATAAAATAACCTGGCCTTATATCTCTGTATATCAACTTGATTGATTCCACTCAACATCACTGGCCAGCAAATCGTGATTTCTTTTATTATTATTTTATTCGGGTATTCATGTTTGTTTGCATGAAGTATTTCCTAGAGTTATTCTATTTCGTAAAATAATTCCGACGTTGGGTACTTCATACCTTTGATTTATGAGGGGATGTTTGATACTCCACCTCAGTCAGGACATGCGACCCTCGAGGGCACATGCTGGGAGCTCCAGTTCGGGCTACCTGGAAGGAGCCGGGGAGGGGAGATCAAGGCCAAGATGCCTCCTTTAAGACTCTAGCTAAGGCTTCTCAAATGCTCACAAAAGGTGCCCGTCCTGTCACACCCCTCAGTGGTCTGGTCTCCTTTTTATATCGGCATGCGTATTATTCTTTTTTCCCTGGAGGCGGGCCTCCACCGCCATCCCAGTATATGACGGCCGCGAGGATTCGGCCGTCCTCACATCCTGCCGAGCGGAGCTACGATCTCTTGATTGCACCTCCAATGCCCAGCGCCCCACAACGCGCATCTTGCCCACCTGCCCCGCGGCAGAACCCTGGTGGACCCCGCGTCCTTCTCGGCAGCGGCTCGGAAGGAGCTCATTCTCGCTCATTACCTGCCCGGGAGAGAGGGAAGCGGGGCCGACCTGCGGCCCCGAAGGGTCATACCCGCTCTAACGGCCCGGCTAAGTCCAGTTTTCTCCTCAGGCGACTCAATCTCTCTCTTTCCCTCTCCCTCATCCAGGCCCAGCCTGTGTTCAGCATCGGCGCGTAAGCACGGGGGTTGTCCCACTCACTAAAGCAGCTTGGGAAATGTAGTGTTCTATTTTGCGCGTCATTTGAAAGTGTAAGGTTGCGCGAGAAAAGATTTCAAGCGCATATGTGGGGGAGCTGTTTCTCTCCTCAGATGTGCGCTTTGGAAACATGGGAAATCCACCAATTTATCGCTCTTTCACTATCATAATTGAATGAAGATGATCTTTAACCACCAATGAAATTGCTGGGCAAAAGAACAATTAAGACCGAAACAACTGTTGGATCCTCCCCTTGATATTTTAAAAAAGGAGAAGGCGACAGCCAACTGTTTTGTCCAAGAAGTTTTAATAGATTCCTATGTAGGGTTTTGGATTATATTACTTGTAATATTCCTTCCCATTTATAAACCATGATTGTATACATTTATACTTTAGGCATTTAATATGGATTAGTTACACAAAATTACTCAGTGGAGTGGATGCGTTGTACAAATGGTTAAGAACTGATGAACTTTTTAACCGGGTTTAATTTTGTTTTAAGTAAGAGTGGAAACAAGTTGTGTGTGGGAGGGTGTTATTTGTCCTTGACAAATCTATAACAACATTATGCATATGTTGTTGAACATGGGCTCAGGACTTGATCTTTAGCAGCTTTGCATTAATTTTATTAACATCTGGACTGGATCTTATTAATTAGGATTTTTTAAAATTTATTTTTGTTGTAGCACTATTGCATCAAGGTGTTTTTACTGTGTCACTATTTTGAGATATATACTTTTAAGATAGCTGAAAAATAAACCACTTGTACTTTTTATAACATTGTCACAGGAATAATACACAATAGTGTTTCAAATCAAATAAACTTTGAAATTTATGTAGCCTATTGAAATGATCATAAGCCAACAACCATGTCTGGTCTGATGCACAACTTCTGCCCCCAAAGCTCGCAGCTGAATCATAAAGCTTCCCCTCTCTGCTGCCTTTAAGAGATCAGTATGTTTTGCAGCACAAGGCTTATGTTTTTCATCAGGGAAAAGGGAAGCTAATAATTCACTTTTTCAATGTGATCTCGAGAAATAGTTTGCCATGGGTTTTTAATACAGACTGTCCCGTCCCGTTCACGGGGATGATTTTTTTCTTTTCTGCAGAATTGATCACATATAAAGCACCTATCAGAGCATTTTGGCGGGCTATAGAAAAAATAAAAAAGAAAGGGCATAATCGTGAGAAGGGCGGGGCTAGACATGGTGAACGACGTTGTCAAGTCACCTCAGAGGGCAGCGTTGGCTCGCGTCGTCATAGTTACGAATCTTCAGCCGCGCTTAGCTATGACGATTTTCTCAATGGCCGGATGTGCCTCGCTTCCGGGGGTTGAGGCCGTGGAAGATCTTTTAGTTTGGTCTTACAGCAGGAGAGCGCAATTTGTCTTGGTGAGGATAGATTTTGCAGCGGTGGTACTGGTGATTGCTGACAGCTCTTCCTAGCAGGTGCAAGGGAATACTTATGTCGCCCGTTCGTACATGGTAAAATGGGATGAGCAGGCGATGTTGGAAATGGAAGTTATGGGAATACAGAGGGCAATTTTCAGCATCAAAAATATATCTCATGCATGACCTTGTTTTAATATCTAGAGCAACCGTGAAAGGTAGACTAGACTCTTCAATTAAGATAAAAAGCTAGTAAAGAGAGGTATAAAATTGTGTATCATAGATTCGACTCGAGGCTTTCTCTCTTTGCTCAATTAATTCGGAGTAATTAGTTAAGCTAAATTCGAGATGCCAAAAAATGACTGCACACTGCCTGTAGTTAAAGAAACCTCCATAAGCTGCAATAATTGCCATCGGTTTGGGTGGTATTAAAACGGAATAGGAGTTGTGGGAAAGAAGACTGTGATGGTAAAATGCTGGTCTAGCATCTTTATTCTGAGGGCGGGGAGAGTAGGTATTATTTTTTTATATGGTGCTTGTGGATGTCCATTTGCTGCTAGAAATAGGCTTTAGTCTAGTTCTACCCTTGTAGGCTAAACAAGGTTTCTGGGAACATGTATAAGGGGAGAAGTATTAATGTATTGAAAAGTTAATTATGTCTTCTAGTGTATTAAAATATTGAATATTTTCTAAATGCATGGTAACTAGGAATTTTGCTGCTTTGAATTTGCAGGATATTTTATGCAATAATTTTATATAGATGTATTTTTAAATTGTTCTGGCTTTGCTGTCTACTGCTGAGGCTCTAAAAATATGCAGATCAGTGTCTTTTATTTGGGGTTTTCACCATTTTTTGACAGGATGAGTTGCACCTATTTTCTAACATGGAATAGGAAAAAAAATATATTGAGAGATTTTGACATAGGTTCCACAGTAATTACCATAGTAAATAGGACAGGTTTTATTCTGTTTCTATTCATGTCCACTTATTTTCTCATAGATTAAAATTCGAAACATTAACAAATCATCTGTAATGATTACATGACTTTAACTGACTGAAAACTAACTTGACTGATCAAGAGTTTGCTTAGAATGGTATCACAGATTTGGCAGGACTATTGATTTTATTAGACGCTGCAATCATGTGCTGTGGTTTATTTGGTTTTGCATTGGCATATGTGAACCTTGCCTGTTGTAGTTTATTAAATAATGGTTAAATATTATAGCATTGCATATGTAAAATTGTCATAGGTAACAAAATAAAAGTTTCACTAGTGACAGAAGCAGTTTCTGAAAATGCTAAATACCTAATATACCATGTAATACTTAAGCATAATAATTATGTGTGATAATTTAGAATGGAATCTGCTGCTATAAAATTTGACATGTCTTGGTTCTCTGCACTCTTTCCCAATTTTCTTTACATTCACTACTTTTGTGATGCCAGGTGCTGAGATCAAGTTTCTTTTTTTATGTACAGATCCAGTTGCATGGCCTTAGAGACAGTAGTTATACAAAGAATGGGTCCAGAGAGGATCTGTCCAAATGAGCATGAGGAGCTGGGGCTTCAAGAACCATCCGATGGAACTCTTGATCCTGTTAGCGAATGGAGTAGTGAAGAACCAGAGGAGGAGGAGGAAGAGGGTATCAATAATGGCTATGTATACCAGCCACTGAACCAAGAACCAGATCAGGGATCAACAACACATGAATTAACAGCAACTAGCACAGAACCAGCCCTTGACATCAATCAACGACTTCAGGTGGCAGTTTTGTTTCAAACACCCTATATGGGAAGTAATGCTACCAGGAGAAAATTAATGCATGTATCTTTACATTTTGATTAATTTTAATGGCCCTGTGTATCATATGCAGGCAATGAGACTACATCTGCCTGACCCACCCATCGAAAGTGATAATGAGGATGATGAGAGACTTGTAGCTCAAAGCAGTCACAGCTCAATCCCTATGGATCCAGGTAATACAACAAAACTTCCAACTTTGTGTCCTGATGGATTGTATAATAGTATTTCTAACTTTATTTTAGACTTTTAATGCAGATGTGACACATACTATTTCATCTCTATACATAAAAAGCTGCAGTCCTTACTTCTTCAGTGTCACCTAGCACTTTTTCCTCTCCAGCCAAGATTATTACTCCACCTGTCTCTACAATTCTCTGGATTAAATTTAGATTTTATCAATCTAGAGCTAGTCCATGTGTAAAACTGATTTCTTCTTTCTTAATCCTGCAGTATTGGTATGTTTGTGTATAGATTTATATTTTGCGTTAAGCTATAATATGGTTTTAGCTTAGGATGGTCTAAGAAATCTGCATGTGCTTTGTAGGATTGTATGTTACTATAGTTAATTGTAGTTGTCCAGTAATAAAACTATGCCTTGTTGATATATGTGAAGCCACTATGCAGTGTATATTATCACATCTAATTTTGTAGTGGCTTGCCATCTATTGTTTGATTTGGAAATAAAATACTGGCCTATGGAAGCCATAGCCTTTAGCAGAATATGAATTCCTTTTCCTTGCCTTTAATTAGGCATATAATAGGTTTGTATGTCATCCTAATCCAACTTTAATGAGGTTTAACATAAGCAAATAGTCTTGTATCCTACTATTATGCCACTTCATCTCCAGCTGTTTAAATTATTTTTTGGCAATTGCCTGATTATTGTAACTAGCAGAATAAACATTTTTCAGAACAGCATGTAAATACCATTTCCCCCAAAATAAAACCAAACCAGAAAATAAGCCCTAGCATGATTTTTTTTCAGGATCTTAATATAAGCCCTACCCCAAAAATGAGCCCCAGTTAAGATCGTCAGCATTGTGTTTGCCCTCAGCAGGGTGGGGAGGCCAGCTCAATGTTGCTTGTGTTGGTGGGTACCTGTGAGGGCCAGGGTGGAGCAGGGAGGGGAGTCCCAGATATCTCCTGGAGATGTGGGCTCTCCACCCTTCTCACCTGCCGGGGCTGTCGCAGGTAGGGCAGCAGGAGGCTCATCCCGTGTGTGTGCAGAGCTGAAGAAAGAGGTTGGACATTGGGGTGGACCACATGGGCCAAGGCATGGTGCCACCCCCCCACCTGCCTCGCAGCAGTGGCACCGACAGCAGAGGCATGGGGGGAGGCACACGATCTGGCCTGTCAGACACATCATGCGGCCACCTGCCCCATTGCAGCCATGGGCAAGCAAAAACAGATGGAGTGGGCAGGCAGCTGTGCAGTGTGTTCACTGGGTCGGATCACATGCCTCCCCCCCCCCGCACCTCTGCCTGCTTGGATGGCCAGCCCAGCAGTTGCAGCATTCAGACTCACCTGTGCTGCATGGGTTGCATAGCCCCAGAGTGTGCCAGACACCATCAGCTGCCATGTGCTTGCTACTGCCTTTGCACATGCTGGAGGGGCACCCAGCTAGGCTGGGACAGTGGGGCCAGTCCCTCGCTATCTCAGGGCAGCCCCACAGGCCAGATATGGGCCCATCCGGCCCATGGGCCTTATGTTTGACATGTCTTTGTACATGGAAAAAAAATTAGACATCACCTGAAAAAAAGCCCTAATGCGTCTTTTGGAGCAAAAATTAATTAGACCCGATCTTATTTTTGGGGAAACACAGGCAGGTTGTGTGTGTTATGTAGCTATTTTGATCTTCTCCTTTTGTAAGATCACTGGCCCTCCAAGTTTTTCATACTAGTTTATGTTGAATGACAGAACTTTAACCTGAGGAACATTCCATTCAGGATGGTGCGTGGCTTTTTTGAGCCATATATGTTTGATATATAGTAAAATATATATGAAACAATTTTTGTTTGCTTGACAGTGTGGGTGAGTTACTCCTTTATCCATTTAGATTGAAACTACATGAACAGTCTCCAGGATGAGGATTATTTCTCACTCTTTGCCTTTTTAAATTGTAGAACATGTGGAATTAGTGAAAAGGACCATGGCTGCAGTCAAGCTCCCTGTGCTGAGTATTCCTGCATGGGCCAATGAGATATCGGATGAGCAATGGCAGGATATGGTTCAACGAACACTGCAAGACAGACAAAGTCAAAGTAACTTTAAGCCAGAATGGAAATAAAGAGCCCCAGTGAGCTTCTTGCCTACAAAGGAAACAGCTAAGCTGGAGCTAATCTACTTTAAACTATCTTTCTTTAAAGTGATTAGGTAGTTATCTCATCTTTCTCCAGCACTGAACCTATCAATTCATCTGATAAACTGCAAATAATTCACCAGTTGTCTATAGTACTTAGTTATAAATGCTTAGTGGTGGTGACTGTGAGGCTGTTTTATTAATCCTGAGAAAAAGAAAAAAGTGTTTTGGATATGTGTTTAGTCTGTTTTTTCTTCTCTTTCCCACTACCTATTGTGACACATGGGCTAAAGAGCTAAACGTGGCCATGAGGTGCAGTCATCTTTTCAAGAGATCCATTTTATTTAGTTCTGTACATACAGGGACATCTGTACAAAATCCAACACTGTCGTACTATGTAATACTCTACTGAAATAAAGTACACCATATGTACATAATGAATTGTAAAGCAGCTTAATACTTGTGTCCAGGAAGTGAATGTATCATTTACTTGCTTCCCACCCTCTTGAGAAGGGCTGTATAAGATACAAAAGAGGCAGCTCCATCCCTATCAATGTAATAGTAAGGGAAGGAAAAAGCTGAAATAGGGATAAACGCAAGGGTTTTAAGTAGAGCTAGATTAAGGTAGAGCATAACTGGAAGTTGTGTAGCTGAGGTGCTCATTTGGCTTGAAGTGTGATTTTTTTTTACCTCTTTACATACAGCTTCTCCGATAGTTAGATATATAGGACACTCAAATGAACTGGCAGCAAACTAAATTTTAATATTAGGTCCCAAACACAGGTTCCCTGATCCCAAAGAAAGATTAGACAAAGCCTATATTTACATCTAAGTGTACAGCGTATGATGCTCAATTACAGGCCTGCTTCACCTATGCAAAACTGTAACAGGCATAGAAGTGCTGTGTAGCATACATGTGGGTAATGAAGGATACTTTCCTTTCATTTACAGAGCCCAACCTTGAGGGGGAACAGATAAGCAGACAACCACATGTTGGTGTTAAGGAGCTCCAAGTTTTCTTTTGTTCCTCCCACAACTAAATCACACTTTGAAAAACCAGTGGCTGAATGTGCAAGCTACTCAGTGAAGCATCATTTTTGTTTGATTGTGTCACTGAATCAAGGGACATCTTGCAAATCAATTGTAAGCTCCTGTTTAACTTCCTTCCACATATGCTTCAACTGGTACTTTGCAAGAGGATTAAAAGATGTCCTTATTAGTATGAGAAACTACAGCCAAACAGCATCTTGAACAACAGATATTGAAAGTATTTTGACAGACAGTGGAGGTTAGCATCATATATTCTAACGTCAGTTTCAATTCTAAGTGCCTGTCCTCATGTAGTTAAAATACTACCATGTGCAAAATAAAGGTTACCAAAGTAATAATGTCCTGGGGGACAAAAAAAAGCTTGTGAGAGTTCCAGAAATAGGCTAGTGAAGCTTGAGCATGCTTAATGATCACGAAATGCTGATGGACTGTTAGTAGGGAGACAAAAATTGTGGAAAAATGAAGAATTCCACAGAGAAAAATACTGAAGAGGAATGTACCAGACTGAAATTTGTTTGGCTTGCATGATGGGTAAGCCTAGGCACTGTGATTTATTCAATAATTCATAGTTTAAAAAAAAGAATAGCATGATACAGTTACCCAGCCTGTGGCTTGAGTATCAGTATGGAAAATTGGCAAATGTCCACTTTTTTAATTTCAGTTTTTTAAGAGTTAAAAGATAATCTCTGAAGAGGTAAAATCTGTGAATATTGAAATGAAATATGCTACAAAGAAACTTCAATCAAGCCATTAAAGGTACAATGGAAACAGAATGGTATAAGTAAGTAGACAAGACAAAATTACAGCACATGGACATTTAAACAATAACATGAAAAAAGTCTCACAGTCCATTTCAAAATCATTATTTTTCTGATATCCCACTGTTTCCCAAAAATGGGGCCCATAAATGAGCAATAAATGGATAAAACTTTACATATGGGGGCGGGGGAGAGACTTACTAGAAACAATTTTTCTAAAGCTAGAGCACAGGATCTTTAACCAAAGGAGGGTGAAGGCTCCCCCTTCTGTGATTTCCATGATCCAAATTAAGTCAGCAGCTTTTCAACTATGAGAAGCTATTACATTCTGGCTACCCATATTTCAACGAAATCCAAATACCCCCAAAATTATATATTCCCTACAGTGAATTTCTGCTACTTGATGTTTGGTTTCCTGAACTGACAAATGGGGCTAGAACAGCTGGAATCCACATAAACACTGAAAATAAAACCATACTAGCTGAGAGACTCTGGGAATAGAAATTTAGCAACAGGGAGACAAATTAACTGGAAAGACTAGCTCAGTTGATAAATGGAAATAGGAGTTTCCTGCATTCTTTATTTAATTTTTCCTATGATTTTCAATATGCAAAATGCATAAAGCTGTCTTACTTAAGATTTGCCAGAGCTTAAAACCCAACAGCTGAAAGGGAAGTTGGCATTATTAGTAGAGAATGTGCTTAACAGCTACTCTCCCTCCAATTCTAACAGAGATAGACAGAAAGCAAGACTCAAGTAACACATTCATGCAGCAGCTGCACAATAGCTGTCAGGCACATAGATCAACTGCAAGCCTCTACTTGGAAGGTGAAATTCATTGAAAGAATTGTCTAAATCACTGGATTTGGAATTATGCATGGCTGCTAATGCAAACACAATTTCAGGGAGAGGGCGGGGTATACATTATCACCCTTACTCATAACGACTAAACAAAGCTGCAATCTCCATCAGATTAGCTATTTAAGTCTTATGGGAGGGATGAATCACATTATTCTCAAGAGAAAATGACCTATACTGACCTGTTTAGTCAATAGAACATAACATTTCTATTATGCAGACCACCCAGTTGTGTGATAGGTGGAAAGAGGACATCAATGAAGGGCTCTGGATGACTGATAAACAGATACATTCCCAATGCCTTGGTCCTGGGACTGCAGATTTTTTTGTTGTTGTACAAATTCAGATATTAGGATGTTCCTTTCAATGGAATGATATTCTCACAGGTTCCTAGGCTCCCATCACACGTGCACACAAAACACAGCCTTAAAAAGATTTAAAGCAGGAGTAAGTGAAAGTGTGGTGGGATATGAGGTACAATGTAAAATCAAATTGAACCTGAAAGAATGAGAATGGAGTGGAGGACAGGCACAGGTCACCATGTTCATTCCCTAGCTATACGTTAGAACAAAGTGCATTTCTGTGTACCCTCCAGGGTCTCCCTAGCCCGTCAGAGTGCCTCCTGGCTTGAGGTGAGAAATTCTTCTGCTCTCTTGTGTGCTTCCAAAGCCTTTATGGTGTAGACATCCTGAGGAAGCTCTGATTTCCGACGCAGCAAAACCTTCTCCTTCTTCAGATCTTTCAACATCTAAACACAAATACATAGCAGATTAATGTTAGTTTTTAGGATCTGCAAATTTCTCCCATGAGCTAACTTGCTCTCTTCACTTTGGTATTATATATAGTTTATTAAATCATGGCAAATTTGGGTTTAATTAGGGCCACCTCCCAAATCCATAAAATACCTATTTGCTCTGTACCCAATCTCTGTTTTCAGATGATGACATAGACAGACGCCACTAAATTTATGATGCCACTAAATTCTACAACTTTTAAAATAAAAATCAATATAGAAATTACTAAGCAAGCAGGACAGGACAGTCTGATTTTTCATATGTTGGATTTCAAACCTAGCAACCTTGGCAACAGTGATCAGAGATGATGGGAAACTATGCTCCAGCAATTTTTAGAAAGCCACCAGTTAAATCCCTAACTAATATATTTAGTTATTTCATTTTCCTTTAAGGCACTAGCCTTCAAGTAATAATAATCAGGCACAATGTCACACAAGCAAGGTAACAGAATTACCACAGTCAGAAATTATGTATTAACAAAGTGTGTAGCAAGCTAACAATTGAAGTAGGTAAACTGAGTCGATGATTATAGATCAATATACACACACACACTATAATGATAATGAAATTCAACATGAAAGAAACAATCTAGACAACACTCTAGTTTACAAATCAGCAACATGGAAACTAAGAAGCAGAAATACCAGTCAGAGTATCTTGATACAGAACTTAAAATACCACCACATATTGTGTGGTTGTATCTTTTACAAAATAGGACCACTGAGGCTCCAAAACATGTCAGAAGAAACAAAGGGAACTCTGCCTCTAACTCATATTATTAGAGATTGCTATTTTTGAATTCTACTTCAGTTTGCTTTCTGTGACAACAGAGGACTGTGGGCATATCTTAAGTTTATCTCACTGTAATCTATTTTATTGCATTTCACTGCATCTTATTTAATTGTAACTTATTGTGGCTGATGTTCATGCTTTGATATGGTCAATTGACTAATCAATAAACTACACTACTTAATCTGTGGGCACACAATTTTAAAAAACTAATTTTTTTGACAGGGAAGGTATGATACAAACTCTTTCAAAGAGCTTTCAAATTTGGTGTTTCAAATTCAGGTAGCAGAAAAATAGCTAACAGTATGCTAAGCAAGAGGCAAAATTAGAAGGAAACAGAGGAAGTACAGAAGGTAGGAGCAGAGGAGTAAAAAGTTATACTCTCCTGCCAGTATGAAATACAGTGGATACCTCAACTCTGCCCATTCCAAAGCCAAGACTAATTATGACTGACATGAAGTGTATCAATACTGGAGTTGTGTCATGGGCCTACATAATTCAAGGAGCATCACCACGAGTAAGGACAAATACTTTTGTTGAAATGTTTAGAATGTAATTTAACCATCCCAAATTCTATGGGATGGATTCCTTTATGCCTCCTCTTGAACTGCTGATTTTGACTTTTCATGCAAAATTAATTAAGTTACAAAGTAGTCAGTGTTCCAGTTACGCATAGGTACCTATTTAGTCCTAAGTGCATCCAAGTGACTGTAACCTCATTTCACAGTTACTAGAATAATTATGTATTTGTTTCCAAAAAGCCATGTAAAATAAACCAACCATTAAAAAGAGTGTAGGTAGAGGAATGAACTGGAAAGGTTTTGTGACTTGGGGTTTTGTTTTTGGGACTCAGAAACTGTGGGTTAGTTTATTAGCCTGCACTAGTCAGAAATACATCCAGTATGTTGTTTTAAAAACCACTGTCCCTCTATTTTAAGCTGTGGTATCTGACAAATCCTTGTACACATTTCCTAAGCCATTGGAGAATTAAAGATTATTTTCCACCCATTTTGCCTTTCCACAGAGAAACCATGTGCCAATTATTTTTGACTAGCTTGCCTGATTGATTGCTGAAGGGAACACTAGCTACCAGGAACTACACACTACCAATAGGCTTTGGATCAACTGGGTTTATATAATTAAGTCACCTGTACAGCCTCTGTTTCCATCGTTTTCTTCAGTAGCTGTATGTCCTCTGCAGTGGGGGTCTCCGTCTCCATGCAATAAACAGGAGGCAAAGGTGGGGGTGCGCAATACATGGGGTACTGCAGGAACACAGCACACAGAAAAATGGGAATGCAAGCTCAGCAACTCAAGTACTAGAACATCAAATGTTTACACATATACACAGATCCCAAAAAGAAAAAAAAAAGGATATAATGTGAATGTTTTCAATTACAATTCATGATCCCTTTGTGAAACAGATTTGGGGATATAAAAGTTACTGAAAACTTTCATTCTGAATTCAGACATTCCCTTACAATAAAGGGGATTGATTCATTTTTTTGTTGCACTGATGAAAATCCCAACTAAACAAAATAATGAAAAGTATCAAGGCATAAAATCCAATCTAAACTAAAACCTAACAATACAATTGTTGTGCAGCTATTACCTATTCAAAACTTGGATTTTATTCAATATTCAAAGAGGTTTTGAGTTAAAGAATCAGTGCATAAAAAAGCCTGAATTCCTACAAGAATTAACACTGGGCCATGTATTTTATTTCACATAAAATAGTACAATGATATAGGAGTAATACTATAACATTATCCTAAATTAATTAAGCATGGAGAAGCAGTAACTTGCAAAACCAATTAAATTGAATTATTTTCAGGAAATCAACAAGCAATGATATCTGCTGTTTAGCAGCTCAGTATTCTGGGAAGAATAGTAACTCAGCGATTAATCACATGCTATATGTGAAACTTAGAAACTCCATCTAAGAAATCTTACAAACCCTGCTGTTAGAAACAGTAATCAGCTAGGTGGACTACAAAGGCAATTTCTGATATTTATTCCTTTGATGTAACTTACCAAACTTATGAAACACTCATCTAGTGCCAGAATAAGTGAATAAACAAAGCTATGATAGGTACTTAAGCCTCCCAGAAAAATTAGGCTAGTTTAGTTTGTTTTAGCAACTGCTTAGATGCATGCTTGTTCCAAAATATCATCAGATAAAGCATGTGACCACAATTAAAACCATTTGGTCTTTACACTTCAAATTTATACATTGGCAACAGAAGCTGATAGTAACATTTACTGCACTACACACTAAAGCCACAGTCAGATTTAAACACAGGTTCAGCATTCCCCGATTATTATTTTTTGGGGGGGTATGGTGTTTGGCAGTATTACCTAAAATAGAAGAAAGTGAGGATATTTCAAAACCTTTCATCTGATCATAATAATCATTACCTGAGGATTCTGCCGAGCTAACTCCTCAATCTTGTGCCACATCTCTTCTCTTTCCTTCAATCTGAACCGCCCTCTGAAGATTGGAAGAAATTTATTTCTGGTATTAAAACTTCTGGTTTACCATTTCTCTAGAGGTCAAGATCATGTTACACCATTCTAAATACAAAGCCTGAAAAGCATCAGACTATCTCATGCTACACAGATACAAATTTAAGTACCTCTTTCCCTCCCTTTTCCCTCCCCACTTATAAATAGCTTAGAAAAATGTAAAATCCTTCCTTTATGACGTATGTCATAAAGTAATACCTTTTCTACTTTCATCCCAGGTTTCAGAATGACCACAGTCATTCCCATCTTTCCCCCAAAAAGCAGTTCACTCAGTTCACCCAATCCTATTAACTCAATTCTTCAGCAGGTAAGAGACATTAACCCCCATCTCATCTTTGGGTTACCCGCTTGGAAGAACTTCTTATCCCAGATTTCAAAAAACCTCATAGATCAAATGTTTATTTAGGCAGGGGTGTCAAACTGGAGGCTGTGGGCCAGATGCATCACATGCAAGCCACGCCCACCCCAGCTCCATTAATGGGAAAACCGTCTCAAAATGTCATGTGATGCCAACATGACACGGCAAGTTTGACACCCATGATTTAGAGTGTTATGGAACTAAGCAGGCCAACGATCATGAAGCTATTAAATCCAGAAATTTAAATGTTTACTTGGAAGTAAAAGTTTGACACCCATGATTTAGAGTGTTATGGAACTAAGCAGGCCAAAGACCATGAAGCTATTAAATCCAGAAATTTAAATGTTTACTTGGAAGTAAAAATTAGCTTTAAAAACTTACACTGCAATAAATATTATAAACTTTTAAACTGTTTTTAAAGTGCTGACTGAAGATTGTTATATTTCTTATTCTCAAGAAACATTTACAGATTTGCAGTTTATGCGCTTCTCAGTATAAGCAGTACTCAGAAAAGGGCTGCACAGAATTGCTTGCTTGCTACCTATTGGTGACATTATAATACTGGTATACATTTCCAGTATGCAAAGTGAAAAACCCATTCTTTCCCTATTCCTCTTATTTGTGTTGAGGAACTCTACCAAAACATGCAGAATATGAAGCAACAATGAAAACTGGTACATTTTATGCATGTAAGATTTCCATCTGAGCAAAGCCACCATTGGGATACAACCTAAGTGACTTGGAAAACAGGTACTATTCAGATTGACTTCATACAATTCCCAGCATCAAGGTAATACTACAATATGATTTATACTGACAAATTAGATTCTTAGAATGTAGAATGGGGTGGACCCCGGGGGGGCGGGAGCAGGGATATGGCCAGCTCAATGTCACTCATGTTAGGGGTGCCTGTGGTGGCCTGAGTGCTATGCCAGCCTGAGCTCAGTTTTCAGCTGCAACAGCTTCCTGCAACCCTCTGCCAGTGAAAACATAGCTTGGGACAGCTCCCGAGCTCCCTTTTCACTGGCAGAGGCACTGTGGGCTGATCCTTTACTGTTTCCAGGGCAGCCCCATGGTCCAGATCTAAGCACCCTGCGGGCCGGATCCGCCCCCTGGGCCTTGAGTTTGACATTCCCTATGTTGAAGTTCAAAATAATATTTGAGATCATCTAGTTCAGTCTTATCTCTGGTGGATGTATCTATTACCATATCATCTCCAACAAATGGCCATCAGGTTTTTGTTTAGAACTTCCAGTGAAGTCTACTGCCTCACAAGGCATCAATTTCACTGCCGAAGAGCTCTTATCATGAGGAATTTTCCTGATGTTTAAGCGACATCAGGAAATGTTATGATGCCCTTGTAGAGGAGATGGATGGAATAGAAATTTAATAAAATAAATCTGCTTCATCGCAACTTAAGATCACTCTTTCTTGAGTTGACTTCTAGAATATATTGAACCACTCCTCCATGGTAGCTCTTCAAATACTGGAGGGCAACTTGTTTCACTTTTTTTTCCATGCAGTCCCTTATCATCTTGGCTGTTTTGCTCTTGCCATGTATCAATGTCCTTCCCTAAAATGTGGTATTCCCAACTAAATGGAATAATCCAAATGTGGCTTTTGACAAACAATTAGTCTTGAATCCCGCTATTGTTCTCTATAAAGTATTTGTTGTCCCCTTAGCATTGTGTTACCCACATATTTGATCCAAGTCATTTATAAATACACTGAATCATATAAAGCCTAGAAAAAAGCCCTTCAGTTTGCCAATCAACAATTCCTTCCAGTGTGCAGAGACCCAAAGGACCCCCCACTGAGTACAATTATTCAACCTGCTTTGTATCCGAACAATAATACTGTGGTCCTGTCCATATTTGGCTATTTTCCTCTACTGGTATTCATGAGAGATCCTGAAGCCAAGATACACTGTGTCTGCTTCATTCTTGTGGTTTACTACTCACACTATTTGAAAAAGAAGAGATTGGTTTGGCATTACTTGTTCCTGGTAAATCCAGTGGCTAGAGCAAAATAATGCCATCCTTGCCAAATACTTACTAACTATAAACTATTCTAGAATTTGCCAAGTAACAATGACAAGCTAACTGGTTAACAGATATTCTTGTCCTGTCCACTGGCACTGTCCTCATTCTATATGATGTCTCAAACATCACAAAAAGGACTTCCAAGATAATATCCACAAGCTCTTTAAGAGTATCATGTGGAATTGATCAAGCTCTGGAAACAAATTCATTCATGTTAGTCAGGTGCTCCCTAACTATCTCTACTTACCTTGGATTGCCACTCCCTTCTTGTGTCAACTGTTCTGCTTAGGTCCATTTGAACACAGTTCCCCTTTGAGAAAAAGACCAAAGCAAAGGGGGATTTGAGGAGCTCTGCCCTCTCCCGGTAGTTTGTTACCATCCTGCCATCTTATCCATGCAGCAGGCCCACCCTTTTCTTTTTCTACTGACGTAGCCAAAATAGTTATGTTGTTACTTGCAACTTGCAAATCTACGTTCCTTTTGAGTTAAGTTCCTTTCTATAGACATTAGCTACTTGCTGGTGTGTTTTCTTGGTCCTCTGCCAGTCTTGCAAGGTAGTCCAGACAGGAAGAACACCCAGATGAACTAATTCTACTTTACTATAAGGTTATAGTAACAGAAACTTGCAATCTTAAATACATCTCCCCCTGTTGCCTTGACAGCCCAAGAAACTAGAAAGAGACCCTTCTCGAACATTTATCATGTCCACATTCCTTCTGCGCGTTGAGCTGCCTCTTCAACTGTCCCTTTTGCTGGCTTTTCCAAGGCCGTTCTCACATACCTATATCTATATTTTATTTCCTAAACCTCATAACTTTTGGTTCAATCAAAAGCTCCCTATACATCAACCTATTTTGTCTCATACAATAGCATAAGCTATATTTTAATATTTTCTTTTTGAGATATCCCAAACATTCCTTTTGCCCGTCTAATAATTGTCCAAGAGTAATGAAACTGGACAAGGTTCCCTTCTTCCTTTTCATGGCATTTTGAAATTAAGATGATTCATAACTTCCTTCTGAGGGCTTGGGGTCCCACTGCTTTTACCTCTTCAACCAGGTTTTGCTATTTGGTTAGATTCTGAACTAAGAAATATTGGGATATCACAATTTTGGCTGTGTTAGTTTTTTAACTTATCTGAGCAGTTTCTTATTATCACCTGTTCCCTGAAAGTTCAGTAATATGGCTCAAGAAAATATTATCCACATCTTTCATCTGGTTTGGTGAACTACAGCATATTCTAGCAACTGCTGCTTCATTTTCTCTTCTTTCTCAGTACCTGACTGTCCCGGCATGCTCATTTTGGAGGGATTCTGCATACTTATGGATTTTTTTTAAAAAATTACATTTATATGCCGCCCTTCTCTGAAGACTCAGGGCGGCTTACAATTTTTGGGATACAACCCAGTGTGCTCAGCAATAGCCTTCATTCCATTGTATATGCCTGCTTATTACTAAGCGGCATTTTTACAAAGTCAGCTTATTGCCCCCAACAATCTTGGGTCCTCAATTTACCTACCCTGAGAGGATGGAAGGCTGAGTCAGCCTTGAGCCTGGTGGGATTCGAGCCTACAGTAATTGTAGACAGCTGGATCTAAAGTGCAGGCATTTAACAGCCTGAGCCACCAATTTTCATTATGTAATGCCATTTCCCCCCTCATGTGTGGCTTATTCCTCTCAATCCATATATTTCTCTCATAGCACTAGGGTTCAGTAATACCTATGAAATATTGGTTTCCCCATGTTAACATTTCTAGTTCTGTTGTTCCCTTGAATTCCTGTGAATTTCTGTAGAGACTCTGGAAACCTTGGGTCATATGCCCTAACTTATTCTTTACTGTATTTATGCATTCATTATTGAATGCCTTCACAATGAGCATACATCTCTCCACTTCATTCCCAGTACCTAGTATCAAAACTATTTCGGGAGTCCCCACAGAATTCAGTTTAATACCTTTGGGTCAGGTTTATAAAACATCTTACAAGCATGTTCTTCCCAGCTCTGATGAGGCATAGCCCATCTCACAGCAGAAATCTATCCTTTGGTCAAAGAATCCCAACTATTCCTGTTGAAACCATCTGCACATCCTGTTTCCAAAATCCTTCTCTTTCTTCCAGACCCATTTCCACTGATAGGAAGGAGTGAAGAAAATCCCATCTTTGGGCACAACTCCTTCATTCTCCTGCTTGTTCACAGGATCTGGCTGTGTCATTTTGCCCCATGGAAGTCTTTCCATGCCATGCCAAATATGAACCCCAGGGAGGTACACATCTCTTGAAGACTACTGGACCACTGCTTTGGTCCCTCTTAGCCTGGAGTCATGAGTCCTCCTCCTCCTCTCCCTCCCCATTTCTTCAAGTCAGAGACAGGAATCCTTTCCTTTGAAGGACCTATAAAGTCCTTTTTCTGTCTCTGGCTTGTGGCAGCTGCTCTTCATTCATGGTCCTGAAACTACAACAACAGAGAGACTGTAGAATCTATTCTGAAATTCCAAAGGAAAAAAGTTTTTTTCTAAATAAACTTGGTTTCCTTGAGTTACATTCATCCATCTCTCTATCCTTTTGCAAGCACTTGTTTTGTTAAATCCAATAATTTTCTCTCTTTCCTGATAACTGAAGGGGTTCACCACTGTTCACTTTTTCTTACACGAAAGCAATAAGTCTGCATACATGTGTAACAAATAAAGCACAGTCCCAGCAGAACATAGTTATCTCCATCTCCCATATTCCTCAGAGGAACGAAAGGCGGGAAACTATAGCTTTGTAGAATTCTCTGCATTATGATATATAAAATGCCCACATACTGTTGCTAAATTACCAGAGAAAATATGGGATTTTTTGGATGCTTTTCCCACCAAATTCCTATTTGCCTGATCAAATAAAGTTCACTCTCTGGTAAATGGCTTTTTTGTATGTTGCCTGAAATTGCCTCAGCTAGTTTAAGTAATTAGAGTAGAGTAGAGTAGAGTAGAGTAGAGTAGAGTAGAACAGAATTATTAATTGGCCAAGCTGAGCAATTATCAATACTCTATTTAGCTCTTCCTGCTTCTTTCCTAAACTGAACTCCCACACCAAACTCCTTAATTGTATGTTTGCTCTCCTTAATTGCTCACTCAGATGCATTATAATCCTATAGGTTATTCTCACTGCTTTCCATACCATCTATAATGCTTTCTGTACTAGCAAACAGACTCAGCTGAAAAGGAAGGTTTTCTATCCTTTCTGGAGAAATAGTCATAAAAGGCAATGCTGGAAAATGTTCTATTTCCATAATCTTCTCTGCCTATGGCAGAGGTACATAACTTTTTGTTTAATCAGAGGCTTTACTTGAACTTTGAATGATGTGTTAGGAAATGCTCTTTCCTGCTACAGAGGGAAAAGTAAAACTAGGTTTTATTTAATTTTCAGTTACCTTTAAAATGAAATTAAATATAGTAAATATGATTGGGCTCCAGTCAAATCACTTATAATTTTGACTACATATCACATTATAAAATATTGATAATAATTTCTAGAGGGTTAAAGACCTACTTCTAGGCTTTTTTGAGCACATGTGTGGGTGTGCTCCAATTCATGAGGTGCTGCAGGATTCTATTACTCTTTTAAAAAACATGTTATTTTCGCAACTGCAAAATTGCTATCTGATACCTGTTCAAAGGTTTCGAGGGAATCAAGTACCGTATTTTTCTGACTATAAGACACACTTTTCACCCCCCAAAAAGTGGGTGGAAATGTCTGTGCATCTTACAGAGTGAATACAGGCCCGTTTTTGCCCTCCCAAAGCCTCCACGCATCCCGTTTTTGCCCTCCCCACCGTCCAGAAGCACTCTGCAGGCCAAACAACATACTCATTTTTGGCCTACCAAAGCCTCTGTAGGTCCTGTTTTTGCCCTCCCCAATGTCCAGAAGCACTCTGTAGGCCAAAAACGGGCCCGTTTTGGGCCTCCGGAGGAGCTGGAGAGAGCAAAAATGGGACCCACGGAGGGCTCCGGAGGCCAAAAATGGCCCCGTTTTTGGCCTTAAGAGTGCTTCTGGATGGTGGGGAGGGCAAAAACAGGATGTGCAGAGGCAAAAAAAACCACAGTTTTTTCTTGTTTCCTCCTCTAAACCAAGATGCATCTTACAGTCCGAAAAATACGGTATTATGGAGGTTGTTTGAGGCTGAGAAATAGAACATGCTGCAGTGTAAACAATCCAAATAATTCATGGAACCATCAGATAGGAAAACATCAGTTATGCTGTTCCTAGATCAGGAGGCCCTCCTTCTGTCAGTCATGCCCTAGTCACCTCCAGATTGGACTATTCTACCTGGAGCTGCCCTTGAAGAGTAACTGGAAGTTTCAGCTGGTACAGAATGCAGGAGCAATTATGTGTGCTCCTAGAGCAGCATATGTTACAACTCTGCTATACAAGTTGCACTGGTTGCCAGTTTGCTTCCAGGTCCAATTCAAGATGTTGGTTTTAACTTTTAAAACCCTTC
The DNA here is from genome assembly GCA_009733165.1 of Naja naja. Lineage (NCBI taxonomy): Eukaryota > Metazoa > Chordata > Lepidosauria > Squamata > Elapidae > Naja > Naja naja. The sequence goes on along the minus strand of CM019148.1, from coordinate 44,575,063 downwards.
ACAGAATGGGATAGAGCTGTCTCAGGGACTGCCTCTCCCCAATTACTTCAGCTTATCCTGTAAGATCTCAAAGAGAAGGCATGCTGTAGATACCATTAGCTGGGATCCTATATTTGGTGAGTCCCAGAAAAACGGGCCTTTTCTGCCATGGTGCCCACCTTATGGAACATCCTTCCCTCTGAAATTAGACTGGACCCACCCCTTTTGATATTCCAAAAGACTCATAAGACCTGGTCATGTGACCAGGCCTGGAGTTTCCATAGAACCAAAGACTTGTCTAGATGGCTCCATTTTCATTCTCCCTTCAGCTATATTTTGTTTTTTTATTATATTTATTATGGTTTTTATATTTGAATTTGCTGTTTTTATATCTTCACTTTTTCATCTATTGTTGTGCACCACCCAGAGTTGCCTCAGGCAAGATGGGTGACTATATAAATTGGGCAAATAAATATTAATTATCTAAACTAAGATATGAAACCGTTATTGCCCAAAGAGCCCAAGGTTACAAATTTATGTCCTGCTAACAATGCTTTAGAAGTACAGATGATATTGCTAGAAAGTTACCTTTTACTGCCTTCAATCAGTAAGCCAACTGCAACTGTATCTAGATAAGCTAAATCCATCTCCATTACTTATGCACTGCTTACCTGCAAACTAGGCCAGTGTAATGCAGTTTACATGGGGTTGTTTTTGAAGAGAATTAGTGAAGTTCAACTGGGGAAAATGCAGCTGCTCAACTTTAAAGGGGTATAGGAATATTTCCAAATAGCTAATGATTATTTTTAAAAAGCCCCAAATGATTTGGGATATTATCTGAAAATGGCTTTCATCTCCATATAAATATCTTGAATGTTTAAACAATCTTCCATTTGCACATTTAATGTTGAAGCTATGTGTGAAGGCCTGTTATAAAGATTAACTACGACAGCAGTTACAAAAGAGAAAGCCATCTCAATCATAGTTCTGACTGTGGAATCCCTTTCTTATTGATTTACAAAGGAATTTTCATTTTACAGGTTTTTTTTTCTGGACAGCACTTTTTAAATGATATTTTCATTTAAAGTAAAATGACAGCTAGTTTGGTCTAGTGGTTAAGACACCAGGCTAGAAACTGTGAGAGCATGAGCTCTAGTTCTGCATGAAAGCCAGCTGGGTGACCTTGGGCCAGTCACTTTCTCTCAGCCCAACACCCTCACAGTCTTGTTGTTGTGGGGAAAATAGGAGTGTTGGATGTTGGATATGCTTGCAGCCTTTAGTTAGTTGTATAAATAATAAAGGCAGGATATAAACAATCAAACTTTTTGGTAGTACAAATTTGAAATTGATTTTTTTTTAAATTCACATTTATATGCCGCCCTTCTCCGAAGACTCAGGGCGACTTACAATTTTTGGGATACAACCCAGTGTGCTCAGCAATAGCCTTCATTCCATTGTATATGCCTGCTTATTACTAAGCGGCATTTTTACAAAGTCAGCTTATTGCCCCCAACAATCTTGGGTCCTCAATTTACCTACCCGGAGAGGATGGAAGGCTGAGTCAACCTTGAGCCTGGTGGGATTCGAGCCTGCACTAATTGCAGGCAGCTGGAACTTAAGTGCTAGGCGTTTAACAGCCTGCACCACCAAGGCTCCAAATACATTTAATGTATTAATATGAATTAATATTTAATTCAACTAGAATTACAGCCAGTATAAGGACGTATATCACTCTGGAGATGGCTACCAGATTAAGAGAAGTCCCCACTTGCTCCTTTCCTCCCTGTCTTTAAATGATCAATTATTATTATGGTTTCCCAAGGATCTCAGATAGGCAATGTTGATGTTTAATTGTGCTAGAGGTATCGCCATAGGGTATAAGCTGTTTTAATGTTTGTAAACTGCCCAGAATCGCCTCTAGGCAAGATGGTGTGAATACAAGTCAAACAAACGAACAAATAAATAATTATGTTCTTTAACAATATTTTGGGATATCTTTAGCTTTATAGTTAAGAGCTACATCTAAAAAAAACCCTATTTGTATTTTTAAAACTCTTTAGTAGCTTCGTTTACTTCCAAACAACCCATGTTCACATAACTTTTTATAACTGATTAAATTTATCAGATATTTCAATTATTGGCTTCTTGATTTATATTTTGTTCCAGTCCATCTTTTTTCCTGTTCCATAATAATAAGTGGCATGTCTTATTTGCAGAGAGTTTTAAGTGGATCACTGCAGATTTTTCATTCTGATTATTAACTACTATCTCAAAAAGGAGAATCTCAGCACTCATAGGTTAGTTACTATCAATCTACTTCTCAACGAAAACACTTACTTCTGCTTCTCTGCCTTGTACTGTTGCGTGCAATCATCAAATAGCTTTTGGTTCATCTCCATAAACAGTTTCAGTGCATTATAGATCAACCCATGGATAGTCCTGCAGAAGACAGAAATTATGATAAGTTATTTAAAATGTCTCCAAAACACTTTGCCAGAGATTAAAAACACCCCTGAGGAAAACAGGATGTTCCACACTCTAAATTCCTAGCACATATGCTTACACATTTATTTATTAGTCAAACAGGCATTCCAAAAACATTCAAAAACAACCATTTACAATTCTCAGTACTGAATGAAAAAAAATACTTCCAAAGCTAGTCTGCATGCATAAAACTCATATTCCACACCCACACACCCCCGGCAAAAAAAAGATAAAGTTAGGCAAATAGAGCACAGGCAAAATCTCTTTTGGGAATTTAACTTGCATATTTCCAATTACGGCCATTGATACTCTTCTCCTTTTCCTCCCATGATGAAAATGTAGGAGCCTAAACTAAACATAGCAATATTATCACCCTAACATGAATAATTCTTGACAGAAAAGCAAGCTGAAGATCCCTAATTTGAAATTTCACTCATCCCAAGCCACACTGAAATACCTACTTGTTCCAATGACTTTTGGAATTTTTGTAGAGTGCTGGAAACATGATAGGAAGGATTTTGGCTGCATTGTCACTGATCAAACTCATGATATATTCATTATTCCAATAATACAATGCCCTCTCTGCCACCTGTATAAATAATGAAAATGAGACTTAGTTAAAAGTAGAAAAAAGTAGGCATTCTTAAAATTCTTAGTGTTGCCCATCATAAGGTGGGCACCTGAATTTCACATAGTTTTTAAATAGATGAACAGCTATTAGATGCTTATCAAATTTAAAATTCAATCTATTTATGTGAGATTTTGTTAGCTTGGCTTATAACTGAAATTCCATTCTTTTAACAAATCAGAATAGGAATCTATAGTGAGTGGGAAAGAGTTTTATTTTCTGAAAAGAAATGCTTTTTGTAACACCAGTTAAGTGTATAGCAGTCATGTGTTTTTTGTTATTTGCCAATGTCCTAGGAAAAATTGAAAGTGTCTACTGCCCAAGTAGCGATACTAAAAAAACCTGTTGTCATCTCTCCTAGCTTTTAACTCACCTGGAAGTGTGGACTAGAGACACATTTGGCCAACTGTCTGAACAAAGATTCCATAACTTTCACAAACTCAGAAGGCTCAATGACATCCAATATTTCTTCTAGCTCATTCAGAAACATAACTTCCTTGGGGCTGTGTGTTTTCGGCCAAAATTTTAGCAACCCCATTATCACCTAAAAGAAAAAAAGCAAGCAGATGAAATATATCATATATAACCGATTTTGTAGTCTAGAAGCCTTTCATTCTGAAGAAATCTTTACAACATTTTTGTGTATGCCATGTAGTATGAAACACAATATTTATAGAACATTTCTGACTCCTGTATATCTCTTTCTGTATGTAACAGAATAGGATTTTAACCTCTTTGTTCCCTTGTTATTTTAAGAGCTATTAATATTAATTGCCATTCAGAACCAGTTTATTGTAATAGCTAAAGTACTGGCCTACAAAAAAAAGGTGGTCATGAGTTCTAGGCCTGCCTTAAGCATTAAATCCAGTTGGAAAACTCTCTCTCACCTCAGCCTATCTCACAGAATTGCCTATAGAAGGCAGGAATATTAAGCATATTACTGTATTTTTCGCACTATAAGGCATCTTCCCCGGAAAATGGGTGGAAATGTCTGTGCGTCTTATAGAGTGAATATTGCGGCAGGGGAAGGGGGATTGGTGCACCGACATCAGGGAATCACTGGAGCCTTTGCTGCTGAGCAGCTGATTGGCGGTTGGACTGGCTTCCTGGAATACAGCCGATCAGCTGTTCTAGGCGGCGGTGATCACCACTGCCGCTGTTTTTCACACTTACGACAGTTGCAGCATTCCCCTAGTCACATGGTTAAACTACGGGCACTTGGCAACTGGTATGTGTTAATGACAGTTTCACTGTTCCATGATCATGTGTAACCTTTCCAGCAGGCTTCCAACAAGCAAAGACAACAGGGGAAGCTAGATTCACTTAATGACTGCATGATTCACTTAACAACTGCAGTGATTCACTTAGCAACTGTGGCAAAAAAGTCATAAAAAGGGGCACAACTGACTTAACAACTGCTTTCCATAGCAACAGAAATTTTGGGCTCAGTTGTGGTCATAAGTTCAAAACTATCTTATGTCTTATTTCATGAAAATATTCCAAATTTCTTCCCATCCTAGTATATTCTACCTTCTCCTTCAAATATTAGTTCTACTAATACTGCTAATCTCTGGAAGAATAATTACTTAAAAAAGAAAATGGTTGGAAACAATGTATATTTTCTTTGCAAAATTAATTTAGATATAATTTTCTTGATGAACAATATGATTTATTAGCAAACAGATTTACGATTAATCCCATTTATTTGTGTGCATTTAGATATAATACCAAACTATTCCTTGGTGCAAGAAGTAACAGCAAACATAAACAGCACCCTTTCTTCCCTTTCCAGTCCTATCCTTCCCAATTTTATACATTTAAGATAATATAGTCCATAAATTTTGACTTATGATCTACAAAAACAAAATCATGAAAAAAACTCAAACAAATGGGATATGAGATTGTGAGAAAAAAGAAACGTGACATATAGCTAGACATAAGCAAACTACAGATAGAAGAGACGTTGGATAACAGTTTAGCACATAAATAGCAACCCAGTTCAGCTTGCAAAAAGCGTGGAAGAAGAGATTGAAAATGGTCAAAGAGATGCTGACTTAATAAAGCACTAAGAAAAGGGAGGTGGAAGATTGCTGTAATAATTTCCAAGATTCCATACTATTCTTCATGTGATCGGAACAAAAATCAGAATGGAGTATTTTACAGCAAAGTAAAGTGGTTTCATGTAAATGCAAAAAATGGAATTCTGATTCTGAGTTGTTTAATACTAAAATCAGTAATTACTTTAACAGCAGCTTTGCCAACAACTGCTTTATCCGATTAAATTATGGAGACGATTTTTAATTAAATAATATCAACTTAATCTAAGAATTCAGGGCACGCTTCGTTTTTTCCCTTGATGGCTATTTTGATTCTGATGAGTCATTGCCTTTTTAAAATAGTTTAGGTCAGTGGCCATTTGTAATTTTTAGTATATATTGGAGCGCTCACATAAAATGATTGCTGTATGAGCTCTTCTTTGCTAGGAATGTACAAGTTAAGGTTGAACAACTCTTTATTGTGCATGCAAAATAGCATAAATGTTATTTACGCTTTCCCCTATTCTTCTTCAGAAATGGAATGAAATTGTGCATGAATTTGTCAGTCAATTAGATAATTTTGCTAATGATCATTTTTGCCTGATCGTCAAAGAACTAATTTAACTGTAACGCTCTCTACTTAGGACTGCCCTTGCATACCAGCCGGAGGCTCCAACTGGTGCAGAATGTGGCTGCGCGAGTAGTGATGGGAGCCTCCTGGTACTCCCATATTACACCCCTCCTGCGCGACCTGCATTGGCTATCGGTTGTCCTCTGGGTGAGATTCAAGGTCCTTGTGTTAACATTCAAAGTCCTACATGGCATGGGTCCGGGGTACTTGCGAGAACGGCTCCTGCCAGCATCAAACACCAGCCACCCTGTACGAGCGCACAGACAGGGGGGGGCTCCAGTCAGCGACACAATGTTGTTTGGCGGCGACCCGGGGGAGGGCCTATTCTGTGGTGGCTCTCACTTTATGGAATCAGCTTCCGACGGAGCTCCGGCTGGCTCCCGATCTCCGCACCTTCTGCCACAATTTAAAGACCTGGCTATTTGCGCAGTCCGGGCTGTGCTGACCTCCTGGAGGGGCTTGATTGTGTTTTAAAGTTGGGGTTTTTAAATTTCTATTTGACTTGTACCTTGTTTAATTGGTTTTTTAGGTAATTATTTATTGTTGCGTTTTTAGTTGTGAGCCGCCCCAAGTCCTTTTGGAGAGGGGGTGGCATACAAGTCAAATAAATAAATAAATAAATAATAAATAAACTATGTACAAAATTTACATTTTTTTCCTATCACATAAACTTAAAATTCCTAAAAAGAAACACATTAAAAACAATGACATTGAATGATTAGATTAGCAAAAATAAGAACACCATCCCAAAACGGCAGGTGTGGAGCCATTAAGCCAAACAATACAGGAAAGATTACACATCAAATACTTGTTTCAAAGGGACTGTTTTCATAACTTTCTGTCAGGTAGTGCTCCATTCAAAATCCAAGAAAGAAATACTTAGACTCCATGAATTAGAGAAAAGATATCTTTTACTGGAATTCAAAGAATTCAAAGAATTCTGAATCTGAGAGAATGAGCGCGAAAATCACATATACAAAGTGATGGTAACGTTCCCACCCACAAAAGTTCAAGTAGGCTACCCAATTAAAATTTGTGGATAACGTAATGTGGGCATCTCCAGGTGGTGATGAGGCCTCTGTCCATTGACCTTGGCATATTTTGATAAAGAGCTGCTGCGATAGCATAAGACAGAAATCAAAGCAAGAAACCCCCAACTGATATACTTCTTCTTAACAAAACCTCCAGCTCACTTCCCATAATCATGTCCCCCTCCTCCCCCCATTACTTATGACAGCCAAAAGATGCAAAGCAAAAGAAGGAAATCTTGAAGGCTGACATTCGCCCTCCTGCAAAAGAGACGTTAGTCCTATAAAAGAGAAAAATAAAAGGTAAAGGAGAAAGATACATATAACACCACAATAATATAGTCTAGGGTTTATCAGGATATTTAGTACGAAATGCCTTGATTGCTCTAGGGGCTCTAACATCTTTTTCATTCACCCATTCAGACTGGGAAGGAGGGAAGTGCTTCCAAGCAACTAAATATTGGAGTCGACCCCTATGTTTTCTAGAATCTAGAATTTCCTTAACTTCGAAATGCTGTTCACCTTCAATTAGTAATGGCACGGGGGGATCGGGCTGAGCCGGTCTCAAGTTGGACGTGTGTTCCGGTTTTAAGAGACTAACATGGAAAACAGGGTGGATCCGTCGGAGGGTTTTGGGTAATTGCAGTTGGACCGCCACAGGATACACAATCCTTTCAATCGGGAAAGGTCCAACATATTTAACACCAAGTTTCTTTGATTTTTGTGTAGTCTTCAAATATCTAGTGGACAAAAACACTTTGTCCCCTACTTGATATGATTTTTGCGGAGATCTTTTTTTATCTGCAAATTTTTTATGAGCTTGATGAGCATCATCTAATGCCTAATGCCTTGCGGACAACCAGCCAGTTAAGCTGGAGCTGGGTTATCCACTCATCCAGGGACTGAATGTTAGGTTTCTCCTGTGGAAGCTCGGGTAAGGGTACAAAATCTTGTCCCGAAGCCACTTTAAATGGAGTAAACCCAGTACTACTATGTATCGAATTGTTATATGCCACCTCAGCAAATGGTAGTAGGTCAGTCCAATCGTCTTGTTGATAATTTATATAGCATCTAAGATACTGTTCCAATACCGAATTAGTCCTCTCACATGCTCCAGTGGTCTGTGGATGGTGGGCGGAGCTTAAGCCCTGGAGTAGGAGGAACCCCATGTAACCTATAAATATGTAAAATAAACAATTTAGCCAACGTTTTAGCAGATGGGATCTTCGCACAAGGTATGAAATGTACCTGTTTGGAAAACAAGTCAGTTACTACCCAAATAACTGTATTTCCCCCACTTTCAGGTAATTCCACTATAAAATCCATAGAAATCTCTCTCCATGGAGCAGTTGGTCTAGCCACATTTTGTAGTAAGCCTGCGGTTTACCAGGAGGCCGTTTAGCGAGGCACAAATAGGACAACTGGCCACATAGGTCTCAATGTCCTTCTTCAAGGTAGGCCACCAAAATTGCCCCTTAACCAAATGTAAGGTTTTCACAAAACCGAAGTGCCCTGCAGCTTTAGAGTCATGAGCTTGTTGTAAGACTTGGTTTCTCAATTTCTCCGGCACATATAATTTGGCCCCATCCCATGCCAATCCATCTCTCACCGTACAGTTATTTGAGTGAGTTAGGAACCAATCATCCAGTTTCAAAGCTTCTTTCAATTGGGTAGATAAATCGTTTGATAAATCAGCTTCTTTCTTTTTCTGGGCTCGGGTAACCACTGGAGCCGCCAACTGTTTGGTGGGGATGACGGGCCGGACCACTTCTTGACGGACACTATTATATTGAGGTAATCTGGACAAAGCATCGGCCATGAAGTTTTTCCCCCCTGGAATGTACTTCAATGAGAAATTAAAGCGTTTAAAATACTGCCAGCAATTTGCTTCGGAGACAACCTTTGAGGCTTTTCAAAGCCTCCAAATTTTTATGATCTGTCCACACCTCAAATGGGTGTTTTGCCCCTTCTAGGAAATGCCTCCAGGTTAACAGAGCCCAGCTAACTGCAAAAGCTTCTTTTCCCAGATGGCCCATCGTCTTTCAGTTTCAGTTAATTTACGGGAAGTATATGCACATAGTTGCAAAGTCCCCATATCGTTTGCTTGTAGTAAGACCGCCCAACTGCTACATCACTCGCATCTGCTTGAATTACAAAAGGGGCATCCATGTTCGATGTTTGAGCACGGGTTCGCAGCAAATAGTCGCTTTAGCTTCTCAAAAGCAGCTTGACACTCCATGGACCATTCCAAGGGTTTACTAGGCTTTGGTTTTCCCTCCCCTTTTGTTTTTAGATTTGTTATAGGCATTGCAATCTTCGCAAATGCAGGGATGAATTGACCGTAAAATTAGCAAATCCCAAAAACTCTGCAATTGCTGGTGGGAGGGCCCATTCTAACACGGCCTGAACTTTCCCTGGATCCATTTCTATGCCTTCATGCGATATTCGATAGCCCAAATAGTCAATTTTCTCCTGGTGGAATTCACACTTGGACAACTTCACGTACAGTTCAGCAGCTCGGAGTTTTTCCAGAACTGAACGCACTAGTTTCACATGTTCATCACGAGTCTCCAGATAAATAAGAATGTCATCAAGGTAAACCAACACCCACTTGTATAAATGTTCATGCAACACCTGATTTATCATTTGCATGAATACTGCAGGAGCCCCCTGTAGGCCAAATGGAAGAACGTTGAATTGGAAACACCCCATTGGACAGTTAAAAGCAGTTTTCCATTCATCTCCTTCCTTAATTCGAACTCGGTAGTAAGCTTCTTTCAGATCAAGTTTCGTGAAAATTTTCCCTTTGGCCAAGTGGGCCAACATGTCCTTCATAAGGGGAAGCGGGTACACGTTTTCCACCGAAATGGCGTTCAGATTCCTATAGTCCACACAGAGACGCAAGGAACCATCTTTCTTCTCACGGAACAACACTGGGGCCACTACTCGGGGCCTAGCAGGTTGTATAAAACCACATTCCAAATTTTTATCAATAAATGACCTCAGCTCTTCTAGTTCCCGCGGGGTCATTGAGTACAGTTTCAGTTTTGGGAGTTTCACTCCTGGCAAAATTTCAATACTGCAATCTGTTGAACGATGGGGGAGAAGCTTGTCCGAGGCCCTTTCGCTGAAAACCTCCTTCAAGTCCCAATATTCCTCTGGAATTTTCTCCCTCCCCTTCAGATCCTCCGTGCCCGTGGAGGCCAAATCTGTGGGATTCTCAGCTTCTGGTGGCAAGCACCCCTCCCTTCTGGGGGCTGGTCAGCATGCGTGAGCAGCGATCCCTCCTCCAGTTAATGTGAGGGTTCCATTTCCGGAGCCAAGGCAACCCCAATATAAGGGGGCGCTCCATCCCAGGAGCCACAATAAAGCACAAAGTCTCTCTTTGCTTCCCCATCGTCATTTCTACTGGTTCCGTTATGAAATGTGCAGGGCAGCCCGCTACCGATCCATCCAATTGGCAAAAGGCTATGGGCGTTTTTAAAGTCTTTAGCCTTAGGCCCATATTCTCTACTACTTCTGAACTGATTACACACCTGGTGCACCCAGAGTCTAGCAAGGCCAACATTTCCCTTCGCTCCGCGTGGGTACTCTTAATCCCACTGGAATGGTCATAGGGCCCTTGTTTGGACTTACCAACGAGTCGTCTTCCGATTCGGATTCACTCTCTTCAGAAGGGGTTGGAGTTCCCAGCTCCTCTCCTTTCCGAGGGGCGATCTCTACAACCTCCTCCGCTTTTAGCGCAGTTTCGCAAGGCTTTGCCAGAGTTTTTTTCAGGTTTCCTTCCTCCTCCTGGCGCCCCCTTTGGCTCTAGCTTGACACGACAGTCTGCAGCCCGGTGACCTTCTTTCCCACATCGGGAAGCAGGCAGTGGTCTTGGGTTTTACCGTCAATCCCCCCCTTTTCGGGTTTGAGGCTTCTTGAGGTTGGGGGGGAAGGCTTGCTCCAACCAGAGCCCCCCGGCCGGTTTCGGGTCAGATCAATTTCCACCTCTGCTGCCAGCACGTACCACAGCTGCAGCTCATTGGGGTCTCTTCTGGCCACACAGCTTTGATAAATATCTTCATTCAACCCATCCTTAAAAGCCTCTATCAGAGCTCCCTGAGAGCAGCCTCGAATGTGGTAAGCCAGCTCTCTGAACTCCTGGGTGTACTCTGCCACTGATCTCCTCCCCTGATTTATGGTTTTCATCCTGATTCTGGCCTTACGTTCAGCTAGTGGGTCTTCAAACCTGGCCTGCAGCGCAGTCATGAACAGGTCATAATTCATCAGCAGGGGATCATTATCATTATGCAAAGTCACCATCCACTTAACAGCTGTGCCCTCAAGAGCCCTGGTAACACATATGACTTTGGCTGCTTCAGAGGAAAAATCCTCCCCATATTCCTCCACATGGTTCCAAACTTGGGCCAGGAAGAATCCTAATTCCTTGGGATCCCCCATATTTTACTTCCAACGGAGGCACCTTTGGAGTTCTCGCCTTCTGGCAATTGCTCCCCCCCCTGGCGGCTGCTGCCTGTTGCACTGGCTCAGGTTGATTTATGGGGGTAGCTGCTCTGATCCTTCTGCTTGGAGCCGCCCCCTTCTTCCCCCGCATACCTTTGATCAGCCTGAGTTTCTCCGGCTACTTCGTGGAGGAGATGCAGGGCTTGATTTAGTAGAAAATCCTTCCTTTCCTTCTCTTGCCATGGCTCTCCTCTTCCACATTGGCGGGTAGTGGTCACTCCTGGAGGAGGCTTTCCTGCAGGATCCTTCCAGCCGACTCCCAGAGACCATTTTACAACTGGGTTTTCATCAATACTTAAATCTGCTAACAAATCGGTTTCCTCTGCTGCCTCTAATAGCAGGGACTCTTGCCCTCCAGTCGCTCCCAGGTCTTCGTGGTCGCTGGCTGGTTCAGACATTGTGTTCAGACCCCCTCGGAAGAAGCTGTAATTTCTCCGGGTGGGCTGGTAAACTGAGATTCAGAATAATGTCAGGTAGTGCTCCATTCAAAATCCAAGAAAGAAATACTTAGACTCCATGAATTAGAGAAAAGATATCTTTTGCTGGAATTCAAGTGGTAGCAACAAAAGAATTCTGAATCTGAGAGAATGAGCGAAAATCACATATACAAAGTGATGGTAACGTTCCCACCCACAATAGTTCAAGTAGGCTACCCAATTAAAATTTGTGGATAACGTCATGTGGGCATCTCCAGGTGGTGATGAGGCCTCTGTCCATTGACCTTGGCATATTTTGATAAAGAGCTGCGGCTGCGCATAGCATAAGACAGAAATCAAAGCAAGAAACCCCCCGCAACTGATATACTTCTTCTTAACAAAACCTCCAGCTCACTTCCCATAATCAAGTCCCCCCTCCTCCCCCCGTTACTTATGACAGCCAAAAGATGCAAAGCAAAAGAAGGAAATCTTGAAGGCTGACACTTTCAAAAATTTGAAAAACAGACAAATCTCTCAAGAGACCAGCTTCAAGAAGCAAAGCTTCACAGTAGAAAAGGCTTGCACAAGTATCAATCAGTTTTGCATAGATGAGACATGAAGCAAGATATTCCTAAATTGATTACAATAGTTAGGAAAGACCAAAGGAGATCTTTAATAACCTTTGACCTAAACTTTAGGCTTAAAAATCTCCACCAGCAGTTTGAATTGGGCTTAGAATGGAACTGAGAGGCAGTAAAAGTAGACAGCACCATCATGCCCGTTTCCAAAGTGTTACTTTCTATTAGTCATTAACTGAAAATAAAAACATTTTAACATTAATTTATATAAACTGTTCCGACTTATATTTTCCTGAAAATCCATGAAAATCTACGAAGAATATTATTACAACCTCACAAAGAAAAGCTTACCGGTTCAGTCAGACTGCTGTCTTTTTCCAAGAACTGCACAACACAATATGCCAACTGCAGAAAGAACACAGTATTCAAGTATTATGAAAAGGACCGGCCAGGGACAATTCATAAGTACTGGGACATAAATATATGGTATTTATAATTGGTTGTGTTACAACTGCAAATTAAATCTGTCCCTAGCTATCCCATGTCTCCTAGCCCAGCGGTCGCCAACTATTGGGCTGCAGAGAAATGTCATCCCCAGAGCACCCCCCCCAAAGCAATTAATCCAGGCTGTGCAGAAACACAAGGCTGAGCCGCCCACATGGCCCACAAGAACCCTCCCCGCCCACTCACTCTTTACCCGGCAAACTTGCCTGCTAAGTTGCTATTTTCCCCCCCGACCATCAGCTGTTCCGCTGTGCCGGGAGATTTAGATTAGCTAAGAAGCAGGAAATGGTTGGATTTCTTGCTTTCTAGCTAGTCTTTAGATCTTCGGCTCTGCTTTTAAGCACAGCACTCCCTTAGGACTGAAGGCTCTATTATTCAGTGCAGACTCACGGCAAGTAAATTTTATGTGACAGACTCAGGTAGCCAATGGCAGATAGATAGATCACTGAATGATTCTGTGAGCAACTCAATCTGCCTGCCTGCTTTGCCTGATTTTGGGTCAAAGTTGCTTTTTTTATATATAAAAATTCAATATTTACATACATGGTGTGTTGTGAGTGAATTTTGTCAGTTTGCTTGCTAGCAAATTTTATGTGACAGACTGAACTAGCCGACGGCAAATAGATAGATCTCTGAATGAATCTGTGATTCTGTGAGCAACTCAATCTGCCTGCCTGCTTTGCCTGATTTTGGGTAAAAGTTGCTCTTTTTTATAAAAAATTCAATATTTATATATTTATAATATTTACATATAAGCCATGCCCACCCAGTCACATGACCACCAAGCCATGCCCACAAATTAGGCCACGCTCACAGAACCAGTTAGTGGTCCCTGGGATTTAAAATTATGAGTTTGGTGGTCCCTGAGGTTCAAGAGGTTGGCGACCCCTGTTCTAGCCCACTAAGGCTGCAATTCTATATAACCACAAGCTCAGAGAACGAACCTCCACCTAATTCTATATACATTTATCTTTTCTGCATAAAACATCCAGCAGAAGAAAGAAGGAGGTGCAATGGGAAACAGCAGCGAAGCAGCTGAGAGAATTTATCTATTTTTACTTTTGCACCTTTCTCCGAACCACCTGGATTGCAGCCTGTTTGGCCTTAAGGTAAAAGCCTCATTGCTTACCAGCTCAGAAACAGTTGAGGATTCTCTGGGTTAGTTATCCAGCCACTGACTGTTTTTGAGAAGGCCTGCATTTATAGCCAGATGGATAAGCAATTGGAGAGTTGACGGTTTTGTACTAAGAATGATTTTGGCATTTAATCTGGGAACTAATTAAATGTTTGGCTAATGAGGTGGCCAGTGTTCAAAAGGATGATAAGGAGAGTGGGTGGGTTTGGAGGAGAGAAAGGACATAGTACTTTAGGAACATACATATTGCAGCTTACCAGAAAAGAGTTTAATCAGACAGAGTCAATTAGACTGCCTGCCCCTGACAACTTAACAGATCTTGGGTTCCATAGGGAATTTGGGATTTTCCCAGAGTTAATATAGCAAGTTTGGCCAAGGCTTTAGGTCACAATCTTGAACAGGCTGGTGACAGAGGCCCTGGACTACATTGCTTTATTGCAGTCTCTCCCTGTAAGCTGATTCTATAATGCCCTTATTTTTCTGAGAAGCTCCAAACAACTCAAAGACGCCCAGAGTTCCAATGGAGGAAGACAAAGGATAAATCTGATCAAGAGCCTATATTTAGGATTGCATTATGGCAATAAGGCCAGCAAAACATCATTATGGAACATCATTCTCCCAGAGATTAGAATGGCCCCCTCACTAATACTCTTCCAAAAGGCACTGAAGACCTGGTTTTGCCAGAGGGCCTGGGGAACCCAGATTGGGATGGAGCCCATCAAATGACTAGTGTGATCTGCTGTCGTTGGGGCGGGGGGTGGGAATTGGTTTTTGATTTTTTGTTTTGTTTTTTGTTTTTCCAAATTTTGTTCTATTGTACTTTATTAATTTATTTGATTCTTTTTGTTAGTTTTTTATTTTTGTTTTAAATATGGTTTTACATTGTGTAAGCCACCTCGAATCGCCATGGGTGAATAGGCGGCAATATAAGTTAAATGAAAAATAAATAAATAAATAATTTATTTGCCGTTCTTGCATTTGCCCAGTTCAAGGCAACTCAATCTTTGCCAGGGAATATCAGATCATCGAAATATCTACAAGGCCACTGTGAAAAATATTCTACCTATATGATAGATAGTTACTGAGATCCACTCACGAGTTTGATTCTGATTGGGTAAGAGCCATTTGAGATATGGTACCTGAATTTGAGATTGCAACTTCTAAGAATCCTGCAAACTGTGAGCTCAGCCACTTTTTGTTAGATCTGTATCTTTCCTGGAGTGTTAAACTGTCTGGAAAATGCCACTTGGTTTTGGTTCCACATGATGCTGTCAACTATTTTGAGGGAAGGGAATGGTTCCTGCAGCCTTAAAAGGAGGTATGCTCAAGGCATTGTCTTTGGACCCAACAATCCTGGACAAAATCCCATTGGTCGAGAGATATTCAATTGTACATTCCAGGCTGCCCAGGTGATGATGTGGATGCCCTATTCCACTCTTTAGATGCTATGCAAGTCTAACTGTGGAAATACAAACACAAGCCTAATCCTAACAGGACCAAATGGTTATAGATATTTGGGTCTCTGATCTGGGAGACTTTCCATCTCTCATCTTGGCGGTGGTAGCAATTACCTATTTAAGACTGAGGAACAATCTGAGAGTCTTCTTGGCCTCATAGTTTCTATTTGAAAAATAGATAACAACCCTGACCTATTCCTAAAGAGATTTCTTGCAAAACCATATAGTATCACCAACTGCATTCGTTGTTGACTCACAAGGCCCTCCAAAGGATCACCCTTGCCCTAGTCATGAACGGATTATTGCAATGCATTCTAGGTTGATCTGCCTTTAAAGTTCACTTGGAAGCTACAGAGGGTCTAAACTGTGCCAGCAAGAGCAGTATAGGATATCATTGCTCCTGAACCTGCACTGACAGCCATTTGGTTTCAGCTGTAAAAGCACTCCATAGCATAGGGCCTGGACATTTAAACAATTACATATCTCCAACAGTTTCCCCCTGTTCTGTAAGATCAAATAGAGCAGGCATCCTCCAGGTCCCTTTGATTAAACTATGTCATCTAGTAGGACTCTTAAAATGTGCATTACAGCACCTACTTGTTAGAACAGTAAATCCCCAGAGATCTGCATCACTCCCATCCTGCTTATATTCAGGAAATTGCTGAAAGCCAAGTTATTCTCCCAGGCCCCGAGGTGGGTAAATGTTGACTTCTTATAGAATATTTTATCTGTAATGTTTTTCCCCTGATGTCTATGATCTACATTGTCTTATTACTGTTTTTTGTTTTAAAGTTGTAAACTGCCCAGAATCTTGTGGAATTGCACAGCCTCTAAATCGTTAAATTAAACTATACTGTCATAGTCTTCTCAGGAATAAGGTTCTGGATGTGGTTCCAGCCATAAAGAATCTGGTCTTGCTTCTCTGTTAAGGCGGGATAATCCAAATTAAAACAGAGATCATACAGTAAGAACTTGGCCAGGAAGAACTTGTTGAAGTTCTCCTCATTCAATAAATAAAACTGAGACTTTTTTAAAAAAAATCTCTCCTATTGGCTATTGGCTTTGTATTAATCATTTATTGAGATTGACTGCTAACCATACGTTAACCTAATAATCAGGGATCTATTAATCGTATACATTGTTTGTATATAATGTATATGATTAATAGATCCCAGATCTGATGTAGATCAGTCTCCACTGTTGCCAATAAAAAGTTGACTCAGAATGTTTGAGGACCCTTTAGAACAGCCAAGAAGTAACTAATATTAAAGGTTCAAAGAAAATCACTGCCTTTCACCTTCAGGGGAGATATCAGTGGATCATGGTCATTATTTTAGATAGTTCTTGTGTTTACTAAAGATAGGTCTGGACCCAAAGTACACAATCCAGCATCAGAGTAACAGGTGTTGATTTACATCTCTAAAAAATAAATTCATGAAGGGCTAAGATAAAAAAAATAGCAACCAGTTATCAAGGTTATATGGCATCTTTAGAATGAATGCATACATTCTTCTAATGGAAAGCAAGATAGCCCATTAGATACGCCTTTAGTCTAATCTGTTGAAATCTCATCTTACAGTTCTAATATAATCACATTAGCTGAAATAACATTAAGAGTTGACAAGCCAACTGGAGAACCTGAGGAAGTGTATTGGAAAAACAAAAGCAGGTGTTCTGGCAAAGTTGCAAACAGCTTCCCTACAGAAAGTTCAAAAAGTTTAGAAGCAATGCTTCTAAAATTTAAATGCAGGCAAATGGGACCAAATCTACCTATCATTTCAGAGCACTTACAGAATGTACCGCACATTATCAGAATGAATGTCTTACCTGAGGGTGATAGACACTCAAAGATTTCACTTTGTGTAATGGTAACAAGACCCGGATGAGGAACATTTTGTGCTCTTCTTTCAAGGGCAAAGCAAATCCATTGATTATACTGAGAAAGGAAAGAATCATGAATATCAAGGATTTGTGTGCATCTGTGTATATGCATATATAAACAACTGTTCTCAACTCCCACCATGCTGTTGCCTCATCATCAGGATATCCTATAGAACAGTGGTCACCAACCAGTGGGCCGCGGACCACTGGTGATCCGTGAGAAACTTTTGATGGTCTGCAGAGAAATGTCTCCCCCAAAGCACCCCCCCAAAGCAATTAATCCAGGTTGCACAGGAACACAAGGCTGCACTGCCCACATGGCCCACGGAAACACAAGGCTGCGCCGCCCACATGGCCACCCACCCACTGGCCCCTACCCTTCGGCCAAGCGGAAACCTTACCTTGAGATTTTGAGATCGTTTCTCCTTGAGGAGCGCTTGCAGAAACAGCACAAGAAACTTCGGCCAGGTTCTTGAGAGACACGAGTGACTCCAGCTGCTTCTCTCTGAGAGCGCTCCTCAAGAGACAATTTTGTAGATAGCTTGGCTGAACTCCTGTCCCTGGGAGTCAAAGCGCTGAAATGTGAGCGGTGCAGGAAATTTCGGCCAGGCTCCTCGAGTGAAGGCGGAATGCTGGTGCCATGCAAATGCAAGTAGCCTGGCACTCCCACACCTTCCAGCCATCTCCATTGCTATTTTGGCCTGCCTGTGCCACCGTCCCCCTCTTGCTGCAAAACACCATTACCTCGTCCTGACCAGTGAGGGCTGCACTTTTTACACACTGCATCACCCCCAAATTTGCACATTACATGTGCCACCCCCTACGGTGGAGATTTCCAACCCCACCACGGGCCAATCCCATATTCCAGAGCTGCAGTAATGGTCATCCTTGGTCATCCTGGAGCAGCTCATCCATGGCAGGCCAGTGACTACTGCAGCTCTGGAATATGGGGCAGATTTTCCCACCAACATCAGCAAACCACTGTCAGTCAAAAGTCATATTAGTGGTCCGCAGGATTTAAAATTATGAGTTTGGTGGTCCCTGAGGTCCAAAAGGTTGGTGACCCCTGCTATAGAACACATCTACACAATTCCCCAAGAACTCTGTGGCATTATTCATGGTGTGTGGGAGGGAGAAACTCTTGCAACATGACAAATGGAAAACTCACCTAACTGCCTGGCAGTAATCATAAAATTACAAAAAAACTACTGATAAAAAAAATAAGAGTAACGCAGAATTATCTTACCTTCCTAAAATCTCTAGCAATTCTGCAATCCCATTGTGATGTTCTGTCTCATAAATAAACCTGGAATATAGAAAAGCCATGTGTTAGGCTACTAAGAAGCAGGTTTCAGGGAGATAGGTGATATGATTCTCATTTTCTAGTGCAGAAAACCCAAATTACATAACCCCATCTGCTGGCTTCCTTCAGTTTCCAATGCAGAGATATATAAGGATGTGTTTATGTTTAAATAGGGAATTAATACTGGAAGACCCAGAGACAGGATGTTAGAAGGGGCAGAAAGAACCAGGTGGAGTGATGGAAAATGCACTGAACTTTGAAAAGCTGAACTCTAACTAATAAGAATTTAGCTCTGCTCTTCACTCTTCTGTCAAGTTCTGCCCAACTATTTGAAGATTTTCATTTGAAGTTCTCATTTAGAGATTTTTCTAAGAAGATGCTTCACACAGTATATGACACTTTTTTCACTTATCTGCTGTAACAAAAAAACCTTACAGGAACATAGGTGAACAACTTTAGGGCAAAACCCAGTAATACCTTTCTGTCTGGGGCCTACCATATGATCCCATAAGGTGGTTAAAAAGCTCCCTTACTCCTATAATCAAAAGTTGATGATTGAAAGTCATTAGAAATCTCACATAAGGATGACAAGCTATCTTTTGAACAGAAAGGCAGTATATAAATAGACAATAAAGGTGAATGTTACCTTAAGGTGAAAGACTTATTTGGTATATGATTCTGTATCCAATTTAAAATTACTCTGCCCAAACACTATGCCATTCCTGGCTGCTGTCAGTATTTCTTTTTTTAAAAAACCCATTTAAAAATTATATTGCCACATTTCTCTAGGAATTTGTCCCTTCATCTGTCAGGTACAACCAGAATAACCAATAGCAAAGGGCTATGGGAATTTCAACTTGCTTATCCCTAACCAACATCAGCTTATTCAACAGGTTTTTACCTTCTCATTTAACTTATGCAGCTAATTAAAAAGGATCCCAAATAAATTCAACTCACCTCCTCATTCAAGATAGATGTTTCACCTACTTAGTAAGTAAATGGTTACCTATTATTACTATTACTTACCTA
This sequence comes from Naja naja, assembly GCA_009733165.1. NCBI lineage: Eukaryota > Metazoa > Chordata > Lepidosauria > Squamata > Elapidae > Naja > Naja naja. The sequence goes on along the minus strand of CM019148.1, from coordinate 44,555,468 downwards.
TAAAATATGTTGTTTATTTGCCTCCTTATATATGCTCGGAGGCCCAAAAACTTCCCATAAATCCTATGCAAAATTGTCTTCAGAAAGTCTCGTTCTCTGGGATCTTCACTATCAAATAAGTCCAGCAGCTGCAAAAGGAGGATTGAATAAAATCAATTATCCCAAACCTATTCCATCTTGTGCTGGGTTAACAATCCAGAGATAAGCACATTTGAAAGGTGTCAGCACAAGGAGGTAGCAACATCTTTATCCATGAAGATTTCTAATCTATCCAGAAAAACAAGCTGTGAAGCTTTTCGTAAGACTCCAATAATGCACACACTGCAACTCTTATGAAGCGACTTTACTTAAATGTCTGATGGATCACAAATAGAGAAATACTACATCAACAAATATCTTGTATCTCTAGCCTTCTTTGCCCTTTTATATGACAAGATATCATCTATTCTTTATTATTTATTCATTATCAGTCTTCTATGCCAGCCATCTCACTGAGACTACTCTAAGTGGCTTACAGTCATATATTTAAATATTTAAAATATTTACAGTCATATACAGTAAAATGTTAAAACAATAAATAAGAACCTTACAGGCCAAAATTCATGAACAGCTCAAACAATTAAGAATTTTTTTTATGTAACTATATTTTTATATAATTTCACAATTGTATTCTCATAGACAATCTACATTCACTTATCCTCTGGAAAGACAAATTAATTTATAATTATAATATATTTTCATGCTTTTTTAAAAAATACACATATTTTTGGTAATTATTCCATTAATTTAAACCATTTTTCCAGCTTTAGTAAAATTTAAAATACATTTAATCATTTTATGCTGGGGAGGCAAGTTAATTTAAAAGAGAAATTAAACTTTTTAATGTTTTATTGGTTTTATTGTAATTTCTTTGTTGTAAACAAGCTAGACACATTAAAAATCAGGCAATGTACAAATTTAATTAAATAATAACAATGACACACCAATTATAATTAGAATATCAAGCAACAACATCTGCCTATCCCAGGATAAAATGAAAGATTCAGTCTAAACATCTAGCTGATTGTATACAACAGAAATCATTAGGAAACAATACATATTACTATTAGGGCAAATTACCTGTAAAACAAAGTACAAAAGTAAATAATCATAGAGGACATACATTTCTTTTTATGTCAATTATTGCTAAAATGAAAAATAAGCAACCCAGCAGCATAATCCAAAAATTATCTGCTATAGGATCTGTAGCTACAAAATTGTCTGGTACAGAATTCCCAAGAGAGATTTCTGCCTGCTTCTCTGTACTTTCCTCACCACTTCTATTTCAACTTAGGTGCAAAATAAATTGGGGCTAAAAGGAAGGAGGGGGAAGGAAATGATTACTTACTGACAATACAAACTTCTGATCAATATATTTCTTGGCTATGTTTGGTTGAAAGTCTGGAGACTCCAAGAACCTCAGAAAGAATTCATATACCAGCTAAAAAAGAATGAGAGAAAAAACGATTATTTACAATATTATTATAGAAAAAAAAATTTTTTTTCAAGTCAAGTATGATTAGTGAGTTTGACTCAGGCATTCTTCAGGGAAGTATTTGTTTTGTTTTCCTGCCAACAATGATGAAAAGAATATTTTCTCAACTTCCCAGACTAGCCTTATGGCCTTGAGATTTCCTGGTGGTCTCCCATCCAAGTATTAACCTCCTTGACTTTTTAAAATCAGCTTAAGACAGCTGGGGATTTTCTGCTTAGCATCAGTTTTTCAGTTAGCAAATAAGACAGAAATCAAAATTCAAAGACTAGGATTGCCCAAATGTGTGTGTGTTATACTTTTGAATTCAGTATAGCAGCCTTATTGTACTTCATACCAATGGCTGTTCATTGTCTCTAGTAGAAACCCTGAGGGCTGTGTTCCTATAGTACAAAAATAACTGAGTCTGCAAATGGAAACCCTTCCCTGAACAAATGCCAAAGCAGAAGTAGTGTGTGACTAAGAAGGTCTGTTGATTTAGACTGAAGATTTAAGTATAAAACATTAATCTATTATGGAGTGACAATTCTCCTTTTGGAACAGAATTACACTTTCCAATCTGAATTATACCCTAGAAAAACTTTATCTTTTTAGAAGAAACAAAACTACGTACTGGTTGACCAGTTTGTGTGACAATCACAACTTTATCTCCTTACGCGGTGAAAAGTACAGGACAAAGTATTGAGTGAATAGCTCTTATGGGAATCATTAAAGCATTTCCACCACTTCCCTCAAGCAGGGCTGGGAAATTTTTGGGCAGGGAGGAAACTGCAATGGGTTGGATGATTTAATAAAAATTAGTAAAGCTGAATCACGTCCATGGGCAGGGCATCTCTTCTTTCCCCTGAGTTTGTCTGAGTGAATTCATTTGACTTAGTATTAAGTACTAGAAATGACAATTATTATTAGAATATACCTCCAAGGACTGTAAAAAAGAGGCAGGAGCATCCTTACAATCTGCATTATAACCTGTAATTTCTTTAGAATCTTTATAATTTGTTATCCTGACTGGTGGATAATAGGGAGCTGGGATTTATCTGTATTTTTCCTCCAAAGCATTGTATCTGTTTGATTTTTATACAGTGTTTTATAAGGATCTGGTTCTGTTTAACAAACATATTGAAGGATTTTTATTTTTTAAGATATACTTCTAATGAAATACATTTGCTTCTGTAAAAAATAAGCAAATACAGTTTTAATTCTGTATGCTCTCCAGATTGCCACGATTTGGCAGCTTTATATATCCAACAAATAATATTGATTGTGACAAGCTCTATTCTGCATGAACATTTTTAGTCCCCTTTTAGAATTAAATTGATACCACACCACAGCTGATGAAAGAAAATTGCAGTTTCTTATAAGTAGGTCATAATCTAAAGCAAGGTGAATAACTTTTTGCAAGCTAACAACTGAACTCAAATAAATGGGCATAAACGTATTGAAAAAGTTGGCTGTTCCTGGGCAAAAAGGCCAAAACATTTGGATAGAAGACCAGCAATATAATGCAATTTTCAGATTGACCATTGTGTTTAAATTCATATGAGTTAGCAACATCTTTAAACATCAAATTTCTAGAATAGAACAGAACAACAAAGATGGAAGGGACCTTGGAGGTTTTCTAGTCCAACCCCTGTTCAAGAAGGAGACCCTATACAATTTCAGACAAATGGTTGTCCAATCTCTTCTTTAAAAATATCTCTTTAAAAATCTTAAATCTCTTCTAGCTCAAGTTTCCATTAGGAGAAAAATATTTCCATAAGGAGAAAAAGAGGGATACTAACATGGCAAAATACTGTTTTATTACCTGGAGATGTGGCCAAGCAGCTTCTAGTGTAGGTTCGTCTTCCTCAGGATCAAATTCTGCTCCTGTAGGATTAGACGATGGTGGAAGTGTCCGGAAGAGATTCACTGAAAACTGAGAAATGTGACAATAAAATTTAGATGTTTCTGCAGATTGACTCAATGACTCAGTGCAATCCCTCCTCATTAGGAAACTCCTAACCAAATATTAACTGTCTCCAGAGGCGCACACTCCCCTCAATTCCAGGAAAGAAAAAGCTTAATTAAAAATAAAAAAACCTTCTAGGTCTGTAATGAAACATTCTCAATATTCCGTAACTTACTGGTAACTATTTCTGTGTATTACTGTGTACCCATCTCTCATGCTATTAATGCACATCACCTCCAGCTTATTAAGAAACGATTAATACCATCTAGCCAGTACATTCAGGTGTTTGTTTTGGCCAATTCCTCCATGGCACTCCTTTAGAATGTTATTCATAAACCTGCTTTAACCACTGTCAAATTCTAACCATAATAGGGAATCAGAGACATTAGTTCTAACCTTTACTATTCACCAGTTTGTCTCAACAAAAATGTATGAAGTGGAATCACAACAGCTTTATGTAAGTAAGTAGGTACACAAGCTTTGTGATTCTCAATCACAAGACGCACTATAACTTCATTCAACCAAACATGGCTGCAATACCATTTCATACCGGTTTATCCAGAAGTCAGAAGTGGAAAAGGGGAGCTAGAGCTTACATTGTTATCTCCTTTGCACACTTTAAAAAGTTGGATAAAGAGAACTAAAATAAACCACCAGAACACAAGGTTTTGGACTTCATAGAATTAAAACAGAAGAGGGCCATTATGCCACAAATATCTCCCCCTTTATTATAGGAATCCAAATGAAAGCATCCCAACAAAAGGGATTAGCTTCTAACTAGCTGTTTAGCTTCTGCCTGAACACATCAAGAAAAGGGCAGGTCATTACTTCTCACTGTTGAAATGGCATTATTGTTAAGAATTTATTCTTTTTCAACTGATAACCATCTTCCCGTAATCTAAGATCATTGTCCAGAAAACAGGTTTGGCCTTCTTCTTGGTAACATCCCTTCAAAACCTGGAAAGTATTTTTATATTCTCAAGTTATTATTGCATGCTATTACATTTGTTCTCAAAACTAAGCATATCCAGTTTCCTTAACTTGTTCCTAGTCTTAAGTTTTTGGACCCTTACCACCTTTTATTGCATCTATTTCTATTTTTAGGTGCCTTTAAACCTGAAAAAACAGTGGTATTCCGATGTTTAAAAAAAGTTGCCCGTCCCTCTTTTAAGCTGCTTTACAGGGAGCAGCAGCCAGAAGTAGATCAATACTGACCATGATAACTGCTTCAGGATAAATAGCTTCTGTGACAACATCCCGATTATGAGTAATATATTCCACCATTTCATTGAGTCCTGCTCGTTTCACCTCTTTGAATTTCAAGTCACTGAGTGGGTCAGAAACAAAGTCAAAGAGGACACAGCACTGCCGTAACTTCTGTATGAAGAGGTCTTCCCGTTCATGAGGAGGAGCATCTGAGGGAGAAGATAAAAGGCAAAAATATTTCCTTTCTGCTCTAAGTATTTTGATATTCCAAAATCCAAATAGACCACATAGCAGCTTTCCTTCCCCTTCCTTATACCCTTATAAAGTCTCTTCTGCTTTGCCTAGGCTCACTGACAATACTGTTGTGATAAATAAGATGTTCATACTTCTCTCCACATTATCAACCATGTGGGAATTTTAGTTTTATCTCCTACACCCAGCTCCTCTCTTATTTAATTTAAGAGAAACAAATAGTCTTGAAAAATAGGCTAAACAGCCATGAAATATAAGCTAATAGCAAGAAGAAATAAAACAACTGTATGGCTTCAAATAATAAATGTATCACTTATCTGTACTATTTCTCATCCAAAGAACTGTTCTCCTAAGTCAGTTCAATTGTCTATCTGTCCAGTCCAGCAGTTGCCAACTGGTGGGCCGCGGCCCACTGGTGGTCTGCGAGAAAATTTTGGTGGGCCGCAGAGAAATGTCACCGTCAGAGCACCCCTCCAAAACAATTAATCCAGGCTGCGCAGAAACACAAGGCTGCACCGCCCACATGGCCCGCAGGAACCCTCCCCGCCCACTCCCTCCTTACCCAGCAAACTTGCCTGCTAAATTGCTATTTTTCCTTTTTTTTCCCCGACCATCAGCTGTTCTGCTGTGCGGGGAGATTTAGATTAGCTAGAAAGCAGGAAATGGTTGGATTTCTTGCTTTCTAGCTAGTCTTTAGATCTTCGGCTCTGCTTTTAAGCACAGCCGAATCTCCCTTAGGACTGAAGGCTCTATTATTTAGTGCAGACTCACAGCAAGCAAATTTTATATGTCAGACTCAGGTAGCCGATGGCAGATAGATAGATCACTGAATGATTCTGTGAGCAATTCAATCTGCCTGCCTGCTTTGCCTGATTTTGGGTAAAAGTTGCTCTTTTTTATAAAAAATTCAATATTTATATAAATATTTATAATATTTACATATAAGCCATGCCCAGCCAGTCACATGACCACCAAGCCATGCCCACAAATTAGGCCACGCTCACAGAACCTGTTAGTGGTCCCTGGGATTTAAAATTATGAGTTTGGTGGTCCCTGAGGTCCAAAAGGTTGGCAATCCCTGGTCTAGTTAACAATTCTATTTTCAATAGGTCTCTTTCAATTCATTTCTCTATCCTCCATGTACTTCCTTCAGAACCTCACCTTAAATCTTCCATATTTCATTACACCTTAAATGTACACCTTAAATCCTAGTAAATAATTTAAACAGTACTTCTTGTGATTTCTTTCACAACCATCAGGTAACACTGGCAGGGCCTCAGTATTTTGGTTGTGCAGATAAACCAAATGAGCTCATGGCAAGGAAATACTACTTGCCAAAACATAGAACTTCTGCACTGAGAGCTCACACAAAAGACTATGTGGTTCAACACAATCAATACTTTTATTACCTTTTGTTATTATGCAACTATGCATTACAGTCTATCTCCTGTTTGGGAATATGATGCCATGCAAATACAAAACCCATATGACATCCCAGGCATGAGACATCTCCATCCAAGGTCCTAATTATCTTCTGCATGGAGATTTCCAGGGATTTCCCAAGGCAAAATGCCTCTGACATCCAAATCTTTCACACACTTTACCACCTTATTTCTCAGCAAATATATGGAAGCAATTTGTGCTGAGTATGGAATTTGGCTAACCCATAATATAGTTTATTTATGACCATCTCTAGGTGCTTGAAGTGATCCATATAGGAAATTCCCCTCATTTTATCCTCATAAAATAATGGGCTAAGAATGTTTGACCCAAAATCATGCAATGAACTGCATTATTAAACGGGTTTAAACCTTAAATCTTATCTTAACAACTACACATCAGCTTTCTGACTTTGATTAACTGTCTCATCCATATCTTCTAAATGACAGATCCCTGTAAAATGTAATGCAATACAATGCAATGCAGTGTGATATCTTGCCAGACTTATGAGGTATTTCCTTTCTGAATTACAGTCATTCAAACTAGCCTGGCTGTTAAAGCTATCTGTTCCTCTGCTGAAATCTTCCTAGCAATCCATTGACCCTGCCCAGGAAATCTGTTCTCACCTTTAAGGGCAGGAAGCTTCTGAAGCTCCCGGTTCTTGCTTAAGTTGAAACGAGAGGAACTTTGCCGTCGTTCTTTCTTTACAATCTGAGGTCCCCCTGAGTACTTGATCTTATTCAGCTGGGTTGGTGGAGGGGTACTGTTGCTGGGACGCTTATTTGAGGTCTGCTGCTGCTGCTGCTGCTGCTGCTGCTGCTGCTGCTGGATCTGAAGAAAAACACAGAATGTAGGCTTTCTTTAATCTGTACCTTTTATAAAAAATATAATTATATTTTAATTTAATTTAATTTTAATTTAATAATTGGACTTGTATGCTGCCCCCTCTCCGAAAGGATTCGAGGTGGCTCACAACTAAAAATACAAATAAATACTTTAAAAACAAATTAAACCCAACAAGCCCAAATAAAATCAATTTAACACCCCCCCCCCCAAGAGGTCAGTCCAGCCCGGCCTGTTCAAACAGCCAAGTTTTCAAATCATGGCGGAAAGAGTGGAGATCCAGAGCCAAACGGAGCCCCAAGGGCAGTTGGTTCCACAAGGCAGGAGCCACTACAGAGTAGGTCCTTCCCTGGGGCACCACCAGCCGACACTGTCTTGCGGACGGCACCCCGAGAAGTCCCAGTCTGTGCGCTCGCACAGGGCGATTGGCATTCGATTTTAATTATGTATTTAAATTATATCACTAGGATTTCAAAAATATTTACTTTATGTAACGTCCAGTAGTAGCCATTTGGGGTTCAAAGCCTGGAATTAAATCTCCTGGGGAATGATCCACTGGAAGACCCTCACACAGTATTGAGGAATCAGTGCTGCTAAATAAATCTGGAAGGGAGGGGCTCAGATCCCTCTAAAAGGGCATTAAGATCTGCAGACATGAAGATGTGTCTTTCATTTACTATCTCCTTCTGTGTAACGGCACTCCCTAAGATTATATCAGCACCAACCCTGCTGGCATTCAGAAAACCCATTAACACCTGGTTTCCACAGGGAACCACTTCGAGTCTGATTTGAGAGCTGGGATCCACCTCACAAACGGACAGTTAAGCTATCATTCCCTGGTGCAGAATGTTTGATTTGTGTTATGTTATATTTTGCTACTGAATTGTAGCATATAGATAACTAAATATAACTAGCAGTGGTTTTTTTGCCCTAGCACTGCCAGTTTTTAGTGTGTTTTCTAGCAGATATATAGAAAATTTATGAGCACATATATAACTGTGTCTCTATCACACAAAGGTGACAATTTGGAGTTGTTTTAATTTTAGATATATATAGTGCCTACAATAGAGTACTAATTTTACCAACACCCAAAAGGGCTCAGTATTATTCCTATTTAGATGGCAACAGTGCTCAGAGAGGCCCAGTTCAAACAGTATTTGTATTATTAAGTAAGTGTGATGACCCGGGCCATGGCACAAAGGCAACACAGTCAAATAAGCAACAAAGGTGCCTTTAATACCTCCAACTTTGCCCCCAAAGCCCAGGTTACCTTCGGCTGGAGAAAAACTCTCCCAAGAACAGTCTTTAAGTGGAGGAAATTCAGTCCAAAAACAAGCCTCCATGATACCAGATAATTCACAACTTGCTCCCAACAACTTTGTTGTGTGCAACTTCCCTTTTTAAACACTGTGTTCCCAGCTGCAGCTAATGAAGGGAATCGGGGCCTTTTCCTCCCCTGTAACCCATGCAACTCACGTTCCTCCCTTCTCCGTTCCTCCCTGCGTGCCCTAGGATGAAGAGGGGGTGGGCCTGGGTCTTCCTCCGAATTCCCTCTCCCTTGCTCTACCTCTCTCCTGCTCTGCCCAGCCGGCCTTTTCCTTCCCCAGTTTCTTCCACAGCCAACAGAGCCACATTCCCACTCTCTGTCAGCTGCTTGGCCTCCCCCTCTGAATCAGATTCTGACAGGAGCATGACAGTAAGTCTTCTGTTCATGTATGTATTTGTTCCTCCTTTCATAGTTCAAACAATCATACTAGAAAGACTCTAAATTAAAGACAAAGTTCCCAACCTACCTGTTTTATACTGCAATTGTGAGAGGTACAAAACTACAGCCCAGGTAGACAGACATATGTGAAAAATGTAGGAAGAGTCCAGGGTCAAAGAATTTGTGATTTTAAGTAAAAGCCAAGTCACCAGTGCTTTTTACAGAAAAATCATCTTTCTTCTATTCAGATAGTCCTCAGTTAACAACAGTGATTAGGACCAGAATTTCAGTTGCTAAGCAAGGTGGTTATAAAGCACAACAGACATCACATCCCATAGCAAGGAAATCCTGGCAGTCCCTGTTGCCATCATTAACCAAATTCCAGCAGTTGTTAGGTAAGGACCGGCCTCAATCCAAGACATTCTTAGCTTCGTCCATCCTTGCCCTGAGCCTAAGGTAGGAGACTGCCTCCTCTTGAACTCTCTCCTCATCTTGTCCCTCATCTTTGACCACCCTACATAGCAGCACTTCATGGTGACAATGGCAGCAGTACTTGGCTGAAGAAAAGTCTCAGAGCCTTTAGGGGTCAGCTGCTTGCTGCCACCCTGAGGCCTCTATTTCAGCCCCAATACTAATGAGGAGTACCACTTCAAGCCAGCCACTCCAGAGCAAAGCTTAGCCACAGTTGCTGCCCTGTGCTCCAATGGCCCTGCCCAACATAACTTCACCAAGACAGTGTATGTTCTCCAAGCTGCATGTACTTTAGTTCTCCAAATTGTGCACAGCCTCTTTGTGGTGCTTCATGGGATTTCTGAGGGTTTCCAAAGCATCACAAGAAGGCTGTACATGTATGTAATATGGAGAAGGGCAGAAGGCCTGGTGGGGCCAGCAACTGTCTTTCACAGGGCCGGGCCAGGTGCACCTTACCAGCAGTGGGAAGAACAAGCAGTTGAAGGACATTTGGGGGTGAAAGTGCAGGACAACAGAGGTGACTGAGGCTGGCACTGTGGCACTGGTTTGAGGTGGCATTCCTAAATGGCAATGGTGGCACAAGCAGCACTGGGGCTGAAGCAGAGACTCAAATTCTGATATATGACTAATATGACTGGAAGAGAGCTGCAAAACCTAACTTTACAGGCACTGGATTTTAAATACCGTTTGTTCAGTGTTGCAGAAACTTTGACTGGAACTGAACAGATGGTCATTAACCAAAGACTATCTCTTTGTGTTTTAATTAAGCACTGATTCTTATCCGGCCCAAACCAAAAAAATTATAGTACCAGCTTTGGAACAAGGGAAGGCAGTAGCATATAATTTGAAGTTGGTGTAATAAATTGGTGTGATCCAATGCTAATAATCATAGCCTTCAATAAAATGGGAAACAATAGTTAATCTCTTATTAAAGTTAGCACTTTCATAAAAAATAGTTCATTTGTTACTTGACCTATTGATCTCTTGAAAGTAAAATAGAAACATTCTGAAATATATGAAGGAATAAATTGAAAATAATGGTATTAAGACAATTCATAATGCCTTTTCTTTATCTTGCACAGCAAAGAGCAATTTATACAAACAGGAAGCAGATTAGAGTCTCAAAATAATACTTTTATAAAAATGACCACTGAAATTATCTCTATTACATGTAGTTCCATTATATGATGTACAAAGTGTGCCCAAACAGATGAGAAGTGTGTTAATTTGGAATTTTGGTTATATTCAGTCATGTTACATTTAATAAGGTTTGATTTCCTGTCATTAAAGACAATAAAAACAAAATTATTTCAAAGCATGCTCTGAATCTTATTTATTTAATCAATTTACACCCTCTTTTCTTGTGCAGGAAATATTCAAGGTACACATTTGAGCTTCTAAATTAGTGATAAAAATCTAGTACCTTCCAGGTGTTTTGAACTACAATTTCTATACCATATGGCCAATGTACAGGTATTATATATTTTGTAATCCAGAATTGTCTGCTCTACATTACCTTATTTATTCAAAACTATGACTTTTCTTGCCACAGTTCAGTGAATCTGGCTTCCCCATTGACTTTGCTTGTCAGAGGTTCGCAAAAAGGGATCATGTGACCATGGAACACTACAGCCCTCATAAATATGACTCAGTTGTCAAATGCCTGAAATTTGATCATGTGACCATTGGGATACTGCAATGGTCATGTGTGAAAAACAAACATAAACACTTTTTTCACTGCTGTTATAACTTTAAATGGTCACTAAAATGAACTGTTGTAAATCAAAGACTACCTAATAATTAATAGTAACTTTGTTGGAATTATGATCTCCCTACAATTCAATATTTTGTCTTGATTTGTCATAGTCCTTACTTATCTGGTCCAAGCAGCAGATATCTTTATTTCATAGTTAAAGTCACCACCTCCATAGATTTTTGAGTATTAGTTTCCCTACAGTACCTCTTCACTAGTTTGCATAGCATTGGCACTAGTAGTTGATATAACATTTGCTTTTAAAAATATTATTACAGAAAATAACCAGCTTTTGCACATCCATCTTTCACCTTCTATTAGAGATTTTTTAAGTGTTCCTCACAACCATCCAACTGGTATCAACAGTATATCTTAATACCATTTTCAGTCATTTTAATTTCTATTTCTGATTTTCTCCTCTACTTTTGTCAAGTATATTTTGCATATAAGCTAAATAGATATGACACTGCATAATTTTGATATGCTTCTTTACTAATTTTGAACCACTGAGTCACTCCATATTCTGTTCTAACTGCTACTGTTTAGTGAGAATATGAATTGTTCAATATGTAGATGACTAATAGTATGCACCCTTGCTTTAAATGTTGTCTACAATTTTTGTCTATACTCTCCAATTTTTAGTATAATCAATAAAGCAAAAAGAAGTATGTTTTGGAATTCTCTTGTCTTTTCCATTAACCATAGGATGATCTGCAATGTTACCCTGGGTGATCTGCACCTTCTGAATCCAACTTATATCTCCAGTAGTTCTTGATATATGCATTGCTGAAATCTGGACTCTAAAACTTTAAGCATTATCTTGCTAGCATATAAGACAAGTGCAATTATTCAATAATTTGAGCATACTATTTTGCTACTGGAATATAGATTGATTTTTTTACTAACTCATTGACCACTACTGGGTTTTCCATTCTTGCTTACAAACTGCAAGCAGCATCTCAAGAACAGTATCTAGAGTTGGCCAAAGTCATTGACTGAGATGGGCAGCCATAGAAATTGAATGAATGAATGACAAACAAAATACTGTTCTGCTGGAATTTCATAAACTCCTGCAACTTGCCCAATATTTTCTGGGGCTAACTTAATTTCATATTAAGTTGCCAAGAGCCACTTGGATAGTGGGATGGGCAGCATATAAATCTAATAAATAAATTTATATTCTAAAATATTTGGTTCCAGCTCAGTCATGAAGAAGATCTGGAACAGAGATCTTTGGGATAAATAGGGTCAGAAAATAAATAAAATAGATAAAACATTAATTGGTTAGATAGCATCATTGACACAATAAACATAAATTTGAGTAAATTCGGAAGGACAGGACAGCCTACAGTGCTATGGTCCATGGGTTCACAAAAAGATAGGGGAGTTTATGGTGCTGTGGTCCCTGGGTTCATGCAGAGTTTAGTCTTTCAAACTATACAACAACAAAATATATTAATAAAGACAAGCAAATTGAAGTTTCAGTGCCTTATTTGGGAAAAGGATGGTCAGTCCTTTAGTCTCATATTCTGGGAGAAAAGGTTCGCTTTCAGATTCTTAATTCATTCAGTATGAAATGAATGCCAGAATTTTGGCATATGATAGCATTTTGGGTGCTTGACAACTGGCTCATCTTTATGACTGATTGCAGTGTCCCACAGTCGCAAGACTACAATTTTTTTACTTTTTTGCCTCACTTACCTCCAGTTTCTGACAAAAAAATGCCTATTGGGTATAATGGATTTGTTTAACTATCATCACGTTTTGCTTAACAATTGCCAGTAAAAAAATGCCAAAAAATTGTATCCAGTCATGTGATGCCTCAACTTATGACTGCAATTTTAGGTTCAATTATGGTCATAAATCAAGCACTCCTTACATTATGCCACAAATCAGCATAGAACTGTTGGACATCAGTTTCATTTGCAGTTAGATCACAGACCTAGATTACTGTAATATCAAAAGGATTGCCTTGATTCAAACCAAGATAATTCTGTCATTGCCTCTAGCACTTCTTTATTAATCATGACATCTATTGTTGCTTCCACAATTTTAATGTCCACAGAAGATGCTCTTCTGATCTTAAGTGACCCATTGGACTTCACTGATTTCCAGAATTTCAGCATTCAGTCTTGGCATTTTTGCTGATATGGCTCCGACTTTCCAAATATCAGTAGCAAGTACATATTTACAGCAGCGTATTTCCTTTTGCCTTTGGACAAATCAACCAAATCACATCAACCACACATACACACACACAGTGCCACTTATAAGTCTCCTATGCTCCTCCATAGCAGATTTGTTGGATATCTTCTCACCAATGGAGCTTATGTTCCATATCTTATAGACATTGTCCAGGTTGTGAGTATCTATTTGGTTTCTTGGAAGAATATTGGAAAAGATTGCTATTTCTTTTTCAGTTCACACCAAAAACAATGCATAAATTAATAAAATGACATAAGAGAATTATCAACTCTAAACTCTATGCAGAAATGGGGATGACGACTTTTTCAAAATTCTGCCAAATCAATGGAATTAAAGAGAACTTGGCATAACAATTACTGGTAGTCCTTGACTTACAACCATTCTTTTAGTGAGCATTCAAAGTTACAACGGCAGTGAGAAAAATGACGTACAACCATTTTCCACACTTATAACTGTTGCAGCATCCACATGGTCATGTGACCAAAGACAGGATACTTGGCAACTGGCATGAATTTTTGATGGTTGCAGTGTCCTGGGGTCATCTACCACCTTCTGTGACCTTCTGACAAAGTCAACGGGGGAGCAATTAATGTTACTAACTTAACAACTGCAGTGATTCACTTAACCACTGTGGCAAGAAAAGTTGTAAATTGGGGCAAAACTCAATTATTAACTGTCTTGCTTAGCAGCAGAAATGTTGGGCTCAATTGTGGTTGTAAGTCAAGGACTACCTGCACATTAATAATAAAAAAGGCTGAAACTGACAGGCACATGGAAACTGAGGAGACAAAAAATACTAACACCAAATGGAAAAGAATTCAACTGGATCTGTTCCCAAATGCTGCCCTCATTTTGCAACAGAGGCTCAGTGACCAACACTGACAAAACTTCTACTGGAATTATACCAATGGCTCTGACTTCATTTTTCCCCCTCACAAATCTATCCCTTAGCAACTTGCTGGCTAATTCAAAGCAGTACAATAAAGAAATTTCAAGTGGAAGCAGCTGTCCCTATAAGCTTGTAAGCACTCCCACAATGGATTGCAGAGAAGTCATCATAGGTTAGGAACTAGAATGAAAAATAGATATAAGAAAAAGTGGGAGAAACATATTGATTCCCTAGACTAGAAAATACTGTGGGAAACAACTGATACAAAGCTATGCTTTCCAGTGACTTTAGGAAATGGATGGCATATACCCTCTTTTTCTCCTGCATAATACTTGCTCCCTCTTCTTTTCCAAGGACAATAGGGCAGCTTGCCAGTCTACAAGGCTGCCCACTGCATATTAACGAGATTCACCACAGCCAATTCATTATAAATCCAAAGTGGTCTTGTGCCACTTTTCAATTCCAGAAACTTGAACAAAGTGCATTAAAAAGGGAGCAAAACACTGTATTGGTTTAAGCAGTCAAAACGTCAAACAGTTAACATCCAGAATATCATTACTAATATGGCCTCTGATAATTTCTGACAGAGTCAGCCCATACATTGGATCTATTATTTTTTTAAGAGATGTTCAGAATATTTTGAAATTATTGTATTTCCCTCAGCAATACATTTTTGCAAAGTTTGTTGGCTAAATACTCCCTGTCCTATTTTGAGAACAAGAAGAAATATAAGGGATGGCCTCTTTTTAACCAAAGATAAAGGTACTGTTAAAAACTGTGTATACTCCTACAACTTTCTCTTTAAAAAAAAGCAGCACATACTAACAGACAGATAAGAGAATAACAGAGTTGGAAGGGACCTTGGAGGTCTTCTAGTCCAACCCACTGCTCAGGCAGAAAGCCCTATACCATTTCAGACAAATGTTGCCCAATCTCTTCTTAAAAACTGCTAGGTTGAAACGTTCATAATTTCTGGAGGCAAGTTGTTCCACTGATTAATTGTTCAGGAAATTCTCCTTAGTTCTAGGTTGCTTCTCTCCTTGATTAGTTTCCACCCACTGCCTCTTGTCCTGCCTTTAGGTGCTTTGGAGAATAGGCTGACTCTCTCTTCTTTGTGGCAACGCTTAGATCAGGGGTGCTTAAATGTGGCCCACAGGGTCAGCCTGGAAATAACAAAGGACTGCCCCATGGTGCCTCTAGCAGACAAAAGAGAGCGCAGGGGGGCTGCACAAGGCCCCCCACACCCCATTTTCAGCCTGGACAGCCTCCTGCAGCACTCTTCCAAATTAATTTATGTAGAACTCAGAAATGTACACCATGTGAGGGAGATGGGTGATTTCTACATTTGGTAAACAAAGGGTTTTTTGCCAAAGGTGCCACTTTTGTTGAGGATTGTAGTGCACATAGGACTGAAGCAAACAGCGGGTGCAGACAGAGCCAAACATGGTTGAAAATGCCAGTTTTGCTTACTTTCTTCTATCACTTCTAAACAGCAGATTTCAGGAAAGGGAGAAATAGCTCTCAGAAGCTTCAAACTGGTCTCTTACAGAAGCCATTGGAAATTAAAAGGTTACAAGTCAGTGGTGGGATTCAAAATTTTTACTACCGGTTCTGTGGGCGTGGTTTGGTGGATGTGGCAGGGGA
Organism: Naja naja; assembly: GCA_009733165.1. Classification (NCBI taxonomy): domain Eukaryota; kingdom Metazoa; phylum Chordata; class Lepidosauria; order Squamata; family Elapidae; genus Naja; species Naja naja. The sequence goes on along the minus strand of CM019148.1, from coordinate 44,539,581 downwards.
AGGATACTGTAAAATCTCCAGTCAGAGGTGGTATTTGCTGGTTCTTCGAACTACTCAAAATTTCTGCTACCGGTTCTCCAGAACTGGTCAGAACCAGCTGAATACCACCACTGTTACAAGTACCTTTTGGACCACAAGCTGCCCAATTTAATCAGGTAAAGAGGGTGGAGTATCCTTCAATCCTTTTTATATGAGAGGGTATTTCCTATGCCATCTTCATACTTATGAAAAAGGAACTATTTCTTTTTAAGAAAAAAGAAAAAAACATAATCAGCATTCCTGTTTGAGTATATTCTTTGCTGTACTCTGTAATGTTATGTCCCAGCTCCACATAAAAGAACTAAATAAAAACTGCACTCTGAATGCAGTAATTGACAGATCAGAAGAAATGGTTGTTCTTCTGGCAGAGACTGGCTTCCTTCTTCTAACACTTTACATTTTACCAGCATCTTGTTCTCACTTATGGGGTCCAGGACAAACAAGGCCTTGTTATCAATGTTGGCTCTGAATTTGCCTTTGCTCTCTTGCTCTCCAGAAGTCAGTGCAAAGCAGTCAACAATGATTTATCAACAGAAAGGTCATGGCAGAGAAATAAGACCCTAGCCTAGCCTTTCCTTCTATATGTTTTGAAAGTACAGGGAAGTATTTTATTTTAAATATAAGGTAGTATCCAGATAGTACTACACTGTGTAACTTGTCAAGCTTTTATATCCCACTAAACCAACAGGTAGCTGGTTTGTTTTGGGTTTAATGTGTTATTCAATCCCATACTTAGCTTGTGAACAATGACTTAAAAATTTAGAATGCAGCAAGAACATAACAAACTTCAGATTAATGAACAAATAATGAATAAGCAAACTATACCATGTACTGATGTAATGAAATGTATGAATGACCTTGAGGAGTGAAGGAAAAGAGGCTGCCTAAGATACATTCTTTTGAGAGAGGCAGGAGCCTGCAGTCACTTAACAGTAAGAGAAAAAAAGGAAATATCCACTCTAATAGTTCAAACAGAAAAAGTTAAGGCAGAAAGTTTGTGCCTTCAGACTTGCAATGTAGAATTGCAAGGAGGTAGAATATTGTCCTGTTTCCTGTACAGTTTACTTGTGAAGGCTGATATCTACATAAAGCAAGCATGCATTAGTGTCCAACAAAAGCCCCCTCAAGCCATATAGAGCTAATTGCATTTTTCATCTCTACCTCAGCTATTGCTCTGCCCTTGTTGCTTCCCTTACCACTTCTCAGAACCAGCAGCTATGCTGGCTGGGAATTCTAGAGTCTTCAAACATACCTGGAAGAAGCAAGTTGGGGAAAGCTGCCCTAGAATTACTCCAAAATTTCAGTTTCTTTACTTGCTTGTGCTTATTTTGGCAGTCAGTCAAACAAATAAAGTCACAAGTATATATATTCCAATAGCAATGGAAGAAAATTATTCCAAACTTTTTCAAACAGCGGCTGTTGTTTATCAGCAGGATCAATTTCATGCACTAACAAGTTATACGTTTATGCTGCCACATGCACCCTTCTGAACTTATCATTATCTTCAAAAAGCACTAAAACTCAAAGCATTCTGAGATTACCATTGTACTGATACACCTTTTATGACTCTATGTACAGTTGCAGCTTTTTTTCCTTGAATAATGTTCATTTTGGGTGGAAACGTGTCTTGATTAAGAAATGGAAGTGGCCTGCTGAGTTTAGTGGCACGTAGTGGTTAATAAGATGCCTCAAAGAAATTCACTGTAATGAAGATTGGAAGTCATTCTTTATATTTATATTATATTCTCACTTTTCTCTTTCTTTTCTTTTTCCCCCTGCATTTTTACTCCTGCTATTATTTGTTTAAACATTATTTCTAGAATTAGATTTTACCATTATAATAAAACACACACACACTCACCATCTGGTGAGTGCCAAAGCCACAGTCACAGATGAGACCCAGAGCATGCAGCACTACATCAGTAAGATGGCACCCAAAGATGAATTGCTGAGAGAATGCCTGAGGCAGCAGCAGATATGTGAGGAAGATCAAGCAGAAGAAGTGCCACGGCAAGATAAGACCCTGTATGGGATGTACCATCGACAGATAGCTGAGGTGGCAGATATTGGGAAATCCCACCAGTGGCTGGAAAAGGCTGGACTAAAAGACAGCACTGAGGCACTGGTCATAGCAGCACAAGAATAATACTAAGCACCAGGTCCACAGAAGCAGAGGTCCACAGGACCCAAGGTGCAGGATATGCAGACAAGCCCCAGAGATAGTTCAACACACAGTAGCAAGGTGTGAGATGCAGGCCAGAACAGCGTACATTGAACAGCATAATCAAGTAGCATTGTGTACAGGAATATCTTTACAGAATATGAGCTAGACCTCCCTCAATCAAAAATGGAAGATTCCACAAATGATTATGGGAAATAAGAAAGTTAAGATTCTATGGGACTTCCAGATCCAGCAGAGAAGTAGGTATTGGCCAATTAACCAGACAAGAACCAAAAGAAAGTGGAGTGATAGATGTAGCGATGCCAAGTGACAGTATGAGAAACTACCAGGGCCTGAAGGACAAAGTCCATATTTCTTCATGTAAATTGCCTGTATAAACAACAAGTACCTCCATTTCTGCTCCAATCACTGCTTTAAGGTGAGAACATGCTAGCAAGATTACACCCGATAATTCCAACTTTAACTATGAAATATTACAGATTTCATACAAATACAACTGCAAAATAAAAAGTTCTGGAGGACAGATCTGAAAACTTTAAACATTCTACACCAGAAACAATGAACCTCTACTTACAGAAAAAAATGGGTACAACACCTATCTGAATAGCTGTGTCTCAATAACAATCAAAGATATAATCAAGATAAATTGCAGAAAATACCGTAATTTTATAAGGTGCAATGTGCAATTATGACACTTCATTATAGTTATCCTTACGATAAAGCAGTTATAGTAGTATGTTAAGTATATAAAGTTGAATTATATAGTATTTAAGAATATGGTATTTAACATCTAATGGAAAAAGTGACTTTATCAAACCTGGGGTTTGGCAAAGAAAATTACTCTACATACTGGTACATAGAAAAAAATGTGCTCTTAAGCTCTTTATCAATTTTTTAATTGTCTTCATATTCTAAAAATGAAAAGATGGGAGTAATATGTTTCTATATGATCTAGATATAATATGTTAAATAGTGATCCAGTTTTATATACATATTCTATATATCCTTTTTCTTTTACAATTTTCTTAAAGTTCCAGTTTAAAGCCTATCAGTTGTACAGAATGTTCCAACTGTTTAACGTATGTTTAGATGTCATACAGTAAAACCTTACTTCTAGAATCAGCATTAAAATATTAAAACATTAAAACAATGCCATTTTAGCCTGCTATTTGAAAACTGGACTCATTCTTTGCTTTAATTAAAAACAATGATCAATCCAGTACACAGCCATGCTATCTATACAGCCCTACTGTCACTCAACAAGAAGAGTAGGCGGCTAAGATAGAAGCTAAATGTTATTTTATTAATATTTAAAATTAATTGAAATTAAATGTCGTTAATGTGATTATTCTTCGATAATGTATTTAACAATTTCCTTCTTCCATCCAAATAATTATTGAAGCTTATTTTTGAAGCTTATTTTGATCTGCTGCAACTAATACATTAAAAGTACAGTATTTAGCATTGTTTTGCCACACTTTTCATGGAATTTCCAAATGTACCCAGGACTATGTGAAGACATTTTTATACATCTGATAAAGCGGACTCTAGTACTTGAAAGTTTATGCCTTTAAGATGGAAAAAAGGGATTTTACATAGTCTCTGTGTGGCTCATATCTCCAGAATAACAAAAGCTCAATCCTAAAAAGAGATGGGAAATTATTTTCCCTTCAAGAGTGGCATGCTGAACACAATAATGTCAAAAGTTGATGAAACACCTCTTAGCCAACTCTTCTGTATCCATTTCAGCCCACCCCTAAATACTTCAATAGGCTGCTAAAAGAGAAAAAGATCATACTTGGTAGAGATCTGAACTATCTGTAATTTAGGCCAAGGGCTACAAGTTATCCAAAGCCTGATTCTAAAACCAATTTTCAAGTCTCTTTGTTGGCTTTCTTTTCCCCATACCATGTACTTGAGCTGTAACAGACACCAATTCTTGTAATATCCAGCAACCTGGGGATTATGGGAATTGTAATCAAGCAATTCTAAACAGCATTAATTTAGGGAGAGAAGGTTAGAACAAAGGTCTTCAAACTTGGCAACTTTAAGACTTGTGGACTTCAACTCTCAGAATTCTCTAGCCAGAGGTTAAAACTTATTAAGACAAGCTCATAAGAAAATGAATAGTTGTCATCTTCTCTCTCTCAAACAATTTCTCACCCTAATCAGAGGCTGGATTTGTACAACACATGAGACTATGTGTCCTTTAGTATGTTGTGCAAACCAAGCAATGTGGTTAGTTTATTGTTCAGAATTGAAGATAAATTGAAAAAATTGGTACAAGCAATCTACAATTACCTTAACCAGAGGTAAGTATGCTGTGGAATTATAGCCAAATTCTCTCAAATTTTAGCTTAACAAACATGGTTTATTCTTAAATAAGAAAATAAAATTGAAGTACTCAGAAAACAAACTTAGAAAGTTTTTTTTAAAGACATTAATTCAATCCATTACCTCTTCTGAATTCTCTGTTGCATTACCTCCATCCTTTCCACTGCTGCTGCTGGCCTTTGTAGTGCTTTTAGTAGATTTTGGAGGCTCCTAGAAGAAAGGCAAAAGAAATTAAAGAATACAAATGAAGAACCAGCCAAGCATATTTAGATGCAGTATCCACAAAACTGTTCTCAAGATAAGTACCAGTACCATGCAAGTGAAAAACAGGCACTTTCATATAAACAAAACTGCTATACTATACCATATTGCACAAACTCATGTAAATTGAAATCCTTTTCCCAGCATAGGAGAAAGATCTGTGCAAAGCAAGCCACTGTTGAAGCAGTTCCCCAGAGTGATTTATTCTTCTCCTTTTAGAATGGTCACCCAATTTTGTTAAGCCCTTCCCTCTACCCCACTCAAAAGTGCCTGTTTGACTGTAGTTTAGAATGAACTGTTAAGTCTCTGCTGGGCTCTGCCAAGACAAGTGAATCTAACTGATATTTTTCAGTGGGATTTTCTTTGACGGCAAAAAATTAAAAGAGAGATAAATCTGTGGCAGTTTAAAGATCAACACATTTATCAAGTTTGGTCACCTCTAAACCTCACAAGCTACATAACAGATGCATACCATATTCTGAACTAAACTACAATCTACAAAAATGTAGTCCATAATAAATCTGTTAGACTTACTGCCAGAAGAGATTTGATAGGTTTTGCTACCAAAGAGAGCAATGCAATGAAAATAATAATAGCATAAACTGAATTGGTCCTACTGTTTGTTGTGAAACTAGAGAAACTAGAACTGATATACTGCTACTTTTATGACAAGAAAAAAAGCAAAGTATAATTATCATCATTCCAAGCAAAGGCAAAAAAGTTTCCACCTATCTTCTAAGTACTCAAAACATATTGTCAGAGGTACAGTACTGGCTTTTTTAATGACTTTTTTAAAAAATCTGTCACTTATGGCAACAGCACAATTCTAATAATGTATACTATAGGAAACATTATTGCATTTTGTTCAAAAATTTTGAATATTGTGTTTCATCTTGCAGACTACAACATACCTACTGGTGGATTAAACTGTATGTATCTTATACAGGTATGAATTGTGTCTTTTTCTTTAGTTATAATTTAGACTTCCACTATTCTTTTTTTGGATGCACCCAAATTATGTTAGGACTATGCAAAATCTTACAAAGTTGATATTTAGAAACATATTTAAAAGAGGAAAAATATAAGATGCAGGAAAAAAAACCTAGAACATATACAATGTATCAGCAGATGAGTCCTATAGATGTCTTCTCAGACATATGCCTTGCTGAAATCAACTGAGCATAGTTGTAAAAATGTGTAAAGAGTAAATGTGTCAAGACTAAATACATGCAAAATAAATTAAGCTCGAAATACCTGTTTGAAGTTTGAAACAAGCTTTTCCAATCCTACCAGAACTGTTCCAACCTACTTTGAAGTTAAAATGGTGATTTAGCTCTCAAAGCACTTTCAATGATGTCAGACAAGTTTGAATTTAAAATGTTTTATATACAAAGTCAAATAAAAGTATATTGGAGGTTGAAGCAGCTATTTTTTGCCAGCTCAAACTGTTGATGCCTTAAAATAGTCTCTTCTAGATTGCTAAGATGCAGTTTTCCGAGGTTTTAAACACCTATCTTTCTCAGCTGGAATACAAAAACACAATTGACCTCTAGATAATACAAAGACGTATTTGTTGCTATCTAGGACACATCCAGATTTTTACAACCTAGACAGCACTATTGTTAGCTCTAGACAGAACTACTGTACTTAGACATGAACCTGAAATCTGCAAGGAAATCATGACTATTTTCCATTACTGGACATGCCATATTTCTCAATCTTAGGCTTAGCATGACTGTGTACTCTACAAGGACTGCCTCCTCCTTGAGATTGATCAATATATTTCTGTCATGTATTGTATATGCATTGATGAACTTCACACCGATATTACCTCACATTCTACTAAAATGTTCTTTACTGGTGTGCCCTTTTTATTATTTGATCAGATCTGTGCTTATACTCTAATTCTTCCTGGTATACTTTTTGTGGATTTCTGCAACCTAGAGAAGCAAAGCCTACCACCTACTTGCAATTATACACAACTGTATAAGTAATGTCAATTACATGATTTTGTAGTTGTGTCCATTTAAAATCTACAGATTCTCCTCAACTTACAACCATTTATTTAACGACCATTCAAAATTATGACAGCACTGAAAAAAAGGGAGTTTACATTTATGATCATTGGGGTGTCCTCAGGGTCACATAACAAAATTCAAGCACTTGGCAATCAATACATATTTATGACAGCTGCAGCATCCTGGGGTCAACCAACCTTCCCAGGGGATTTCCAACAAGCAAAGTTAAGAGGGATGACAGATTCGCTTAATGACCACAGCAGAAAAGTTGAAAATCAGGCATGATGGACTTAATAACCACATTGCTTGATTGCTTCCATCCACATTGATGGAAGTTCAGGTCATAACTGTGGTCATAACTCAAGATCCATTTGTACTATGCGCCAGTATCCTCAATATCTACACAATGTATTTTGCATCTGCACATATGGCATACAAAATCTTTCCTGACACCAAACACTATTTGTTCAAAGTGCTCCTTTCTCAAATGCACAAACTTAAGGATCCACACACTTGTATTATTTGCATATTAGTCAAGTACATGCACCATTGGAGTATTATATCAGCCTGCACATGCACAGCCCTTGAATTTGCTTAATCTCCAGCTCCTTAGCTATGTTTTTGGAACAAGTACACAGTTTTGTCTATATTTATCTTAGGTACTGCACAATCTAGTAAGAATGGCAACAATGGCTGCCATGTGTTGTACAACTTCCTAAGTAAGTGTAATGCTGGATAAGAGGGCAGAGTCTCTTTAAGCCTACCTATCTTCCATACAGATGTATGAAAGGCCTATCTATGTCACAGTGTCCATCTGCATACAAAAATCTGCATGAACGTGGAAGACCAGGGGATAACACGCCTAACAAAGAGAACAGTGCTTCTGCAACTACTCGCATATTAAAAATCTCTACTACCAAAGTGAGAGTGTGCTTTTTTTCACTTTGTAGCACGATCTTCTGTATTGTAACACCGGGGCAATCTCTACTAAATCGCGTCTCCTGTTTCCGCAACCAACCCTCCTCCTTCTCCCTTCTCCACCTCCGCAATTGTCTATGCATCGTGCAGTCGACGTCCCCCTTCCCTCCCCCAACCCGCCGCCGCTTTTGCATATCTTAATCTTGAACTGTGATCATAGGAGCACCGGCATTTTCCATTCCGCGATGCAGGTACATCCATAGTCCTTTTATTTGTGAACAGGCCACTGAAACGCACAACTTCGATCCGCCTTTCTGTTCTGGAGATTCCTGCGAGAGTGCACGATTAAAAAAAAGCCGGCTTTCCCTCTAAACGCCTCGCACTACAAACCCCACCGCCAAAGGCCTTCGCCAGAGGTAATCTAAACTGCATTGTCTGCACCGTGCGTGTCAGTATAAGCGCGCCGGGCGACATCTGCATGTGTGGCAAACCTAGGTCTGCTTGCACGCAGGTGTGCCTTGATCGCTTCCTGGAACTGTTGCACGACGCGGATCCTGCGTCGCCCGAAAGGGCTGCTGTGACTCTTGCAAATAAAAGTGCTGCAGCAGCCCCCGTACCCGCCCTGCCAGCCTGCGGCTTGAGACGGGCGGGTGGGGAGGCTCCTCTCCCGGCGGAGGCCCCGAACTCCGTCTTTGCCAGGCCTGGGCATGTTTTTGGCACGAGGGCATTTCCGTCTTCCTAACAGAGCATCCTCCCGGCCTACCCGTTTACTCCCCTCACCTTCTCTTTTTTCAGCTTGTAGGGCATCCCGGATCTTGAAAGAACTACGAGCTGACCCGCGCGGCCTCTCCCGCCGGCTCGGCCTCCCCTCTCGGTCGTCCTCACTGTCGCCCGCCTCCCTCTGCGCAGGAGTGGCAGATCCTGCCGATTGGGCCGGCTGCCCCAAAACCGCCTGACGACGGATTTGTCACGTTTACCTCATTGGCCAGAGGTCATCGCAGCGAATTTTCTCATTGGTGTTTATCTCAAGCCGTTTTTGAAGGACGGGAGAGAGGCGGGAGGAAATGGGAGAGGTTTATGCCAGTTTGCAAAGCAATTGTGATTGCGCCCGGGATGGAGGGGAGGGCGGGGAGACGCGTACAAAATGCTCGGCGGCTTTGGGCAGTGCTGGGATTGGCAGGATGTGCATGGGGGTCGCCATTCCTGCTTTAAAGAAGTTGGAAAGGGTGCGTGAAATGTGTACAGTACATGGGAGTCATTTGTGAAATATGGGATTATCGGTACAATGTAACGCAGGTTTTCTATGTCATTGTCAAGGAGAAACAGCCCAATAGAGAAAAATCCACGGAGAAATTTTTCAGGAAGCTACTCGGAAGAATGACAACTGCATTGCAGTTAATTTTGCTTGAATATATATATATATATATATATATATATATATATATATATATATATATATGTATATATGTATATGTATATGTTATATCGTGACGAGGTGTTTTGGTATTGCTGGTTTATTGACACTGTGCCAATTAGGTACTATAATTTCCTACTGTTGGAAGTTACCCCCCCTCCTAGAAAAATGAAATATTTTAGGATATATTTAAAAGGCAGAATATTTCCCCTAAAAGAGAAGTAGAAACTCAGAGAGGTAGAAACTCAGCCCCCCTACCTTTGCTAGTGGGCCATTAAGGCCTGGGGCAGTCTATTCTACATAACAAAGATCTACCTCCTTCAGGCAGACCCATAACAGGAATCTCAAAGCCGTTTCATTACATCATCCAGCCAGGCTCAACCAAGCCTGGGACTCAGGACAGCCTACAGAGTTGCCCCTGCATGGCCCATGGGAGTCTGACAAGCTCAAATTCAAATCCCAACAGAGGGCATAAAACCCAGGAATTCTCAGCATCTCTTCCCTTTTTTTCCACCCAGGAGCTCCCAGGCATGTAATCCTGTCCAGCATTAAACCATCTTTCCAAGCAGTCACCAAGTTTCCAGTGTCTTTTTCCCCACTTGGAACTGAATCCAGAAGGATATTTCTTCCAACACTACAAATGTGAAAAAAAGTATCCTAAAGCTATTCTCTGATACAATGTGAATTAAAAATTATATTATGCAGACTAAAATTAGAGTGAAGTAAGTTTAAATTTATAAGAAATAAATTAACTAGATTATACCATACTGATTGAAAATAATTTTTTTTCAATCAATAAAACATATACCCAAAAAAAAAAAAAGATTTTCCCCCACTTTTTTGGTATAGGGTTCAATAAACTTCACCCAGCCTTTACACAGTTTGGTTTGCATTAGGCCTTGGTTTTAATTGGCTGAAATGAAAACAAGGCTGAAATTTGAGACATCTTTGCTGGGATTGTGGATCTCGCACTCATTGAAGAAAAGCAATATAAAATTAAATAAAATTCAGCTGTTATGGAAAAAGTATATCTATACTTGAAAGAATTATTCACGCATCATGAAAAATGCATACTATTAAGTGCTAGTATTTACTGAATAAACTTCAGTTGCTGTGATAAAGCATGTTAAAGAAACAGAACCAAATCTTAAAATGTTCCAAATTAATACAATTTTTCCAAGCTAGTCAGTGACTTTTTCATCAACATTATTAGGTCAATTAGAAATCTAGTCTTTAGATGGGCTATATAGAAATTATAATGAAAAATAATATGATTGAAATATTGGAAGCAGTTTGAAAAGAAACATTGTGAAGATTTATAAATATTACAATCTTAGAAAACTATTTCCCCTTCTGAAATTAAATGAGCATGTGCAGTTTATGATAACTATATTGAGTTCAGCTGAATTTATTTCAAACTAAAAATACATAGGACTGGATCAACAACATATGTGAAAAATATATGCATTCTATAATATTTAATAGAATATACTCCCCAAAACATAATTATGCAATGCCAGGATTCATAGCAATGGTTATTTGATTAGATAACCCCACAAAAATGTCATGATAATCAACAGCAATGTTCCTGTAGTATTATAACAAATATTGTACACTTATTGCACAGATTATGATAATCACAAAGATCCCAAGATGGATGTTGTAGGAATGGGCAGAAAAATCAGTCCTTGAACATTATTTGTAAGTGTACTTAGCAGAAATAAGTGGTTGAACAGAATTATTTATTTAAATATGGTTCTAAAATTGAACCAGCCAAGGGATTCTCAGATCCTCTCAGAGAGGAAGGGGAATGGGAGAAAGGTTTTTCTTGCTTTGATCCTGATAAGTCACTGCAATTGAAAGTAGAATTTTATGTGCCACTAGTGACAGACTCTTAAGAAGCTTGTCTCTACCGAGTTTTTCCTCTTTTCCTCCAATCTGGCATAAGTATTATAGCCTTTTCTGCCAACTTAAAATCACTGTCCTTCGGAAGCAAAATTGACAAATGTTGCTTCTTGCCAAGACTGAACATGATGTACAGAGTACCAATAATAAATGGAGCAAAGAGTGGAATCAATTGGATTGATTCCAATCCAGTGTGCATAGACTAGCAAGCCATAGAATAGCTAAATGGCTCTGGCTGAGGTCCACAGTTCTTTCAAGAACAATTGTGTATAAGTAGTCTTCATTCTTTGGATGGCTATTCAGCTTACTCTTTCAAATCCTAGTAAGAGCTGATGGTAACTCTTTTGTTTTATTTATTTTGGGGGAATTACACATCTGGAAAAGTAGAAGGTTGGGTTTTATTTAGGAAAGAAGAATAGAGCATCAAAAAGTAAGAATGACTCTGAGATATGACAGCATATTAGATGAGATAAAAATATACTCTTTTTATCCATTCATGCCTAGAACATCCAAGCTAAAATATTATCCTACTCCAGTGGAACACAGAAAACTATAAAGAAAATCTCCAGGTTGCAGGTTCCATGACTTGGATTCACTAACCACCTGATAAGACTGCAGTGTCAAGAATGCCATAAATTTCTGAGCATTGAGAACAAAACTGAGGAAGAGTGAACCCTTCTTGAAGTGTCTTAGATGACCAGCCCTAGGATAAGACTTACACTTATTGAATATATATTCCTGTGGTTTTACACATTACTTGACTAGGAAGCAATGTATGATCAGTTACCTCTTTATTGGGACTTAGCATTTATAATTAATATTAGACCTCAGATGTTTCAAACTGTCTCCTGGAAATTAAATTCTTATGCTTATAAAATGCACCTAGGTTTTGTCAGGTACAACATCCCTATTTGTCAAAATTTGTAGAAAGGGAATTACAGTATATGGATGGACAATCAATGAATGAGATATAGCACCTTACTTGATCTCTCTGAATAAAAAAATAGAACTATTATTTATGCCATTTCTTCATGCTAGAGATTCCATGACTCCATCATCCTGGGAAGAAATTATTTCAGTATATATGGCTGAAATGACTTGACCTTTTTTTTTAAATTCATATTTATATCTCGCCCTTCTCCGGAGACTCAGGGTGGCTTACAATTTTTTTGGAAGCACAACCCAATGCGCCCAGCAATAGCCTTCATTCCATTGTATATGCCTGCTTATTACTAGGGCTTTTTTGGCCCCACCAAGCGGCATTTTTACAAAATCAGCTTATTGCCCCCAACAATCTTGGGTCCTCAATTTACCTACCCTGAGAGGATGGAAGGCTGAGTCAACCTTGAGCCTGGTGGGATTCGAGCCTGCACTAATTGCAGGCAGCTGGAACTAAGTGCTAGGCATTTAACAGCCTGCACCACCAAGGACCTCCACAACAGACTTTGAAAATAAGGGCTGTCATAAGTCATAAAGCTAGATATTTTATAAAGCATAATGAGCCCAAGAGTTCAATTCCCATGATCAGGAAATAGTAAAACCATAGGAATATATATTAATAGTCTCCCCTGTGAGGTAGAACGTCTAGTATGAGGGCATGACAAAGATAGCAGCTCTATCTCTGAAGGCTGAAAACTCAGACAAGGAAGGTATATGCCACTCATGGATTGTCCAGATATTGCAGGGCAGCATAAGAATAGACAAAACAGATCAAAGCCTGTGACCCTTAAAAAAGGAAATTCCTAAGGACAGCACGATTTAAAAGGTACTGCATCCTCTGAGATGTAGAGAAAGAAGTTCACAACTAGGTGGTATACTTTGGGTTATTATTATTTGCCCTGACCTTTTCAATGTGTCTGGCATTCTTGGATAAAAACCAAGGAAATATTGCCGTGGGGTCCAAGATGCAGAAAAGTCAGCACATATTAGAGTCAGGGGATCTACCAAAAAGGAAATAAAAAGACAAGTCATGTCAAGAGCTCCTGCTTGGTTGTGAAGAATAGCAATCAAAAGAATCGGAAATGTGCATTTATTCACAAATCTCACATTTTATCCAGTCTTATGCCAATTCCTGTTTTGGCCAAATGTACCTTCATATATGCATATATGAAAAGATGTAGAAAGAGAACTTCCTGTTGCTCTGTAATGTCTATTCTTGTGGATATTAAGGACAGGATGTTGACAATCTTTGGAACATGTATGGGTTTCTAAAATGCTTTGATCCCACTAATACTTCTTGCAACCACCTCAATGGATGCTCTTGCTTGCTATGGTAAGCTTTCTCTTATTGGCTTGCACTACAGTAGCAGCTGCCACATTTCTTGATGGATTTCAGTGTGCTTGACTTTCATCCAAATATGGATACACTGGCAGCTCAGCAGCTCAGTAGTATCTGCTAGGTGGCTAGAAAATGATTGCATTATGTATGTTGCAAATCCCAAGACCAGCCTGTCTCACATGTGCCAACCAATTATAAGGGTCTATGGGCAGTGTAGTGTCTAGGGTGGATGGGCATTTGAAAATATCTTCCTCTTTCATGTATCCCAAATGAATGTTGGTTGTCAGTTTTAGAGCACTAAAGATATATCCAGATGTCATCATTCCCTCCCATAAGGGACTAAACGAACAGCTACCTAGCTACCACATGCCAAATTGCTAGTCCCCATTATGGAAAAAAGGCTTCCCATGTCTGGCATGAAAAAGCAAACATCTGGCACTGAGGAGAGCATCCTGTAAGCTGTATGGATTCGGGATGTTGGGAATACTTGTTCTTTTATGCTCAATACTTCCTTTTCTTTGCCATGAACCTACTACATGCATTTACTAAGCAATTAATCTGACTGAGGAGGCCCTTGCCAATGCACTCTTCCATATCGATAGTGTTGATCCAACTGCCTACTGAAACTCCTTTGGCTAATGGATGATTTCTTGGCCAGAATGCAGATGGCCTGCAGCTACTTCAATAGAACTCAAAAAATGGTTTGGCTTTAAGATTGATGGCTTGATAATTTTGCATCTTCCAAACTATTATATATGAAACTAATAGAGATGGTGCTGTTTTAGGCATTTTGAATATGGCTTGGATCACATCTCCAAATATATGATTCTGGTAACCAGTCACCATGGATGGTTTGTTTAACTTTTATTCTTTACGTCAGTTGGGACCCAGTTCCTGAGCATTCATAGAAATAATGGCTAATTTCCTGCCAGATCTCCAGACCTGCCCTTGGAGGTTGATGAGAACACATATTTATGTTCTGGTGGTCAAGGGAGGTCAGGTACTAGAACATGATCATTATAGGATATACTGTAAACAGAATTTTGAAAGCCTGAGTTTGGCTGCTCTTATATCAAAGAGAGTCAAGACAGATTTATCTTGAGTTTCTTTCTCACCTATTTTCTTTCCCCAAATTATGTGGATCTTTACTTAACTATTTTTACATTTCTTCCTCAAGGTTACCTCCATATTCCACAGAACAGGTTGCCATGGTACCATATATTTTCTAGCTGTATCTTCCCCTGACGCATCTTTCTCTACACTCAGGCAAGGTTAGCAGGTAGCATCAGTGTTATATTGGGAATCCTGATCAATCATTATCCCGAAAAGCATAACCCTTGTGAGTGAGAAATGCAGTGAAATGTCAAATTTGCTTTGCTCTTAGAATATATAACACATTGATGGACTATTGCCTGTGAACAATTCCCAGCTATTTCCACAGTCAGCATACAAAGTCCCTACTAACCTTTTGTTAGTGACTATTCCCATTTCTTGCTAATTCTTAAGGACGTATAACTGGAGATAGTCATGAACTGCCAAAAGTGGGATATGCTATTCTCCTAAGCCTGATGCTCTAGTCAGGATGTCCAGGTGAACATGTGACATTCTAATGTTCTTGACCTCCCTGCTTGCAGGGAAGAAGAATAAAATTATATCTGTGGCTATCTATATACAGTAGATGGGAGCAAGGGGCCTTCAACAATTGTCACAGCACCTGGTAGAGTGAACATCTGGGCATCTGAATAAGCTTCACTGAGTGCCTTTGTCTTCAGTGTCAAGCTATAATAACTTCTAGCCAATGTCTCCACATTTTGCTTGTATGCATTTAGCATTTGGGCTATGTACTGTATTGTGGGCATGGACTGCCAAGGCTATGCTATGCTATTTAAAACGTAAACCTGCTAATTCAGTTACGTGTCGCATAGAGCATCAATGTGTCCTGAGATGCATGAAACCCCTCACAGCAGAGCACAATGAAGAAAGCAAATTTTAAAAATTCAGTTTCTTTAAAAAAAAAAAAAGGACAGAATCTTGAAAATCATGATAGGAGTTCCCCAGTCTAATTCAATAAGCAGGATTACCTTGAAATGTTTTGAATATTTTCTTAACTTTTTGAAACCTGGACTGAGCTGCCATTTATAAGAATAGCTATTAATTAATTTCTCTCCTGTCTTGTTGTCTAGGTCCAACTTTTCTCTTGTTACTTTCTCCGCTGTCCCAGTCTCCTACTGGTTGCTAGCATGTGCCCTATTATTTATTCTATTCATTCTCCCATATTCACTTGTCCTCCTCTTCTCTTATGTAAGGCTTGAACAGAGCAGAAAGGTTACCTCCCTTGATCTGAGCTTCTTGTCAATAAAGAAGGTATCCTTCCAAGGTGTGGCTGTCCTTTTCTTTGTTTTATTTTTTTGGCCAGATCAAAGGGAATAGTTAAAGAGTGGGAGAGGAAAACTAACATTTGACATTTTATTAGAGAGCCTTGAATACCATCTGCAAGGGATGGGTTTATGGGAGTGAGGAAGGAATGAAGGAAAAATATACTGTAGAGTAGGTACAGATGAGAGAGAAGGTGGGGTAGCAAATGGAAGTGAATAATAGAAAGGGATGCTGTCAAATTAGAAGAAAGCAGGATATATGGACAGTGTGTAGATGTTACATGTTTTGGTGTTTCTTAATGCTCAGTCCAATTTTATGGCTTCCCCCCCCACATTAGTGCAAGCCTGGCCAAAGGGAAGGGGTGATTTACATCTCAAAGCTTTGTCAGTATTCCAAGGAACATAGGAGGGTGGAGGTAACCAGTGGTGGGATTCAAATAATTTAACAACCGGTTCTCTGCCTTAATGATTTCTTCTAACAACTAGTTCACCAAATGGCTCAGAAGTTTAACAACCGGTTCTCCCAAACTGGTGCGAACTGGCTCAATCCTACCACTGGAAGTAACCAAGGCAGAAGGATGGGTTGGATTCTGGATTCTACAAACAGTAGCACTATCTGATTAACCTAATTATCTGGAACAGGAACCAGTAATAGTTAATCTGGCTGGATGTGTTGTGTCAGTAGGACCCATGTTTTCACTGGTCATACTGTAACTGTTCACTAAATAGACTAAAGCAAAAACCAGTCAAAGGAGACATGGTGGCACAGTGTTTAGAATGCAGAATTGCAGGTCAACTCTGCTACAACCAGGAGTTTGATCCTGACTGGCTCAAACTTGACTCAGCCTTCCATCCTTCTGAAATCAGTAAAATGAGGACTGAGATTGTTGTGGACAATATGCTGACATTTGTAAACCACTCAGAAAGTACTGTAAACAGAGGTGGTATTCAGCAGGTTCTGACCAGTTCTAGAGAACCGGTAGTGGAAATTTGGAGTAGTTCGGAGAACCGGCAAATACCATCTCTGACTGGAGATTTTACAGTATTCTTCCCCTGCCATACCCACCAAGCCATGCCCACAGAACCGGTAGTAAAAAATTTGAACACCACCATTGACTGTAAAGCACTATGGAGAGGTATATAAGTCTAAGTGCTATTGCTATTTCTGCTGCTATTATAACTTTGTTTACTATGTGAATTCAAAATTTTTGTTTAATCATGTCTTCTGTCTTGAATTTTTTTTCTGTTATGTTCAACACTCTAAATTTAAAAATAAAATCTATGCTGGGTATGTTATTTGTGCAACAGAAAGATACTAAATAATGCAGTCTACATAGATGAACTGCATTATATTGCATACACCTACTATATGGCAGGAAGCAAGAATCAGTATGTTTGGCTATCCCTAGTTTGCACAGAATAATGTAAGCATGTTTCAGGTATAATGAACTGCACAAATAAGCTGATAACCTAATCTAAAATCCTAACTATATTACTACAAAGTGTTATGTGAAAGATTTAATTGACCAAAACCATGATGGGCAGCATAAACCAGTATCAGAATCAGTATTTTCAATTTCACTGTACACATGTTGTGCATTGACAATAAACGTTTGATTTATATCAGTATCAGTAATGGTTATGTCATATGGAAGATTATGGCTTAATATTAAAGAACACAAATTAACAAATGCAACGAAAGAAAAAAATACATTATGTGTCTGAAATGAAGAGAAAGGATATAATCACTTTGAATGAAGATGGTCTGATCTTGTGGAGTGAATTGATGAATACATGCAGTGAAAATATAAACTATGAATGAAAGGATGTTATTTGGATATAGTTTGCTTACAGAATAACTATTCAGCTTTTCCAATATGTGTGATGTTGATGTATGTCTAGTGGTTAAGGCACCACACTGGAAACCAGAAAACTGTGAGTTCCAATCCTGCCTTGGCCATGAAAGCCAGTCACATACTCTCTCAGTCCAACTCATTTCACAAGACTGTTGTTGAGGGCAAAATAGGAGGAGGGAGGAGTATTATGTATGTTTGTTGCCTTGAGTTGTTTATAAAAGTAATAACAGTGGATTAAAAACACTTTTTAATCCCACTTTTCTTTTTGTTAAGTTATTCCTTTAGCCACAGAAATGGCTAGTGATAAAATCATTTACAACAACTACAGTTCCCTGCTGAGGTTGCCTTAATATTATTACTACACCATGAGGTTTTCAAAGACCCCTCTCCGACCACTCCAGTTTTCACAATTGAAGTGCATGGAAATATATGATGATGAACCTAAAATACTCCTTACAAGGAGTTTCTAGAGCATTAAAGATTAAGCTGAGCTCCCGTTTTTATCGGGAGAGAAGGCTTTAAGGAGCCGCAAGATTTACCCGGAAGTTATAAACTAGGAACACATCTTATTTTTTTCCTTTATCTATTCTGCGCTGCCGGCAACGGCATTGCTTATACTGGTAGCCATTGGCATCTTTCCGTTCCCACGCCGCTCAACTTTTTCGGTTGGACGTTCAGCTAGAAAACCAGTTGGCTTCAAACCGGAAGTGCTTGGAACAGTGCGGGTTCTGCGCTTTTCTCTATGGCGGAATGAAGTTTCCTTCGTTTCGTCTCTAGACTTTAGCCTTGGCTGCCTTTCCATGGCGGCGTCGGGGGCGTCGGCGGTGCTTCGAAGCCTGGACGAGCCCGTTCCTCAGGACCTACCACCGGCCACGGGGTTACTGGTGGCTCCGGCTAAGGGAGCGTGGGCAACGGCCTGCCCGAGCGGCTTTCTAGTGTTGGCTGTACGGCCGGCAGGGACGAAGTTGCAGCCGATACTCTTGTGCGCGGCGCTGCTGGAGGCAGAAACCTCGGCAGCGCCGGAACTGTGGCTGAGCCGGGCCCTCCTGAGGCGGCTGGGACTTGTGGCGGGCAGGACCGTGAGGGTCTGGCCTGTGCGGAGGCCGCCGCTGCTCGGCTGGGTGTTGCTGGGCTCATCCGCGGTGGGAACTGCAGGGCGGGCTCCTCGATCGTGGGCCGGCTCCAGCTCCAGCATCCTCGTACGGCGCGGGGAGATCCTGCCCGGCTCGGGGCTGCGCGTATTGGAGAGCCGGCCCGCTCTCCAGGGATTGCTGGGCATCGGCACTCGCTTGGCAGTGACTGAATGGCGAAACGGCGTGGAGGGCCGGGGCCGGAGGGAGCTGCAGACGCCTCTGGTTTCCGCGTGGGCGCGCGGCGGGGAGCGGCTGGTGGGGGCGCAGCGGGGCCACCCTGCGCTGTGGGGAGGAGACCCCGTGGCAGATCAGTCTCTCTGGGTGACCCCTGGCTGCTTGCACAGGCTGGGCCTCTTTCAAGGAGAATGGGTGGTACTGCGGAGACGGGATGGAGACTGGCCGGGGTGCACCGCCCCCCGTTTGGCCTCTGTGCAAGTTCTCAGGCCCCAGTGGTATTTCCCGCATGGAGAGAACGATGACGGGCACCCCCAAGCCGCAAGTGCGGACGCCTTTCCGAACGCGAGTGCACTGATTCCTGCCAGTCTGGCTTTCAATCTCTCCTGCGATCCTTTGGAAGGGAGCCTCCTGACGATCCAGGTGGGTGTTGCTGAGCAATAGACTTGCCAATACCTGTTAGTAGGGTGGAGATGAAGATTGGAACATTAATGTCTCAGAACAAGTTAGGTAATTGAACTATCTAGTATAATGTGATTAAGTCAGAGGTGGAATTGAGCAGGTCCTGACCAGTTCTGGAGAACAGGTAGCAGAAATTTTGACTACTTTGAAATACCACCTCTGACTGCCCCCCCATCTATTCTCTGTCTCCCAAGTCTCAGCTGATCAGCTGGGTCTTTTGTTGCTCTGCACAGGAGAACGGAGCTGGAAAGCAGGTTAGTGGGGTGGGGAGACTGGGGATTTTACAGTATCCTTTCCCTGGAGTGGGGAGGGAATGGAGATTTTGCAGTATCCTTCTCCTGCCATGCCCATCAAGCAACACCCACCAAGCAACACCCGCCCACCAAGCCATGCCTACAAAACCGGTAGTAAAAATTTTTGAATTCCACCACTGGATTAACTGTAGTCTTAGGATAACATAAATGTCATCGAATTTAGATCAGCTCAATAGATCCCAGCTAGAGACACTGTGGGAGCTTTTTCTCGAGTTCTGAAACATGAATAGATTTGTAATCCAGGATTTCCCAAATTTTGAGATATATCTCCCTTGGGGTAGTGAAGACTGAGCTCAGGCAAGATTCAAAGAACTTTTTAGTTTCATTGTTAGAATAAATCTACTTTTCCTAAAGTTTTGTTGTATTGTTTTAATTGTTCGATTGTGTTCATTTTAGTATTTGGATTTTTAGGGAAGGTGCATACTTTTAAAGGAGGTGTGAGGGCAAAAGGTGTAGGAATTCCTGCTCTAGTCATTTTCTCTTAGGTTAGATTCTTTTTAGCAACCCACTTCCCAATATACAAACCACCAGTAAACTTGCTTTAAAAAAACAAATGCAAAAGCCCATGTAGGATTTAACAAGTGTTTTGGAAAGTACCAATCAGGCATTGTGTGGACAGATTCTTCTAAGGAAGCCAGAGCTCATGCCAGAAGGATAATGGAATGGCTGCAGGAGAAAGGGCCTCTCAGATAGTAAACTGGAGGTTGGCAGATGATGGCTTCCTGCTGTTTTATTTACAAGCTGAACAGATTTAAAAAGCTTTGAAAAAAAGGCCCTATTATTTATAAGTCACAAATTATTGTCATAAATATTCCAAAGCAGATATATATTTTGTTAGTTTTATTTGCTAATAATGTTGTTTTCTTAGAGTGAGTGACTTAACAACTTTATGATGATCAGGTGTTGTCTTTAAGTTGAATTGGTGAGAAGTCTGGATTTTCCTCCTACTTTGGATACATGGGAATAGTGGGATGGCAGAGATCTATTGAACTGTGAACTGTGAAATGAAGGGAGGAGAGGACATAGGAATCTCTGTTACTATTGCAGAAGATTCTGTTCTGCTAAATGGCCATAGCTTTGGATATGATACAGGTAGTCCTCAACTTACAACAGTTCATTTAGTGACTGTTCAAAGTTTCCACAGCACTGAAAAAAGTGACTTATGACCATTTTTCACACTTATGATCATTATAGTATCCCCATTGCAATATGATCAAAATTCAGATGCTTGGCAACTGATTCATATTTATGATGATTGCAGTGGATCATGTGATCATCTTTCAGGACCTCAAGCAAAATCAATGGGGAAACCAGATTCACTTAATTGTGTTACTAACTTAAAAACTGCTATGATTCACTTAACAACTGTGGCAAGAAAGGTTATAAAATGGGGCAAAATTCACTTAACTGTCTCACAGCAACAGAAATTTTGGGCTTAACTGTCATAAGTCAAAGACTACTTGTATTTTCCTTGCAGCAGGATGAATTAAAGAATTAATAGCATATTTCATCCACTAGAATTAATTTCATTAGGTGTTATAGGTTTTTAGAATAATTAACTTCGAAATGAAGAGATGAAAGGGGCCATTTTGGATGTTAAGTTCCAAGCACTTTATTTTGCAAGGAGGGAGTCATAAATTGCCAGGGCTTAGAAAAATGAAATACAGTAGACAGTTACAATCATTATAAAGATTAAATGTGAAAAGAATTGATATTTTGCAGGTTGCTATAAAGTAGTATTAATTTAATCTCCTAGTTATTAAGCACATATAGCATAATTAGAATATGGCTAATTGTCCTCTATAGAGATATGGGGAAGCTGCTGGTGTGCAAGAGATAAAAGGAAGTCGATCTTTGCTATCTGTGCCACCCATTGCCAAGGAACTACACATAGAAATTGTGACTTCACCAACCTACAACACCAGAGGAATCTATGATCAAATTCTTTATCAGCACTTTCAAACTCCCAGGTTAGCTTATTAGTAAAGATAACAAGTTTTTTTTTTAATTACATTTATATGCCGCCCTTCTCCGGAGACTCAGGGTGGCTTACAATGTTTTGGGATACAACCCAGTGTGCTCAGCAATAGCCTTCATTCCATTGTATATGCCTGCTTATTACTAAGCGGCATGTTTACAAGGTCAGCTGGTGGCTCAGGCTGTTAATTGCCTGCACTTAAGTTCCAGCTGCCTATAACTTTTGATCCATCTTATAAGATAATCTTGCTCTTATTTGTTTACTTACTAAGCATTCTGAACAGGGTATGGCCTTACTATATATGGCAGTTAATTTTTTTCCAGAGTTATCTAAAAGTGTTTTTTTCTGTTTTGTGTGCCTGTAGGTGCATATTCTAAATTATGACCTCATAGAAATTTCTCAAAATTTATCCCTTTTTCTGCAGCCAATAATGCTAATTCCAAAGCATTGTTTAGTGCTCTGTCCCGAAACCTATATTGTAAATTGGATGTAAACTGCTAGTCCTATTTGCTTTTTTCTCTATTTTTCCTTTGTACCTTGTTAACAACTTGATATCATTTAGTGATTTAAAGGCAGTAATATTTCATTCTGAAGAAAAGATTTCTCTTATTGATTATACTTTTCTATAGCAAATCTTAATCTAATAAAGATAATCCCACATCTGAGAAGCATATTCACTGATGTTATTATACTATATATTGTTTCAAACAGAAATTGAAATATTTGAATCATTTTTTAGTCCATCGCTGTCATTCGTGTGTGTGTGTTTGTATATGTGTGTGTGTGTGTGTGTGTGTGTGTGTATTTCATTCATTTATTCATTCTTGGGTACTTATCTGTTCATATAGCTTTAAAATTAAGGGATTGTCTTAGATTCACTGGGAATACAAAAAATGCAGATCTATTGGAGACAGGGAGAGAAAGAGCTGGCTTCAATACAATTCTTCATTATAGATATTTTTTGCAGGCTTGTACAAGAGAATGATATTCTTTGTCTCCCAACTGTTGGACATCCTGAATTCTTAGAAGAAAATTCAACTAAGTTTGTTAGGTATGTTATTATCAAAAGCTAAATGGGCTACATACTCTTAATATCTACACCATTAGTTTGGATTTCTTTGAAATAGTGTTTTGGAAGAACCGACTTAGAATGTTGAAACTTGTTCTGGACTTTGGTATGTTACAGTGATTTTAGAAATTAGATACTCCAAGCTAGAAAACGATAATGGCAGTAGTAAGTGAAATGTGATGACATTTGCAAAGCTGTTAAAAACTTGAGCTCTCACAAAATTTAATTCCAGTTATACTTGTTGCTGATTTTGTAATCAACAAGAAGAATAATTGGAATAATTAAATGTTGTAAAATGTCAAATATGTGGTTCCAAATTATAACTCATTTGTTCTTTCCTTAGATGGCCAGAGCTGTGCTTCAGGGTGAAAAGGATATTACCAGCAGAGAAAATACAGCGAAGTATAGGTTACTTAGCTGATACTCAGAATACTTCTTTATTCCTGGTAAGTTAGTAAGAATACATAAAGTAAAGAGCTTTTGGGTGTCTTGTTTGTTATTTGGACATCTAAACAGAAATAAGTGTCTGTGGTGCTCTTAGCTTAATTTTAATATTTATTTGAAATCTGTTCAGTCCTTACAGTGCGGTCTGAATTTTGCTCAGTATGGGAACAAGACTGGCATTATTAGATAAAAAGCTCACTTCATGTCTTCCTCTCCACAGTGGCTTTAGAATTGCCACTACTGACATAGAGCTTCTTATAAGCTTTCTTATATACCTATAAGAAATATGGACTTAGACAAAAATGTCCCTTCTTTTGGAGCATAAAATGATAGTAGATATAAAAACCTGAGAAAAATGTAATGCATATCAGTGGGTTTCTTTTTACTTCCAAAGTTTCACATGCACATATACCTGTCTTAGCTTCTTACAAAAGTATAGACCATTTCATTTTAATTGTTGTTAAAATTTGGTAGGGATGTTAGCATCAAAGGTATTCACAAAAATAGTTTCTCAGCTTTTATGAATCTGATTGAGAAAACAGGTGTTATTGCCTTACCTTGTAGGTAGGTTCTACAAACAGCGCTATTCCATCTTTTCCATCTGATAATGGCTGTAGTTTTTGGAGCAGTTTGTCTCCTGCTGGGCTTTGCAGTGCAGTGAAACAGCTCTGTGACATTCTTGGCCCTCATTTACACAATAGGTAAGTCATCTGTGGATTTGAATTCTACCATGTAGTAGTGTTCCATCCCCCCTGCATTGTACTGCCTCATTGTGGTAGTGGAAGGGAATAACGCTAGGAATGTATGCCAGTATATAATCTCAGCAGGATTAGTCAAGATGTGATGGTCATTCAAGGTGCCAAGCTAAAGCATTGGTCGTGGAGGGAGTGTATAGGGCGCGCAACTTGGGTGTCCTCCTGGATGTGCGGCTCAGTTTGGAGGAGCAGGTGGGAGCCGTCACCAGGGGGGCATTCGCACAGGTTCGCCTTATGCGCCAGTTGCGTCCCTATCTGGACCGGAATGCGCTGCGTACGGTCACTCATGTGCTCGTTACCTCTAGACTCGACTACTGCAATGCTCTCTATATGGCACTGCCCTTGCATGTCATACGGAGGCTTCAGCTGGTGCAGAATGCGGCCACGCGGGTAGTGATGGGAGCGTCCCGATTCTCCCATATTACGCCCCTCCTGCACCGCCTGCACTGGCTACCGGTTGCTCTCCATGTGAGATTCAAGGTGCTGGTAACAACTTATAAAGCCCTATATGGCTTGGGTCCGGGGTACTTGCAAGAACGTCTCCTGCCATCGACGAATACCAATCGCCCAGTGCTCTCCCACAGACGGGGCCTCCTGGGGGTACCGTCAGCTAAACATTGTAGGCTGGAGACCCCTAGGGGGAGGGCCTTCTCTGTGGGAGCGCCCACCCTCTGGAACCAGTTACCCCTGGAATTGCACCTGGCCCCTGATCTCCACTCCTTCCGCCGTGACCTTAAAACATGGTTATTTTCACAATCCGGCCTGGACTGACAGGGAATCGGGGTTTTAATTTGGAATGTTTATTTGGCTGTAATTTAATATTTTTTTAATTGTTTTAATTTTTGTATTGTTCATTTTTATGTACGCCGCCCTGAGTCCTTTGGGAGAGAGGGCGGCTTATAAATCCAAATAAACTAAACTAAACTAAACTAAAGCAAACTGCTAATTGGATAGCAGCCAGATGGAAAGATGCTGGAGGTGGATGATCATTTTAGTGACAACAAAGACATTATTTCATACTGTGTATCTTTTGTAAACTTTAAGGCAGCCTTTGAGACCATTTCAGGATCTTAGTTATGGGACAGACTTCAATAATTCAATATGGATAAACACTTGCTGTTACATATCTGTAAACTACACAAACCAACAAATGTTAGAGGTGATATAGCACCAAAGGGCAGCTAATCAATCCAATAACATCAGTGAAAGGTATGAGAAGGGTTATATTTTGGCTCCATGTTTATTTAGCGTTTATATCACCTCTTTCAAATATTTGAGAGACTGTTATCTACCTGCTTTCAAAGTAGTAGACAAACATCTCCTATTTTACTTTATGTGGATGATGCAGCTATCTTTTTTTTTATCGAATCAGACTTAGAAGAGCCTCTAATGTATTCAGTCAATTTTGTGTTGAAGACAGTTAACTCTACTACTTTTATAGAACCAAAAATAATGGTGTTTTCTAATAATGTTGCAAAATATAATTGGTATATAAATAAGCACCAACAGAGTAGGTCAGCTACGTCAAGTACCATGAGATATTTTTTTCAAGTTTCTAAGACACCAAATAGTGTACATCAAATATGACACTTCTGTAGACCAGAAAAGTAGGGTAGCCGTTTTAAGATTCTTTTGGAATCAGGGTGGATATTTTATAAATTGCTTGTTTGTAAAACAGAGGTTGAACTGTTTGAAACCAAAGTGAAACAGGAGAACAACTTATCAATTTATGCCAATTCATTAATTGCTGCATTGCTAACTGTCTTCAAACAACCAAAACGATGCTTATATACATCGAAGTCACCAGAAATCAAATTGGTTATATTATTGCCAGGGAGGTAGAAGATCTTACAGGTGGCCCTTGAGCTACAACTACTCATTCAGCAAGTGTTCAAACTTGGGACAGTTCTGAACAAGGGAGATTTATGAATGTTCTTTGGAGTTCTAGCCATTGCTCCTTTCCCTCAGTCATGTGATTGTGATCTGGGCACTTGGCACCTAGATCGCAATTATGGCATTGCAGCGACCCAGAGTTACATGATCACAATTTCCAAAATTCCCTGCTGGCTCACCAAAAAATAAACTCAGTGGAGAAGCTGACAGAAATCATAGTCACATGAAGTCCTTGTTTAACAACCTGCATAGTCTTCATTTATAATAATGACAATTAGGACTGCTATAACTGCTGTCTCTACGTGACACAGTCACATATCATGCTAAGAATTATCCATTGAATATTGGAATCTTATGTGGAAGGGAGATGCCAGGTGTACAGGTTAATTTTAGAAGAAACCAAGGATATTATTGCTGATGCAGCCTGGATAACTGAGAAAGTCAAAGGATACAAAGAGCAGCTTTGTTGACCTTTGTGTCAGTCATATCAAACTGTAAATACACTCTTAGAGCTACCACGAAAACCTTAGAAAAAAATATTCAGGTGCTAGGATATGTCTACCTGCAACAATCAGAATTGTTCAGGTAGTGGTTTTCCCTGGGATATTGTATAGAAGTGAAAGTTGGACTTTGAAGAAGCAGGCTAGAAAGAGTAGTGAGCTTTTGAATTTTGGTATTAGAGAATATTATTGAGAAGAATAATTACTGTTGTTTATATAATTTGATCATTTGGTCATTTGTGCCTCTGGACTGATTAGTATGATGATGGATTCTCTGGAGTCTTTTCTGGAGAATCCCATAATGCTGAGAAAGGTGAACAGAGAAGAAGATAATGACTAGTAGCAAAAATTAGAGTTCTGATAGATGTATTGTTGGAAGACATGAGAGACCAGTTTTCTCCTGGAGAAAATGCATCTGCTAAGAGTTGGCATGGGCTTGATGGCATATAATCAACCAATAAACATAATAATAGGTTTGTGGTTATAGTTTTTTGCTGTGGTCTGTTGTGATATTTGAGGAGTTTGAAAACTTTATTTTATTCTCTATGAAGCATAAAGTTTTTTCACTGACATTTATGCAAAATATTTATGTACGACATTTTAAAAATCATAACCCTAAATGGAGCGTTTAGTATATAAGGAATGCTGTGAAAATATTAAACCTCAGCTATTACTTGTTTGTATGTAACGGTGAGAAAAGAGCTGCTGTTTTCCAGCTTCTTTCCTTTAAGATAAATGAAAATTTTCATTAACTCTCGGAGCCCCTCCATTTGTATGTTCTTGCAGTCTCCCTCTTCAGATTCATTTCTGAAATAAAATTACTTTTTTTTTCTATATTTCAGAGAAACCCTGCTAAATGGATCTGGAAGTATTCTTCTTTCAGGACCCAGTGGTGTGGGAAAAATTACCGCTGTTAAAGCTGCCTGTAGCCGCCTCAATCTGCATTTCTTCAAGGTAGGTTTAGAATGTTAAATATATTCAGAATAAAAGGCTGATATTTTTGTACTCCAAAAAGAAATGTGCTTTTCAGTCCAGGAGTACTGAAAAAATAACCTCTCACGCCCTGACACCTATCGTGCTGCTGCTTGATTGAGTTCTCCAGCTCTTTGCGGCCGGACGCCACATGTCACACTGCAACAGTGCCACAGCTTGTGGCAGGACACCATGTGACATGTTGCGCCACTGCCGCCGTTTGTGGCAGGACGCCACATGTCACAGCAATGCCACCACTCATGCGTGAAATGGCACAGCACACCACACAGCCTCCTGCCACGACTGGCAGCACCGGTGTGATGTGCCAGATGGCATCCTACCACAAGTGGTGGCACTGGTGTAACGAGCCATGAAGTATTGTGCTGCAAGTGGCATCACCAGTGCAATGCGCTGCGAGGTGTCTGGCCGTGAGCAGCCGCAAAAGAAGTCGCACAGCAGCACAACAGGTGTCAGGGCATGGGGAAGCCTGGCTGTGGGGGTCCTAAGGTAAGCGGGTAAGACATCCCCCGAAAATAAGACCTTGTGCCTCTTTTGGGGGCAAAAATAATATAAGTCTGGGTCTTATTTTAGGGGAAACAGGCAGTTATTCAAAAATAAGTTTTCAACTGATGCCACATTTCTTTTTTTATATTATCACTTGCCACTGCCAGAAATCTCTTCCCACAACTGTTAAAGAAGCAGAAACCCTTTGCTTTTTTTTCATCAGTTTCCTTCAAGAGATGGTGTTAGTTCACAGTATTAAAAAAAAGCAGCTGCCATGTTGAAAGACATGGTCTTTCCATTAAGAAGTAATGGAGTAACAGGTGGGAGATTCTAGATCAGGGGTGTCAAACTCACATCGTCACAGCAGCGTCACGTGATGTATCGGGATTCCCCCTTTGCTAAACTGAGCATAGGCGTGGCCAGCGTGTGACGCATCCAGCCCACAGGCCAGGAGTTTGACAGCTGTGTTCTAGATGAAGCCCCTTTTGGTTTTTCTTTTGTTTCTGTTGGATTTACATAGTTTCGTAATATATTTTTCATCTTTTCTTTTACCCTAATAAAATCATGCCATGGCAAAAATAAGATTACACAGTGGTTTTTGGCAAATTCAGATTTTCTTAATCACATACATTCTGAACTTCAACACCCAGCCTTCCTGCATTTCAATTGTTTATGTTACATGCAGGTGAGAGATTTTTTTTAACTTCACTGCTTGTATGCAGAATCTTACCTTTCTTAACAATGCCCTCTCAGAGTTTTTCCTTCTTTCCATTCCCTCCCTCTTAACTCTTTTCCTTGGCACTCAGTTTTCTTCTCTTTTCTCCTTTATCCAGTTCAGCAAATCTTTCCGGTTCCATATCTAAATCCTTTTCGTTTCCTTCAAAAACAAGGAATATATGTGTGCATACTTCTGTGCTTGTGTTTATGAGAGTAATTTGTACATGAAAATGATTATTATATGCTAGTGATGTGCAAAGCATTTTGATTTCAAGTGTTTAGAGCAAGGCTCTTCAAACTTGGCAAGTTTACGACTTATGGACTTCACTTCCCAGAATTCCTGAGCTAATATGACTGGAGGAGGAATTCTGGGAGTTGAAGTCCACAAGTCTTAAAACTGTCAAGTTTGAAGACCCCTGGTTTAGAGTATAAACAATTGCAAGTTTCTGAATTTTTCATTTTAAAAATGTAACTGCTATTCCAAACATCTTGGATGTGCTCCAAGTACATCCATTTCCAAACTCAAAATGTTTCCAAAATGCTTGAAATAGCAGTCTGCCCTGAGATGGTAAGCTTTGTGAAGTTTCAAACTTCAAATTGTTATTATTGAATTGTGTTGCATAGCTTACCTCTATACAAATGTAGAACCAGTTAATTTTATAAATGAGACCCTTTATTAATTTTACTTGGTGGAATTATTTATTTTCTACACGTATTTGTACTGATTGAAACTAATCCACTATTACAGTTTTATCTTCATTTTTACATGGCATCTACATTATCACTGCCATCTGACTTCATGCTAGGTGAATTGTGTTGCTTTGTGTGGTGATACAAGTGGATCTACGGAAGTAAAACTACATAATGCCTTCTCAGAGGCTGAGTTTTATAGCCCTTGTGTCCTGCTGATGAAAGATGTAGACCTGCTGGGAAGAGATCGTGATGGATTTGGGGAAGACTCCAGGGTCATTCTTACATTAAGGCACCTTCTTTTGGAAAGAGAGATAAATGCTAGGTATGTGCTATTTCATCTCTGGAAGATTCACAACATTATGGTTCTACCATGAATTTAACTATTCAGAGTATTGCTGAAAACTGAGATTGTTACTATAGAGCATCCCTCTAATTTAATTAATAGCTTTAACTCTTAATATTCTAATATTTTAAAAATAATTGTAATAATATGATAAAATAAGAATAACACAAATATAAGTGGCATTAATATAATTTATTTTTGTGAATAGTGAATAGGAATGCACACAAATCCACTATATGGAAGATGTATGATTGTTTTAATATTTCAGAAATCTAGCAGAAAGTTGTGTGTATTATGGGCAATTGGATAATAGAATTGCCACCCTATTTCTCTCTCTTCTAATAAACCCTAAAAGATGCTAACCAAATCTGTTAGAAACTCAGTTTTACACTCAACCAAGTGTATGCAAAAATGCAAGATTAATCTTGTTTCAGGAAGTTGGAAAATGATTCCATTTTTCAAACTGATTCAAAGGCTCCCTAAGCAACCTAAGGCCAAATTGAATCCAAATCTTTCTACTGTATCTTTGTCTGGGTCTTTTATAACTACAGTAATGATGTCACAAATCATGTAAATACTGGGATAAAGTATAGTAGTCCATGGTATTTCTTTCCTAGCTTCTATACTGCAGCTATGAAATGTTTATGGCACATCTTTATGTTTCTTAACAGTTATCCTGTGCTGGTGGTAGGCACAACAAGCAAACTTGCAGATGTCCCTTCAGATGTGCAAACAGCATTCCTTCATGAGGTGAAAATTGAAGCACCAACTGAAGAACAGAGAAAGGCCATTCTTAACATGCTAACACAGAATTTTTCACTGGGCAAAGAAGTAAGCCTGACCAAGCTAGCCCAGCAGAGTGCGGTGAGTGAATTTTAATGCAGTAGCTAGAAGAGACAAAGAATAAGGGGGATCTAGATTTGAGATCTCAAAATGCCATAGGATGTTTTGGTTTATTGTAACTCGTTAGTACTATCTTCTTCATATAGAATTTGCCTGCCCATACAGTTTAGCAGGGAAGGATGACTGAGTATCCATTAAAAACAGATTTGGGTTAAGACCCAGAGTATAACATTCTTGGTTATATTCCTCTCTCTGGAACAGATTGCCCCTTAAAGTCAAATGTGTCTTTATTCTGACACTTTTATATAAAAAGGTGAAGTTCGTGTTCACAGCGGTGTTCAGATAGTAAAATGAGTCCAACAATTTTAAACAGTTTTATTACAACTGTCACATGTTATAATATATTTAGTATTAATAATTATAATGTCCTATAGTTTAAACTGCTTCTGTCTATTTTATATATTTTTATTTATTTTATTGCATTTATTTTAAGTTCATAGAATTATAAGAGGTGATTTGCAAATAATTGTTAATATATGAATAAATATAATCCATAATTGTAAACATTTACACAAAAAAGGTTCTCCCTGAAAGTTAGTGATGAATAAAACAGCCTGAATTACAAGAGAGTGCAGTCCGGATGTGTGGATTTTAGCTCTCAGAATTTTTACCTTTGACTTCATTGGCTTAGAAATAATAACATACAGATTGACATCTTTTTTATTATTTCCTTTGTAAGTACTTTCAAATAGTATAAGTATTACCTCTATTATTTCATTTATATGCTCACACAATGTGTAGGAGAATGGAAAGAAAAAAATTATTTACTTTGGCTTTCACACAGCAATTCATACAGACTACTTTTACCATGTAGAGAATGAAATATCTTCATCCATTCCTTTCAAAATTCTTTGTCTATTTGTCATGGGACTTGCTGCACCAATATTTTAATCCATGTTTTTAGGGCTTTGTTCTAGGAGATTTCTGTGCTTTACTTTCCCACAGCAGTCGTGCTGCCTGTACAAGGATGCAGAATTCAAGGTACTGGAATAAAATATTTTCTGGATTCTGAACATTTAAATAGTAACTGTAAATGTAAATATGTCTTTTTTGACACATTAGGATGTCACATTTAAACAAAGTGTGGATGGAATGAGATATCAATTTTCAAACTATTTGTAGCAGTAGGGAAGAATTTGACCTCCTGTTTATGTCAAGCTTTATTATTAACATTTTACTAAGCAGACTTTGATAACATTATACTGAATGTATATTTGGGGGTAAAAACATGCTTCCTTTCAAAACATGTAAATAAACTTCTACATTCTTTTTGTTGTCAGTCCTATGTGCAGCCATAGTTCCTAGATCTGTTGCTGCAGTAACAGTAATGGTTACTACAGTTTGGGAAGACCTCCTTCTGTTATATGTCTGCTCTTGTACAATTGAGCATTTGAAAGAGACACTCACAAAACGTGCAAATGCCAGTGAAATATTCCTTCTCAAATTCTTATTGCTTCAAAATTTGTCTCATTAATATACAATATATTTCGCCTAGCCATTTCACTGGCAGGGTGATAGATTCAGGAAATGCAGATGGAGGCTCAGGCAGCTGGGGAAAGTGTTCAGAGAAGTTGCACTGAACCTTCTGGGGACATGGCTGCTTGATTGAGGAGGATGCTTAACTCACACCAATTTTCTTTGAAAATTACACCTTTTTCTTTCTAAATTCAAAATACATAATCTTATGCTTGTTTGGCATCTTGTAATGAACATGACATCAGTCTTATTGGATGTCAGTGCAGTAATTTTCCAGTTCAGTTCTAGAGTTTTAAACTTCTGGATCTGTCCAATCATCTTTGGGCAGCATGTTTATTTTTATTGAGATTCTTAATCATCTAGGTCATGGTTGACCCAAAGCTGGATTATCTTGGGTTCTTTTCTTTGAAAACATTTTTTTTTAAATTACATTTATATGCCGCCCTTCTCCGAAGACTCGGGGCGGCGTACAATTTGGGGGATACAACCCAGTGTGCTCAGCAATAGCCTTCATTCCATTGTATATGCCTGCTTATTACTAAGCGGCATTTTTACAAAGTCAACTTATTGCCCCCAACAATCTTGGGTCCTCAATTTACCCACCCCGAGGATGGAAGGCTGACCTTGAGCCTGGTGGGATTCGGGCCTGCACTAATTGCAGGCAGCTGGAATTAAGTGCTATGCATTTAACGGCATGCACCACCAAGGCTCTTTTCAGAGGGAAAAAAAACCAAGAAAGTCCAGATGCCTTTTGGAAAACCTCCTTTGAGACGTCTTTGGGCAGCATCAGGACTGCTGAAACTTTCTGTGCCTTCTTCAGCAGCTTCCCAGGGGGACCAAATGAAGAGGAAGAATATGATTTTTATGCTGCTGGTTTCCCTCTTCTAGCAGAAGATTTCATTGTTGCACTAGATAAACTTCATGACGCTCATTCACAGGCAGTAGGAGCCCCAAAGGTATGACTCTTAATAAGTACAAGGCAAGGTATAAACCCCTAATAAATATAAGAAACTTACCAAAGCTTACATTCCATCCTGTTTTGATGAATAGCTGTAATAAATGGAGTACTTCTCAAAATAAAGAGAAACTGGAGGGCTTTTAGGCTCTCAGTAACATATTTATAAAACTTTAGAGTTATAGTTGCAATGAGCCAAAAAGGGCAATTTAATCAATACAAAAGCTAATAATAAATTTTAAAAATTGAATGAAGAGTACAATTACAGGAAAAATAGGCAATTTGCTATAAAGTATAGGAAAAAATAAATTAACCGCTATCTATAAATTTTCCTGCCCTTTATTAAAATTTGCTTTACTTTTTGATTTTAAGGGAATTGCTGGCAAGTATAAAAAATAGGATATAAAAGCCACAATATGAAAGATTTCATGTGGAACCTACTCTTCGAAGATCTTGAGGTGCCTTTTAGAGGCAGAGATAGGGTAGTGTGGAATAGTTGTGACTGTAGAAATAAAAATTGTGTCTTGTGATCTTTGAAGGTATCATAAAGTTTGATTTGGGATTGGGCATGTAAGAGCATTGGCAAGTTTTAAGACTTTTGTCTCCTGCAGATTCCCTCTGTCTTCTGGCAAGATATTGGAGGGCTTCAGAATGTGAAAAAGGAAATCCTGGACACCATTCAGCTTCCATTAGAACATCCAGAGTTATTGTCTTTAGGCCTTCACCGCTCTGGCCTTCTGCTCTATGGTCCTCCTGGAACAGGGAAGACATTGCTAGCTAAAGCAGTAGCAACAGAATGTACTATGACTTTCCTCAGGTAGGTTTTGTGATACAAGTGGTCAGGAGAGTTTGGCAATTGCACTATTGGAATAATTAACCCTGTATTTTTTTCATTTTAGTGTAAAGGGCCCTGAACTAATTAGCATGTATGTTGGGCAGAGTGAAGAAAATGTCCGTGAAGGTAAGTGTGAAGCCATAGCACGGAGGACTTTGATCTGTGGGGAGGCTTCCTTTATAGCCAGGCTAACATAGAAAATAATTCTTGCAAATCACTCCAACCTGAAACAATATCCATATCTTTGTGGCTACTGCATTTATGCATGTATATAATCTTGCAAGTGCATACACATATCCAAATTTTGGAACTATAGCAGTCTTTCCCAGCAGTTTTACACATATAGAGTAGATCATGTTCTGTACTCTGGCAAGTCAGCAAATAGGGTAAATATTTTTTTCAGATGTGGAAATAGATTTCAAGACTATCCAAGAAGAATCAATACACATTTTATTTTATAGAAAACAATGTTTAGCTAGTGTACTTTTTTATGCAGATCAGTAGCAACTGTAATAGAAATGAGAATAAGATGAGAATTTATCTTGGGCTTGGATGAAGAGCCAGAGCAGGGCCATCTGAATTTTAGGGGTAACCTCATTCCAGAAGACAGGTGCTTCTATAGGGAAGGTGCATTTCCAGGATCCCAATAGATTGTGTTTAATTGAAGGAGCCAAAAGCTCCTTCACCATCAAATTGGCAGGCATTGACTATGGAAAATAAGCATCCCCTCAAGTAACCAGGCCCCATGCTACATAGGGTTTTATAGGCAAAAACAGTATTTTTTTTATATAAAAAATATATAATGCACTTGGAAACAAACTGGCAAACAGTGCACCTCACAAAGTAAAGGTATTACATTTTCACTTTGGTACCCCTTCAGAAACCAGATTCAGTTCCTAGGGACATAGAGTATTAAGAGAAAGACTTGCTTCTGTAAATCCCAACAGCAAGGTGGCAGTAAAAGCAATTAACTGTAGATAAGACTTAGCTGAGCAATCCACTTTTCCAAGTCAAGTAGTCCAAAGCGAAGCCAAAGATTTCCAGATCAAGGGGTCATGGTTAGTAACAAGCCAGGGTGGGAAAGAACTAGATTCCAAGTGTCACAATAGGCAAGCCAGATGCTGGAGTTGCTTCTAGCAAAAGATCATAGTTTGTTTGTAGCTTAAATACTCTCTCTGCTGAGTGTGCACAGCTGTGGTCAAACCTTGTTGGTAAGTTCAAGGTATTGCTGCTTGCTCATTAGTCACACACTTTGGCAAGATGCAGCAATCCTAGGTGGAATAGCTGGTGGGGGTGGGAGCATGTGAGTGCCTGTAGCAGCTTGTATCGCAACTGAATCAAGCACATGGACATGACATACATGGGCATACTGTAATGGTATATGGAAATGATCTTGAGGAGCGAGGGGAAGCATTGTTGCCTAGGGAATGGTCCAAAAAGAGGTGGAGAAGCCCACAACTGCTTAACGGTCAGAGAAGAAACTCAGGAAGAAACACCACCACCCCCATTGGTCAAGTTGTAAAAAGTGAAGAGGGGAGATTTGTACTTTCAGACTTTCAAGATTGATGTCAGCCCTCCAGATAAACCAGCCAGAAAATATGACCAGATAAAGCTAGTTCTACTTTATTGTAAGGTTACATTAACAGAATCCTGTAGGTCTGAGAATACAAATCTCCTGCAGGTTCTTTTTATAGTCTACCAATTAGGGTGGGTCCTTCCTTTCTCTAACCATTAAGCAACTTCAGGCTCTCTCTCTTGTCTGACCATTGTCTAAGCAGCATCTGCTTCCTTCTTCCTTCAAGGTCATTTCGACATACTATTACACATTATACTGAGGCATGCCCATCAAACTCACACTACTGCATTCCAGACTAGTTGAAACTTCTAGATGCTCTTCAAGGGCAGTCTACGTAGGCTGTGTTGCAGTAGTCAAGCCATGAGGTGATTAGGACATCAGTGTTGCCTGAGAAACCTCCCAATTTAGGAAAGGGCACAATGGATGCAGCAGATAAAGGCCTTCATGATGGTAGTTGCTATCTGCATTCAAGCAGAAGTTGGGAGGACAGGAAGATTCTATGATTGCACATCAAGATTGAAGGGGGAAGTACTACCACATTCAAGGTCAAAGATGGAATGTTCTGAGTTTTGGGTGGCCCAAATACCCACAGCCACCCAGACTTCATACAATTTAGTCAAAGACAGTTCCTTTCTATCCAAATCGGCAGTCTCTAGGCACCGGGACAGAATCTCAACAGCCTCACTAGGATTGAAAGATACAATTAGTTATTTTTAGTGTACTGATAATTCCAAATTAGCAATTACCTCACCCAGTAGTTTCATGTAAAGAGAGAGAGAGAATGTGAAACCCTTTGGCACCTGACCCAGAAGGGGCTTGGGAAGTGAACTCAGCCAACAATGATTGGAACAGAGTCCAGAGAAAGGAAAAGAATGACCATAAAATAGTGCTATCAATCCCCAACCCATAAAGCTAGCTTACAAGGATACTGTGGTTAATGGTATTAAAAGCAGCTGAGAGGTCAAGGAGCACAAGGATGGATGTTCCACCTCCATTCCATCTCTGCTACAAGTTATCAACAAGTGCAATCAATCCTCACAGTGACTCAGCAGATGTTCCAAGAGGCCTTCTCTACCCAATGGGAGCTGAGTCATTCTAAACAGAGCTGGTGGATGGCTATTGATGGATGGAATAAGGTGGAGGAATATTAATGTATCTTAATATGAATATGGCTCTTACCAAGGGCTACTCTGATTCAGTTTGAGTCTTCCTCCAATGATGCTTCAGGCATCCTTTTTAGCATTTCATGTCCTGGAGCCCCTTAGCAAGACAAGGCATATCCCAGGATTGGCACATAGGAATAGGCCACATAGGCAGAATATGATCCAAGGCCCCAAACACCTGCCAATTCCATGCAATAAATAGCACCTTGGCTGAACCCTCCCATCAGATCTTTGGGAAATACTCCAAGCTGTCTCTGGAACACTTTTAGGTCCATCAGTCATCTGAGGTGGGCCAATCGAAGGGCCTGTCTCCATGTCTGTTTGAAGAAGACAAGTTGCTCTATTTTTCAGGCATTCTGTGGCCAAGTCTGATCTTCCCATGCTTGCAATCACAGCATGTGTCCTAATGTGCATCCCTGTCTGGGTGGCAGAATAGTTTATCTTTTATAATTAATATATTTGTTGCTGGCTTTAATGTGAATATGCAACCTGATTCATATCTCTTATCTCTTTCCTCAGTGTTTGCCAGAGCTAGGGCAGCTGCTCCCTGCATTATCTTTTTTGATGAACTTGATTCATTGGCCCCCAGTCGTGGACGAAGTGGCGATTCACAGGGTGTGATGGACAGGTGAATACTGCTCGTTAATAATGAAGTATTAGCTTCCTGTTTTGACTTGCTCAATACTGCTTTTACAAGCGGCCTCCCTAACTCGCTTTGTGAAAACATTAAAATATTCACACATGCACAAAACATTTCCCTATCTGCACTCAATATAGTGTTCTTGGCAGGCAGTCCATAAAATGTGGTGATACATGCTAAAAGTGCAGGGGTATCTATTTCATTATGCCTGACCTTAGTTCCTGACCTTAGTTCTAGATCATATGAACATGTTAAAATGTGTTGAAATACAGTATATTCATCATTCTTTCTACCAAATGCTGGCTTCCAGTGAGGTTGCAATTAATACCTATATTGTAGCCTGCTTAATAAAGCAAATAGCAGATTTAGCAGCAAAGAATAAGTATCACAAAACTTGTAAATATTTAAGCTTTGCTGAAATAAGTTTGGCTGTTCAGAAACCAGTTTTAATAGCTAGGCATCTCTATTCTGAACCAATTTCCTTTCTCCAATCAGTATTGGTTGGTGCATATATTGTACATACATACAAGGTAATACCTAACAATAATTCTTAAGCTGGGCATTTGTAACAATGCTGTAATGCATGTTCACATTTCACAACTTTTGGGTATCTAATGAATAGAAATATTGATCTCCAGGATTTCTGAATTCACCTCCAAACATTAACAAAATTATTTCAAGTTAATTCTTGGCTGCTGTTTGAAAGAGAATGTGGACATTGCAAAATAAGGGGCCACTTATGCTGGGATGATAATTAGGATAGTGTCCTATGAACAGGCCAGAGGCAGCCTGGAGTCCCAAGGCTATATGCAGCAAATGGATACACTTTTTACATTCTTAGTTTCTCCTCCAATCACAGAGGCACAGAGTCACTTTATTTTACATGTAGTCCTTGTTTAATCACCATGCATCAATGACCATCTGAAGTTATGATCATGTTGAACAAATAGTAGTTACGACCTTGAAATTATGCCTGTTGCAGCACCCCCTATAGTCACATCATGAACATTTAGGCATTTAGCAACTGGCCTACATTTATGACCACAGGATGTTCTTCAACTCCCTCTACCCACATATCTCCCCCCAACTCTGTCCTCTTGGCATTCTACCACTACTACTACCCTTCCACACTTCACAATCCCCCAGCTGACCTTCATTGTCTTCTTTCTCCTACTGCTGGCCCAGGATCTAGGCTCTGGGAGAAGGCAGCAGGATGGAGCCGATGGAGGAAGAAGGGCAGTGATGCAGACATTGGCTCACTGGGTGCAATTGGCAGCTCTTGGCAGTTGGTTGACAGTGTTGACACCTTGGCTTGGCGAGCCAGTGTTCATGCCACTACCCTGCCTCTTCCCTAACCAGACTCAACACGCTCCCTTTGGTAGATGAGGCTCCACCACTGTTCTACTTGCCACATACCTCCCAGGACCGCACCCTTGCGCTGTGCCTTGATCCAACAGTGGGATGAAGATGGCAGAAGTCAGCTGGGCACAGCAAGTGTAGGAGTTTTGTCTACCGACGGGAGGTTGCTGGGCCTGGCTGGAGAGGAGCCATGGGGTAGAGCTGGCAGTTTGTGCAGGGCAGATGCATGAGGTCCTCCCCTAACAACTGCAATTGGGACTACTGAAACTGCTGTCACTAACTGTTGCTATCACATGACGTTCAGTTAACCGGTTTACTTAGCAACAGAAAATCTCTGTCCCAATTAATCATTAAGTGAAGACTATTTGTACCATTGTATTTTAGTAATCTTGTGTTTTGCTGTATCCTGGTAAACTACTTTGATATATACTAAATAGGTGATGTACAATGCTTTGAATAAATACATTTTGCCTGTATGAATTGCTTTTGAGGGCATGGTATTTTATGTGTTCAGCGTACACGTTACTACTATATTTTGAATCTGGCTGGGTACATGCCTTAAATAAAGATATTGTGTATCTGCTGTTTTGAGTTACCCAGTTCAGTGAATCCACAAAGATTGATGGCAGCATATTAAAATGTTTCCCTTGATAGAGTTGTATCTCAGTTATTAGCAGAACTGGATGGGCTTCACTCTTCTAAAGATGTATTTGTTATTGGAGCTACAAACAGACCTGATCTGCTGGATTCAGCTTTACTTAGGCCAGGCAGGTAAGGTTCACATCATAAATCTCTCTGTCTGCCATTATAATCACAAATCTTTTAAGAGTATTTTGGGTAAAACTAGATAAACATGGGATTCAAGTTACCTTTTTCATTATAATTTTGTGTTTTTGTTATGAAAAAAACTTAGGGTTAGGATAGTATCCTCTTAGATCTGCAAACACAACATTTAATTGCCCAAAAAGGCTAAAAATTGAGGTGCTTCCTTTAGATATTGGAGTTATTTAGTTATTGGAGCTACAAACAAACCTGATCTGCTGGATTCAGCTTTACTTAGGCCAGGCAGGTAAGGTTCACATCATAAATCTCTCTGTCTGCCATTATAATCACAAATCTTTTAAGAGTATTTTGGGTAAAACTAGATAAACATGGGATTCAAGTTACCTTTTTCATTATAATTTTGTGTTTTTTTGTTATGAAAAAACTTAGGGTTAGGATAGTATCCTCTTAGATCTGCAAACACAACATTTAATTGCCCAAAAAGGCTAAAAATTGAGGTGCTTCCTTTAGATAAATTTTACTGATTATTTTGTTGGATCTGTTAATAAAATAAATAATGCTATAGTGGGTGTTTTTTTAAAGAATATTCTGTGATACTTTGGGAATCCTGTGTTCCATTGGTAGAAGCGTGGCTCTATCTATCTATCTATCTACCTATCTATCTATCTATCTATCTATCTATCTAATCTATCTATCTATCTACAATAAATAAAATAAATATTTAAAATAAATACATATTAACACAATATATAAATACACTTGGTGATGCAGGAGGTCAGTTTATATTAGGAATCTGTAAAGATTCATTGGGGATGCTGGAAGAGTACTGAAAATGGAGAATTATTGTATTATTGCAATTCTGTTTCATGTTTAATATACGCAAATATTTTACAGATGTGAAGCACATGAAGTTGTACAATTCATACTAATATATTGAATAAAAACTAGTAAATCAATCTAAGGACAAATTGTTAGGTGATGGGTATTGATGCATGATTTGAGTGCATTATATGGCAGATGGGTGCCTTATTTTAATTGCAAAAAATATTTTTTGTATCCCTGGCAGATTTGATAAATTGGTTTATGTAGGGATAAATGAAGACCGAGATTCCCAGCTGCAAGTACTAAGTGCCATCACCAGAAAGTAAGTGCCTGTTTTTGGTTATTATAATGCATAACAGTACCAATTACAATTCTTAAGAAAAATGTGCACCTTTACTAATTATTGTAACTGAACTAGATATTCAGCTGTTAAAGATAAATCTGCTAAGAGAATAGCACTACCCTCAATATGTATTTTATATCAGTATGCACATAGCCCATGTGTATGGGTTAAATGATGCTCTAAAACTTGATCTTGAGGATTGTGACTAAATGATACTTATAAACATTATTTGCTGCCTGTTCTGGCTTATGAGTTTTAACTCAATGAATAATATTTTAAATTAACTACAACATTTAAATAATGTTATACATATAAAGCCATGTTTTATAAAACATTTCTGCCCAATTTCCAAGATTATAGTCTGATTGCATTTCTTTTTTCTATGACATTAAAACCCTTGGTGATATCCTTTTGGGATAGGTTTAAACTGGACCCAGCTGTGAATCTCCTTAGTGTCTTAGATAGATGCCCTGCACAGTTAACAGGAGCAGACTTGTATGCACTCTGCTCAGATGCCATGATGTTTGCTATAAGAAGAAAAGTAGAATGGATAGAAGAAGGTAAGGAACAAAACTAGAAGGCTCAAATGTTAATTAGCTCAATTTAAAACATGTATGTATATAAATAATAGACACAGGTTAAAAGGTGAGTAAGTGTTTTACAAAGCTCTGGCTTGCATTCTGTATAGACATTCAGATGTCTCCAATCCTGTTAGCCTTTCACATAGCACTAAAGTCCTGGCTATTCCCCATGGCAGGGGTCCCCAAACTTGGCAACTTTTAAGACTTGTGAACTTCAACTCCCAGAATTCTCCAGCCAGCATATTGTGGGAGTTGAAGTCCACAAGTCTTAAAGTTGCCAAGTTTGGAGACCTCTGCTCCATGGAGTGTTAAGTTGGGAGGTTCATTAAACTCTGCTGGCTGATGTTTTATTATAAATTGGAATGTGGAGCTTTTTTGCAATCTCAAACATTTATCATTTGGATTATTGTTCTAGTTGCTGGTTATAATTCTGCCCAAAGTTATGGCTGTGAGATGGGCAGCCACATAAATCAAATAGTTTTTTGAAAGCAGAAAAAAACCTCTATTGTTCAATAGTAGACCAGAAAATTGGATTGTGATTTACCTCCAAATAAATGCTGTTGTTCAAAATAAATTGCCATTGCTAGAGATTAGGAGAATGTGTAATTGGTTCTCTGGTATACATGGAGGCTGGCACGTAGAAGCAGGCAATACGCTTTAATTTTAAAGCTTTGAAGAACAAATTTATTGAATCATATCTGTTATTTCTGAACTGTAGCATATTTATTAGTTACCTTCCATTACCGCATGTTGTTTTTCTATTAC
The DNA here is from genome assembly GCA_009733165.1 of Naja naja. Lineage (NCBI taxonomy): Eukaryota > Metazoa > Chordata > Lepidosauria > Squamata > Elapidae > Naja > Naja naja. The sequence continues at coordinate 44,497,849 of CM019148.1, read as the reverse complement.
TACTAGTGCTGCAGGTTAAGCTTTTACTGATCTTTTAAAGGTTACTGGCTTCTTTAGGGAAATACTGATTTACCTGTGAATTGATATCCTGTTTGGTGTGTAAGGCATGATGATTAAGTCATATGATAAGAGACAACACCTATAGATTTAAGCATGAGCAAAGGAACAATGTTTAGACCAGCACTGATTTTTTTATATAGAAGGAAGGAAGGAAGGAAGGAAGGAAGGAAGGAAGGAAGGAAGGAAGGAAGGAAGGAAGGAAGGAAGGAAAGATTTATCATCTTGCCTAGCCAGGAGCAACATACACTATATGATATGTCCAAAAGGATTTTAATTTTAATTTCAATCATTTTACTTTTATTCCAGGTCTGGATACTGAAAGCTCAGAATTTACCCTTACCATGGACGATTTCATACAAGCTGCAACAAGGTTACAGCCTTCTGTTTCTGAAATGGAGCTACTTAGATATACACTGATCCAGCAGAAATTTGCTGCTTGATTTGAAACAGATATGACCAAGAAAGAAATTTCCATATAACCCCAGAAGTACAGAATAAAAGCTGCCATGAGAACATTGTTCTTGTTAAAAGAAATAGTGATGACTCAGTTACAATCTGGTGGATTCAGATGAGTTAGAAAAATGAGTTGAAGGCATGGACCTGAGACTGATGTTCAGATGCACAGGATGTGTTTCAAATTAATCTTCATTCATACTTGGGACCATTGCATCTATAAAGTGATCAACATCAGATAGGAAATCATAGGCCCTCTAATGTCCCTTTGAATTATGAGGGAAATGACTAAGTATTTAAAGATATTTAAATAAAGGCTGTTTTGCTTTATCTGGAAAACAAAAATGCTATCTAATTCACTAAGTGAGAATCTTTATTATTTCTCATAAATGTGAAATACAGTATGTGTGTGTGTGTGTGTGTGTTTCTTTCTGGGTTTAAAATTGAGAGAATCGGTAGTGGCCAGATTTTAAGTACTATTGTTCTAGAGGGCAACAACTGATAAAATATGATTCTAATAGTTTCTGCAGTTGGTCATATGCTGGCTTCTCTCAGAAATAGTTTTGAGAATTTTCTAACCTTTGGAAACTCTGTAAAATCAGAACAAGAAATTTGGAATTCAGGCAACCCTCCAGATTAAAACTGTCAATCTAAAATGAAATCATAGTTCTCTGCCATCTTTTCCCATACTAAGGTGTGCAAAAATAAATGGAAATTTTGATTTTATTAATGAGGGAACTTTTTAAAAAAGTATCTTCTATTACTGTAAAAATAAATTTCATTGTTCTATGGGCTGTTCTACAGACGCAGCAGCAAAAGACTCAAACACACAAATGCTTGCTGCAATGGACAGTAAAGTGTGAAGGCAGGAAGTAGATTTATTTTGAAATTAACTCACAAGGTGTTGGAAACACACACCAATCATCAGTCCTGATTAGCTCCAGCTAGTGTAGGCAGTAGGCTGTGAGGAATATAGTCCAACTTAACCCAAGGGGCACTGATTCCCCAGGCACAATAAAGAATGAAATAAGCTTTTTTGTTCCCATTGTTCTGTTCTTCCCAGCTCTTGAAGAAACCCTGCATCAGTGTAATCATTAACATAGGTGTAAATTAGACAGGCACTTCCAGCAAAAAGAGGAAGAAAGTAACAAGAGAGAACAATGAAGTTTTTAGCCAACTCTGCAATTGAGACTGAGATGCAAAGTAATCTTATCCCATCTCCTTCCCTCCAATGCCATCGAGCATTTCAATCCTCAAAGTGGATTAATTAGACTGGACTCTTTGGAAAAATTCTTTTCTGGTTTATGTAGTACCTCTGCATATTTATTCTTAATTGAACAACACCCACTGAAAAGACCCCATACTTGAGCTAGAGCAGTCTGTTGACTAGGTCTCAGCCAGTTCTCTTCATTACATGGATGAAATAGCATGGGGAAGGCTTCTGGCCTGGTGTGTAAGGCTTGAAGTCTCCCAGGACTGTGTGTTCACATTGGCCTTGAAATGCATTTTTCAACAGTTCTGTGAAAGGCTCCAGGCGATGTGGATAATAAGAAAGACGGAACTGACTGATAAAAGACAGAAAATTTGTGTTAATAGCTAAGTAACAGAAACATGAAGATACTAATACAGTGACACAGCAATATAAGGAACTTGGCTTTTCCCCCTTCCCATTTAAATCACTTCAAATTCAGGAACATTAATTTGTCCATGATCCTTTTGAGGATCCTGATCAAAAAGCATGCTGCAAATCAATATTACTGTACTTTGAGATTGATTGTAATTAAGAAAATAGAATACTTTTTATTAACAATTATTAGTGTATGGATATCTTACTCTCTGCTTATATTAGTACAAATCAAGAAATATTAAATTACATATCAGAGGGTCCAAACTGGATGTATGAATGCTGTTTCATAGGTTTAGGTAGTGTAAAGTGCTCCTGTCACTTATATCTGTTAATTTGAGGGTTTTTAGAGATGAGCAGGTTTCTGGGGCCATCTCATGGATAGGTACAGTATAATATGTAAAGTAATTAAAAGACATAGCAGTTTCCTGCGCATTTGGGTCAGGCAGGTAGATGAACTCTTTTTATTGATGTGAGATTATTATTTATCCTATGGCACTGGGAGTTTATCTGTGATGGATTTTTTGTTTTAATCTTTATTAGATGCCCAGATTCACTGTCCAGAGACATCAATAGCAGTACAAATTGGATGGATGCATGAATGCTTGCTTCCTTCTGGTTATATCATAATGTGTGTTCTGCCCATAGGCAGTTAATTACTTATTCCTCAACTATATTTGTGTTATTTTTAATCAACATTCCCTCTGGAGAAAAAAGTACTGTATGTTGTAGTAGTGGTAGTAATAATAATAGCACAATGCTACTATAGAAAAGTGGTAGCTGGAGATTCTCAGTTTTGATCTTTGCACTGCCAAGAGGCTTATGTTAGGGAATCAGGTTCAACTATTAATATTTTATGTTTGGAGCCAGATATCTCATGACTAGGATGAGAATGTTTTTACTGTCTATTAGATCTATACCTTTATGAGTACTCTAATCATCTTGCTATCTACATCTACCTCTACAGTGTTCTCAGTTGAGTAGCTTCATATGTAATAGCAATAGCAATAGCACTTAGACTTATATATCACATCACAGCGCTTTACAGCTATCTCTAAGCAGTTTACAGAGTCAGCATATTGCCCCCAACAATCTGGGTCCTCATTTTACTGACCTCGGAAGGATGGAAGGCTGAGGTAACCTTGAATAATGTACTAAGTAACTAAGCAACTAAGTAACGGTACTGATATATTGAGATCTCAATGTCTGGAATAGATACGAGACTAGAAAACTATTAGCTAACAATTTAATTAGTAATTAAAAAGAATACATATGCTATACGAAAAAGCTTCCTGCATTTCTATTCCAATACTATCTACTATAATGCAGTAGTGCTTTGAAGTCACAGAAGTCAATGTTCATATGCTTTTAATTGGAGACTACAATCTATGCTCTGCTAACCAATCTATACCCACCCAGCTCTGAAAAAATAGTAAAGGAATTAACAGATTAAACAGAAACTCTGGAAGCAACATAGGGACAGATTTTCTTGTTCTTCTCTAGTGTAATATTATGAATACTAGACTATATAAATAGAGTCAGATAGCTTGATGCAGTCTCATTTTGCTCAACAGATTTCCTTTATATCTACTTGGAAAATATTTTTTAAGGGATCACATTGAAATATGTGCTATAAAATAGTACCCTATTAGTATAATTAGTTCCGATAAGCTATAAAAAGAGATGTTTTTGTTGTTTTAAGATATTTTATTATCACTGACACAAAAGGTTAGGTCAGTGGTGGCTAACCTTTTTGGGCTCAAGTGCTGAAAATTGCAAGCACCCAGAAGGCAATCGTGCAGGGGGACCCAACAACCTCTGCGCATGCACGCGCAACCCCCCTGCGTATTGCACATCTCTGCGCATGTGCCCCCTGCACCCCCCACATCTCTGCACATGTGCGTGCATCTCCCCCACACCTCCACGCATGCATGCCAGATACACCGACAATCAGCTGGTGGGCGGGCAGGGCGCATATGTGCAGTGGGGCTCTTCCAGGCGACCTCTCGCATGCTGGCAGAAGTGGCTCTGCGTGCCAATTCAAGTGGACTTCCAGTTGCTCTTCCATCATGGTTTGAGCAGAATCTGCGATTGTGCGCAGTTTTGCTCCGAGCTCACTTGTTGGATGGTCTCAATTGGGACCAGAACCACCCTGGAGAGGTGGTGAAGAAAGGGGGAATTGCTTGGAGGGTCGAGGGGAGCTGCATCTCTCCTCCCTGACAGGATAAACCCCCTCTGAAGACAAGTTGCAGTGGTGGTCAAAATGGCCACCACAAAGACGGGAAGCAGTCCAGGAAACTGCTGAAGAAATGAAGTTGTGAGCAGAGTGTGAACCAGGCTAAACATATGGATATTAAGGTACCCCGGAATTAAGGAATAAAGAACTATTTTGTAAAAGTGTATTGAAGTGACAACCAGAGACAGAAAGAAGGAAATTGGAACTTATAAAATTGGCTTTGAATATTGAAAGAATTAATGTGGAGGTGAAAATCTAGAGGAAAATATTTGAACACAAAAGGCTTGGAATTTAAATTGGATAATTATTGGATTTTTGGCACTAATTAGGCATAAGTAAATGCTGGAATAGAATGTGTTGAAAAATAATAGCTAATAATTGGAATTAGCAAAATTAACAAAAGTTTTATATTAAAAAAAGAGGAAGTAAAAGAGGGTGGAACGTGGAAACAGAATTAAGATCGCCACCTAATGGTACAGGAAAAATTTCAGTGACTTTTTGAAAAGTGTCTGGTCCTTTTAAAATTGACTTGGAACTTAAAAGAAAGTAAGTGGAACTTCATTATAATAAAATAAAAACCCTGAAAAAGCCTGAAAAGTGAAATATCAGAATATTACAAAGGGGAAGACATCTGAAGAAATTGCTTTGGAACTATCTGGTGACTTTGGAAAAACCAACAGAAGTAACCTGGAAACAAAGACTAATGGACATTGATTGTTGAAATTAAATATAAAAGACGCTGGTTGAAACAACATACTGGACATTTGGATTGTATAATTATCAAGGAAAGCAGGGGGAAAGGAGCAGCCTAAAAAATGGGAGAACTATTTGCAGAAATGAGATTGGATCTACAAGATATGAAAGAAATGATGAAAGTGAATCTGGAAATGTGCAACAATATATTACAAAAACTAGAAATGGCGACTCAGTTTGAAGAAGAACAAAGAGAACCAGAAGGGAAGGAGTTAAACAAAGAGGAAACCAGCCTTGAAGATCAAGTGGAACAATGACCATTTAAAGGGGTGGGGAATTAAAGTTCAAAATTTGTGCTTTGATGTAATAACGAAAGGGAGAATCATTCGGAAAGTTAAAGGGAAAAAGCAGAAGAGGGAATTACAGAAGAAAAATCAAAAGAGGGAGGGGGATAAAATAAATGACTGGAATCAGAAATGGAGGGAAATAATAATGGGAAAAAGGAGAATTAAGAGAAAGGACCAGAAAAGAAAGAGAAACAGGAAACAAACAAGAATGAAAAGTAATTACATAGTTAATAGGCTGAGAGACAATGGGTAAAAGAATAATAGGGAAGAAGATTCTGCAAGGTAATATGCTGTGATATATAAAAATAACGAATTGAAGGAAAGATTTTTATAATTAATTGAACAGATTAATATTTTTCTAATGTATAGATGATTTATAAGGTGATGGAGAGAAAGAATACCATGCGGAATCTGATCTAAAATATATGTATATGTGATATGTAGTAGACAGAACAATATTGTTATTAATGTAGAATGAGGTAATTATATTGAGTTAAAGGGAATAAATGGAGGGAAAACATAAGGTAAAGCTCAAACTGACAACCAAAGGGGACAATTTTTAATTAATAGAATAAGGATGGAATTATTGAATAATAAATGAAATAACAATATGTGATAAAATTGCAAATGTGACAAATAAAAGTAATATGTATAATGAATATAGAAAAGAAATAAGAATCCTAGATAATATTGTAAAGCAAGATATGAGAATATTTTAAGAAAAATGAAAGAAGTTAAGCTATGAACTGAAATTTGATAAAATAGGTTTAATGAATATAATATTTGGGAATATTTAAAAGAAAATAGAATAAGTAATAATGTGATACGAATTTGAACAAGAAAGATGGATATATGACCATAATCATGTTTGTATTGAAATGTAAAGATCTGGAACCACACTGCTCGCCAAAATAGATATTTTTATCTATCTATCTATCTATCTATCTATCTATCTATCTATCTACAAAAAAAGAATTTGAATAATGAAATTATTATGCATGTTTAAACAATATGGTGATTGGCATTAGAAGAAGGTATTGGAATACTGAATAATTAAACAATGAAGGATCACAAACTATTATAAATATGTGTATCAATATTAGAATTATATATTCAAATGTGATGAATGTAAGGGATGTGATTAATGTTGCTATTTCTGTTTGCACCAAAATGTATGATGATTAGGTGGCCACACTGTTTATGTATTGACGACTATAAGTAGAATAAATAAATAAAAATTGGGGAAAAAAAGAAGTGGCTCTGCCATCACAGGGTTAGGCAGAAGTTATTTCCAGCATTACCTTGTAGTAGATATTTTTTCCAGGAGGGGCACAACCTGTTTCCAAGATGTAGTCATAATTACGGTGATCAATGACAAGAATGCCACCTGGACGAACCATGCTGGCAATATTCCTAAGAGCCTGTTTATGAACATCCTGGTCACCTAGGAATAGGTACAAAATTTGTGTTAAATGTTTTCCTGTTCTCTTTATATTGCTTTTTGCCTTCAATCCAAGGGAACCTCTGGCTATCCTAGACATATTTTTCTGTTGATTAACAAGGCAACGATACCTAAATTATGGGTATTAGTGCACTCAAAAACTACCCCCCATTACCCCTCCAATAGCCATCCCTTTGTACCCAGGACAATTTTTCTGGAGTTCCCCTTGACTAAAATAATTAGAGAGCATTGTAGTAATAGACAGCATGTCTGTGGAGCATATGGTTTGTATCATCCATTCTTTGCATACTTTTTAGCTGTGAAGTTAGAATCTGATAAATTCATTTTTAAAAATTTACAATTCAGTATTGAAATTTACATTATCAATTCCCTCCAGCACTGCCTGGAAGGAAGGAAAAAATACAAAATGGAATGCATCTAAAAGTGCTTGAAATTTGGATAGAATCTGCAACTATCATATTCATTTCAGGAAGAATATTTAAACCACTTGGATTCCCTAGCAAAACTGATGTAATTTTCAACACAATTTTTGAATGTAAATAGATTAAGTGAAAAATATGAATTTTATTATAGCATAAAGTCCAATAGTTCTTTTTTAGTATTTAAATGAAATACTTATTTTTGCTAGCGTTTTTATTTACTATTTAAAGTCAAAGTAAATTTCTATATAGACTAATGAAAAGTCTCAGATTATCCCTTTCTATAGTGTTTGCAATGCAACAGACTGCTGAATGACAATCTTTTGACATTCACCTTTAAAATCTGGAAGATGGGCAAAAGAATTCCCTAAGCAGATGACAGCATCAAAGCCTTCACCAGGTTTCTGTAGATCCTGTGGCAAGGTGAGCCAATTAGCCTCTTCAATTACTGCAGAACAGAAAAGCACACTTTATATAACGCAACCTTTGCTTCTTCATCATGCCTTGCTCTATCTAAGAAAAGATGTTATGTTTCCAATGCAAAAGGGAATTGAAAATTATCAACTTGCCCCCTTAGTTTCGTATGCTAAACCTGTGGTACTATATGGCTTTATCATTGTATCTTATACATAATGGTTTGTGGTTTAATATTGCATGAATTAAACCAGTTGCAGTTTGTATACAGTAAACTATGGGTTAAACAAGCTGCATCTTAGCATATGTGAAGCTAACCTCACACTTTTTAAAATGTGACTGCAGGAAAGTCTGTTATGAAACAGCTTTGATATAAAAAATGAATCATCACTTTTCCTCTTCCATTCCATTTCTACCAAAAGAAAGCTTATTTCCTGAAATCTTACTGTTACTAGAATAAATCGTTAAGAAAGAAATACTGAGCTTTCTATAGCATGCTGGGTTTGTGAATGTCCTAGTGGCACTTTTGCACCTAGTTTTCAATCATGTGTTTTAAGGGCTGCTTCTATCCAGAAATTCTCCTGATCATTGTAAAACTGTTGTAAACTACTGTGGGCCAATTCCAACCACCATCCCACTTTTCCTATATAACTTTCAGATTCTTCTGTGGACTTGTAAGTTTTATGCCTGTGTAAATTTAATTAATTACCACATGGCTTTGTTGTTAGGATCAAAAATGAAACAATAACTTCCGTTTATTCTCGAGCTAATTGTTTTTATTAGATTCGGTAACTCGGTGTTGCTTATGTTACAAACTTACTGTGCTAAGAGACCTAATTATTTTGGATTACAGTAGACTGATACTGATCCAGTGGGAATGCCAAGAGCTATTGGTTCATAGGCCAAACTGAGTTATGAAAAATTACCTACAACTGGTCAAGAAGCTGTGTGCTGCCAGATTATGGCCAAGGAGAAATTGATGTACAGTTAAATATTTTCAAGATGCTTTTGGAAGCTATGGTTTCAAAGATAATCCTCAAAATCATAAGTATTATGTATAGCTTTAATTAAGTGTTAAGGAAAATGTTAAAGTTTCTTAAATCATTGTCTCATCCAGGCAAGACATTAAAAGTATCAAAATTTCTACATCTTTTGAGCCATTTCTAAAATGGTTCTGGTTCTTCTGCTTACCAAACTAACCAATCTTAAACTACTGGCCCATGGGTAATACTTGTGGAGGAGATTTAAATGCATGTACATATGGGTCAAAGCAGTCTTAGGTTATGTTGGAAGAACATTAATTTGATGCCTCCACATGTTGGCAACTTGTTCCAAATGGTTGGGAAAGGGTGCTATAAAAGACACAGGCAACAGAGTCATAATTTTATGGATCAATTTTCAGAAGGCCAAGTTAGTTTTCATTCTAATTTATGAATGAAGGTTAATAAATTCCAGAGACAAATTATAAAAACTATGCCTTACAGGCACCTCTTTCACCTGCACTCCAAATATGTCAGCAGGGAGCACATTATAATGTTGGCATTCTTGCAGCTGCTCCAACAGTACTGATCAAATTTCATCATGCTCTTCTTGTCAAGACATAAATTTACTGCTAATTTAAACAGAGCTTGGAAATGATGCTCAAGTACTGTTTTGGGAAACATTCAAATCCCAATAGTGTAAGAGCCCAGGACCTGTTTTTACATGGGGCTAAGATACTGATCAAGTCAACAGTTCAGACTCCAACTAGCATAATATACAGAAATGTTAAATAGTAAGATATGTTTATGTAATGACCAGAGAGTGCATTAACATAGAGATAGGTGGTTCATTATTCAATGAATGTACAACTGCACTGATTAATGAACTTTTATCACTATACTAATACAAGTATCGCTGTAATATAATCTCAATCATCATGAGGTAATGTAATAATGTATAGCTTTATATTATTATGTGTGTGATTAGGCATATATGAAAGATGTAAAATATATGAAGGAACACAAAAAGTAAAGGTTTACTCAGGAAGAATTTGTCTTATGCAGCTTGTGGAAATGTACCAAACTGAAAAATATGAAGAAGTCACAATACATTAGATAGTTCCCATGTGAACTAGGTGTGAGAAAAGTTCCAAAATAAGAGTGTTCAAGCATTGATAAGTATCATGTCAAGTCATGCTGGGGGGGGTATAAAAATATATGGGCCCTTGGAAGTCATCAGACAGAATGAGCATTTTATGTTAGCATTATGCTTCAATTTTCCTGGAACTCAAAACTGGCCTGGCTGGCTAAACTTTGAATTGCAAAGGTATGCAAGGGTGTGTAAATAATTGAGCTTTTAACTCAGAACAATAAAAATAGTAAACCTGAATTTGTTTTTATGTGTTTGAATCTCTGATTAAAAAAGAACAGCATTGGAAGCACTTTTCAGCCTTGTATCTGACACAGATCCCAGACTAGCGATTTTGGGAAGAGACCAAAATGTAGCACCTAACTATTACTTTTTCTACATTCAGACTCTGCCCTGGAACTAATAACATGTTTTAATACTTTGCTGTCAACAGGATATGAATCAACTAAGAATACATGACTCCAGACTTCCAAAGCTAATATTCTGCAGATTTGTTGGACCAAAGTCCCAAAATTCTACAGATTACACTCCAATATATCTGGGGTACATAAAATTGGGGAGGGCAATCAGTTGATATTCTTAAACCAAAAGTTAGAATACCCCAATGATCAAACGGATCTTCTTTTCGACGGTTCCATCGTTCCTTCAAGGCGTATTTGAGCATTTTGTCACTGGCATCTACACTGGTGACACTAAATCCTTCTTCAACCAACATAATGGAATCCACACTGCACCAGAAATGGAAAGAGAAAATGATTTCCAGGTACTCTTTGAGGGATGAAATCTGAAGTACCATTTTTCAGATTAACTCAGCATAATAATCCCTTCCACTTATGTTAGCACATTTGAGTAGTTAGAGAAAAAAGTCACCCATGAAAGTTAGGGCAATGGCTACTATACTATATAAAATTCTTTCCTAAGGCTGCATACACAATATCTCCTACATGTATATCTCTTAATTAATAAATAAAAAAACAATACCTGCACATATTCACTTAAAATCTATGGGGAATTTAAATTCAATATTCTCTCCCTTCTGAAACAGCAAAAATGACTATGTTCTTAAAAGAAAGTACTGGTATATTTGTGGAAATGATTCCTCCAGTTTTATTTTTCTCACCTCTGGCCCTTTACTACATTATTACTTTTTAAATGGACATCTTGATTAACACAGCAAGTAACCACATGCATTCCACAATCCTTGTCAACTGAATTAAGAAGACCTGAGTTGGGCTATTGGTTTGAACTCCGAGCTTGGCAATTTGGTTGCAAACATTTTGTCACCATTCAAGGAGACATCGCCAATGCGCTTTGAATCAATCCCAAATGATAACAAAACATTTACAACCAAACTGCCAAACTTGGAGCTCAAACCAACAGCCCAACTATCAACCCAATTCAAATACATTTCAAGGTCTGAGTTAAGTATGTGTAATTTCAAGTCTGGCCAAACTCAAGTTAGGCTAATGAACCATAGAAAATCATTCAGAAAACAGGAATGCACAATGATACCCACCATGATGGAACTGAAATGTGCCATATATGGAACTTGTGACTACTTAAATCCACATCCACTAGTCTGTGTTTGGGTATGTATATATACATATATTCATTCATATATATATATATATATATATATATATATATATATATTGGTCTTGTCCGTAAGATTGAGAATACCTTACTTAAATCTCATCCGTCATCTTCAGGCTGGTGTCTTCAGCCTAGTTCTTCTGGGAGAAGTATCGTGGCTGTTCTTCCCTTTTAAACTCCAGAGTTGGCTGTGTTGTTACTTCCTGATTGGTTGATGGAGTTGATGTATGCAGATTGGATGGCTTTTTCCTGAGACCCTGTGTGGCTGAGGTGCTGGCTGTGTGTCTCTCAGCCTTTTGTGTTTAACGACCATGGGCTGTGTGATGACCTTCTGGGTTCTATTGTTGTGACATCCTGGGTGTGCTGCTGTAGTCTCCTGGGTCGTTGTCTGTGTTGCAAACTCCTGATGTTTAAAAAGACACCAGCCTGAAGATGACGGATGAGATTTCGTCGAAACATTGCCAAGGTATTCTCAATCTTACACGGGACAAGACCAATACACCAAGACCTACATACCTTTACCCGTGAAAATCTACGAAAACAAATATATATATATATATATCTCACATGACAGGACCTTGAAAGGGTCCTATACTATATATACTATATATACTATAATATACTATATATATTGAGTCCATACTCAAACTTCAAGAAGGAATGTTGACCGTTTTCTTTTATTTTGCTCTGCTTGTAAGTTGTCTGTTCCTGCAAAGGCTTCAGGCAGCTAACAGTGTTATAAAACATCCAACTCCCCAGGCATTTTAAAATGAAATCTGTAAAATACAAATCTTATGTGCCCTCCAATCTCCTACTGTGACAAACAGAAAAGGTAGGTCATCAACATTTTTCTCATGTTTAAGAGGGATGAAGATGACTAGATCTCGGGGTGTTCCAAAGAGTGGGAGCAGCAAATGAAAAAAACCCTTTCAAGGTCCTGTCATGTGACATCCTCATAGGGATGAGATCTGGAGGAAGTTGATCCTATTTGATCTTATTGCATAACTGATGAATATATAATGTGGTCCCTCAGACAACCATAATCAAATTTGCACAGGACAACAAGTGGCAACCTATGCAGCTCCTTGAAGCAGCAAAGTCATCCAAGAAAATTGGGAAATGCCCATCATATCCGGACTGTTGGATTCCATACCAGGTGACAACCTCCAAATGCTCTTTAAGAGCAGTTCTTTGTACAGCACATTCTAAATTGAGGTGAATGACTGTCAGCAGGTTCTTGTGACCCATGGTCACAACTGGCACACAAATGCAAAATCTTTCTAGCTACCTGTTCGTCCAGTAGTAATTGTGAGTGTAGGAGGACTTCCAAATTGCAAACCACCATTCAGATTTAGAGATGGAATTTTTTAGGAATCATCAGGTACCCAAACCAAAATCATTCCATGTTGAAGGAATTCATTTAGAATCTATCTCCCCATCTGCACCCTTGATAATACTGGGTCAGCACTTTTGATGCATTTATTTAATCAGTACCATCACCTATTCAGGCCAGGGACACGATGTATAGCTGATTATCAGCAGGAAAACTTACATCAACAGATTATTCCCCCACCCTCTTTTTTTTAGATATTAAAAAGGAGTGAGAAAACCCTGAGGTACTTCACAAAGTAGCAGCCTCAGGGAAGATCACTCCTCTCTTACCAACACTGATTACAATTGTCCCTTTAGGAAAGAATAAAGCCACTACAAAATAATGTTGCTCCCTATACCAATCCCTTAGAAATGGTCCACACAGATATCATATAGTTTAGGGTTTTCAAAGTCACTGAGAGATCAAGGAGGACAAAGAGTTGAACCTTGCCTTAATGACTGCACAAGCATGACCAGTGCAGTTTCCTGCTATATCCTGACCTAAAATCTGATTGCCAAGTGTTCAAGTAATCTGCTTCCTCTAGGGTTTTTTGCAGTTACAAGGCCATAACTTTCTTAACAGTTTTTCTTTAAAAAGGAAGGTTAGTGACAAGTTCAAAGTTGTCCCAAATGGATTGAGAAACAGCTTCATGAGAAGGAGGTACACCAAGACTCCTTCAGAGCTGACTGAATCCTCCCTCAACAAAATATTGATTGTTGTTCAAATCCATCCTCCCACCAGCTCATCTAAAAGACTTAACCAGCCATTAGAGGCAGGAACCCAGTTAGGAACTAGCAGAATCAGCACTGCAGAAGACCCATCTTCTTTAGAACCCCAAATAAGCTGTATTTGTGCCTATAAATGTCTATTTTATAATCCCCTGAATATTCTTGGACTGCATAACCAATGTTCTGCATGTGTTCAGGTTTTTGTATTACTGTACATTTATTTATTTTTGTATTACTGTACATTTATTTAAGCCTATACATATAAAAAACAAGAGAAACAGAAATAAATGTACAATGTGCCATCCTAGATGATTCACACTATGAGAAGATGTAAACTTCCAAGTTGCCCACCTTGACACAGACCCACTGACACTTCTGTTTGTCCAGGAATATGTTTGACTAACATTCTGTTTACATTAACTTGTCTTGCAAAGGTCCTTCCATTCCCCAGATGAGAAGAGAAACATTTTCAAAAGAAAAAAACAAGAAAGTCCAGTTGCCTCCTGAAAAAAGCACCTTTGGGTTGTCTTGAAAAGGTTGAATGCTTCATGAGGCAAAGTTGAGGCAATTACCTCAAGCCAATTTTAGCTGATACGAAAGGGCAACAAATTGTTAATATTTGATGTATTAATCAAGTATAGATGGAAAAAAGCAGCAATGTTTATGGGAATCTCCATATGAATTTCCATACCTCTGAACTTGGAAGAGGGGCAGAAAAATATCTTGGGCAGACCATTCTCCCAGTACAGCCGATTAAAAAGTGCATTCTAATTATGTATTAATTAAAAGTACAATAAAATAAATGCATCAAACTATTCTATTTTAGGAAGATACTGAAGGTAGAAAAACAAGTAATAAGAGAGAAAACTTCTGCTAAAATGTCACATACTGCAATAGTTGTAGGCATTATTTTAAAATTTTTGTATGTAAATTATTTATATGGACATTTTAGTCTTTAGGCCTCAGCATGATGCAATCATAGGTCTTTAATCTGAAGACAGCCTAAGGCTCCAAACAAGCCTTAATCATTTATGAAAGAGAATCACCCAAGCTTATGCCAAAGCTTAAGTCTTTTGAGTGTCACAAAACTCCTTGATGTTTATGTCCCCTTGGTCGTAGCTGTTTACTCTGAGTAATGGCTAAATTTGGACTCACTTCTTTCAGATACCAAAGGTGCCAGAACTTTTACTGGAGCCCCTGACCGAGTGGGAGTTTGGAAAGGTGTGTCCTTTCAGCAACAAGAACCAAAAAAAGTGAGTGACTTTGGAAGACCAAAAGGCAGATCTCCCCTTCTCCCCCACCCAAGGAACAGAAAGGGCTCCTTCCCAAGTGGGCAAGTACGGTCACCCTCAGATACAACCATAATGCGCAAGGGCGGTTGGCCACGGATCTGAGGGTTTCGGCGCGCATTATATCTGTTAGCGAGAGGCAGCATGAAGATTCGAAGGAAGCGCTGCGATTCCGGATTAGCTAGCACGGAGCAGCAGCTCCGGCGATATGCTCTACCTGCACGTTTACCACAAAAACTCCTGGCGTGCGGCAGGCAGGCAGGCAGGCAGAGAAGCGGGCCCAGCCACACTTCTCCTGGCGACTCACCCGGTGCCGCAGGCCACGTCCAGCACCGTCTTGCAGCACTGAGCGCGCAGCAACGACATCAGCCAGTTCTTATACTCGGCTGTGCGGCTCCGTGTATCGCCAATGTACAGCTGCCAGACGCGCGCCGCTCGGCCGTCGGCATACTGATCTGGGAGCCCTTCGGCTGCCACGCCCAGCGAGCGAGTTCGGTAGATGCTGTCCACCATAGTGAGGCGAGGGGCTCAAGGCGCAGGTGGCGTGACGGCTGCTTCGACCTCCTCAACGGCTCCGGATCAGCTGCGCCGGAGTTGCCGCTTCCAACAATTAGGATCCCCAGGGGAGCCGGCAGCCGGTCGCCACAGGAGCTCACTCCAGCCAGGAACCGCCCCTCGGCGCAGGCGGCCAATCCAAGGAGGGGATAGCGGACACTCCCACCCCTCCGCCCGCTGAAGGGCCATTCCTCCTCTCCCCACCTCCCCCACCCCGCGTTGCTGAAGTCAAAGGTCTTGACCCAGGCCCGTTTATATTTCTCGAGCCTTCTTCCCGGGTGGCTTGGATCCCCCTGGCGTTGGCCTTGCTGACTATGAATTATGGGAATGCTAGTCCAACATCGCTGGAAGGCTGCCTGTCAATGCTACTTACGCTTATCTTGGAATCACAGAACTGAGTAAACAGGCATAGAATTACTACAGACAAAAAATCCGGTAGAACCGGGTGTTGACACTTTTCTCAGCTTTTTCTTTAAAAATGTGACTATTATAAGTTATTTATGTATTTAAATTTGGGTTTTGTGCTTCCACAAATGTGAGTTGTAAAAATGTTAACAAAGTTTAATAAAATAGATATTTACTTCCCAAGTTTATATTTTGCTTTTTAAAATCAAACTCCAGGCTTAATAATAAAAACAAATCACAAATGCATTATTAAAATCAATTAATAAAAATCATATATTCACATGTGATCAAAAATCATATAATAAAATCATATAATAAAAACAGTTCAATAATAATTCAAAGCCACATAGAACAAAAACATTACAATGGCAATAGTTATCCAGTTCCAAGAGCTTCTTGAAAAATCTGTATCTCTGTTCTTTTTCTGAATGTAATAAGAGTGCGAATCAGAGTTCAAAGAGACCTGATTGCACACATCTGGTTTTGAAAATATATTCTTTCTCTCCTTTAAAATGTTTCATTAAAAAACATTTCTTGTTGTTGAAATTGAAAATAGAACTGGAAACAAGCCCTTCAGAATTAATTAATTCAGTTCCTGGGTTTGAACCTCATAGAGTAACATCTATGTCTACGAGCACTGACAAGTTGCAAATAAATCAAAACCAGTCCCATAGTGCCTGCTCTTGGCATGCAATGTAACTGAAAAGATAGGGGATAGATGGTCCCACAAGTAACCTGGTCCATACCACATCAGGCTTTAAGAGTAATAACCAGAACCATGAAGATAACTTTCATAGCTATGTGCAGGAAAAAATTTCCAAGATAATATTGCAACTTCTGACAAAATAGACCACAGTCTACTTCATGAGCAGTCCTGGTTCCTAGTAGAATCCTCTAGGTTCTACTCTTCATGGTTCTGGTTATTACTCTTAAAGCCTGATGTGACATGGACCAGGTTACTTGTGGGACCATCTATCTCCTGTCTTTTCAGTTACATTGCATGCCAAGAGCAGGCACTATGGGACTGGTTTTGATTTATTTGCAACTTGCCAGTGCTCGTAGACATAGATGTTACTCTATGAGGTTCAAACCCAGATTCATTAATTTTTGCACTTTATATGATTATACACAGCGCATTAGTTTTACGAGCTATCCAGGTGAACCACTGAATGAAACCTTTCAGATCTGTATCTCTGTATCTCTCACCTCTGGCAGAGATGGTGGACTATATAGGACTCTAAGCAGGATGCCTATTTATCTGGTGGTTTCTATCTATCCTACTAAATCTGGCAGATAGACATGTTCAGTGAAGCAACATCACCTGGTAGGTCCTAGAAAGTATATTTCTATCACGGGGTCTGCCTTACTAAACAGCATCCTCCCCGGAGTTTCAGACAGCTTTGGAAGTTTTGACCTTCCTGAAGACCTGGTCTTTTTCCCATGCAGCCCAGCAAGTGTATAGAACACATATTAGTAATATGTTTTTAATTGGGCTTCAATGTGATTGTTTAAATTGATTTCTAATCAGTTAAAGATATTTTGCTTTTGAGTCATCATCCAGAGTTGCATTGGTAAATGGTTATATAAATTTGTTAAATAAATAAATAAATATTCCTTCTGCCCAACACTTTTCCTGACCTACCCCATTTTACTTCCTAGGAGTTCCCAAATGAAAAATTCTGTGGCTAGTCAACGCCTCTGTTTTAGAGACTTGCCTAATTATCCTTACTGTGGGTTTAGAGTTCCATGGTGCAAGAAATACCCAGACTGCCTAGGGCACAGGGTGCAGTGTTTATCATTCCCATCAGTGTGCATGTGTCTCTTTTCCAGACTAATGGAAATAATGCAATGTAACAACAACATATAACAATAGAGCAAGAAGAAATATGTGCTATGGGTACAAATGCACACACCAAAAATAATGCTTTGTAATTATAGAAATGGCTTGAAAAGTTGTGAAATATAAAGCAAAAGGTTGATGTTGTATTATTTTTGTAATCTACTGCACCAAAGAAAGTTGGATGTCATTACTTTTTTCTGCCTCTGCATTTTTTCTTTCCTTGTTTTTCTAACATTTGTTTCTTCTGTATTTTTATCTTCTAATGAAACTTAATAGAATTATTATAAACAAACAAAAATAATTCAATATATTGAAAGTCTCAAAATGTTCCTCACCACCACACACAAAAATGTTACTGCAACGTTCTTTTAAAACAATAAAGTTTGTGAGATTCAAAACAGAACAGGGCCTGTTGGGTGTAGCTTTAGTACCATAGCCTGTTATGGTTTCTATGATATGACATCTCTCTCTTTCCCTCCTTCCCTTTCGCTCTGTCATCTCTGATTTTTCTGGAATTCAAACAGCAAAATAAATAAATAGGTGTTGCTTTAGAAGTCTGTTATGGTATGACATCTCTCTCTCTCTCTCTCTCTGTCATCTAATCTCTGATTTTCTGTTTCCATTTCCTGGCATTAAAATAAAGCCTGCTCAGCATCTGTTTCTTTTCTTAAAAAACAGCTGACTAATAACCAGGAATTCAAATAGCTGAATTATAGGAATGCAGGTGTAGATGAAGAAGAAATAATTATTTAATTTCTCAAAAACAACTTCAGACAGGCTAGGCGGGAAGGTTGAGAAAAATAATTTCTCCCTCCCTCCCTTTTTAAAAGAAAAGCTGCTTTTCATTGAAGACGTGATTTAGGAGAAGATGGCAGTTTCTATCAGTGCCTGCAATGTTGAAGGCACATCCAGTACATCTTTATGCGATCAGAGTAGATTTTAAGGATCATAAAAATGGCCATAGGTTGACTATACCTGCATCTCCCATGAGAAAATTTTCAGGCAAAAAAGCACCAGTTGGCATCACTGTTCATAGTTGCTACTCACTAATATATAATGTAACATGGTTGCTGATTATGCTCATTTGTTTGGGCTGGCACAGCTTCAATTTGGCTTCAAGTGCATAAAATGTGTTCATTCAATTTGTACAGAAATCCTGTTCTGGAAGTATTTTAGAAAAGCTGCATATTCAAAATTACATGTGCAGTTCCTAAAAACATATATGTTCATTACATGTTATCTTAACCACACTTTATTCACAGAAAGTAATACACTCAAATCCAAAAAATTGAAATATAAATATGGGCTGGGATCACACAACAAATTAAGCCAGACTATATTGGGTGGCTAATTTGTGGCTGAGAATGGTGTGTGATCAGAGTTATATACTAACACCCTCAATGTTCACATTTTGGTTGAACCCACATTTATCTTGGCCTTGCTGCAGTTAATGGCTCCTCTTATGTTTTTAGGCCAGGAGGCCTTTTCACTGTTTTGTAACATCAAACTTTGAACTTTTTGCATCAAGGTCTTGTTTAATATTTGAATGAAAAGCTTGGGATCAAGGTGAAATTGTAGCAAGAAAGAGAACAGAGAGAGCCAAAATTGAGAGACTGCCAACATCTCCCTTAGTTAAAACAATGCAGATATTTGTCTTTGGAGTCTTGGACAAATTGGTTGTGAAATACAGAAATTATGGTTAAAAGAGACAATGCAGTTGATGGTTCTGACATATCTAGGAATGCCATATTAGGAATACGGAACAGATATAAACCCAGGTTGTGCTCCAAAATACATTTATTAGCTTCAGCACAAGAAAAGAAACAACAAGCAAAGAGAAATGGTTAAGGAGTCCTAGGTGCTCTCTGAACTTGGTTATTTTCTTGTAGACTGTTTGGAATTTTTGCTCAAAATGGAAAATGAATTGGTGAGTTATGGATATGCTGATTAAAAAGGTTGAATATGGGAAGAAGGGGACCATCTAATGTAATCTTAAAGAGGGGGAAGAGATTATGATTATGATGAATGCCTCTTTGTGGGAGGATCTATTTCTTCCTTACGAGGCTATCACAGTATTGCACAATTTTTGTCCAGCATTCAGCCCTTTAGGGGAAAGGTTGTTGAGTGGTGGTAGTTTTGTAACTCCAAAAGGGCTCTGGAGGAAGCAGATTATTATCAGGTACCAGGCCAGGTTATAGTAATATGATGGCATTAATCATTCCTGTAAGTGAATTTTGGCAGGGTAGGGATGGGGATTGTGGCCTATAATTCCACTGATCATAGTATCCTTCTACACTGGTTGAGGAGATGGGGGGTGGGAGTCAATGTTGTTCAGTGGTTCTCCTCCTTCCTCAGATTCTAATTCCAACTGATCAGGGTGGGATCCAACAGGGTTAACTACCTCGTGGTGATTTACTATGTTTTACGATGTTTGGTGATTTACTATGTGCTTCTCTGCATGATGCTGTGCGCGCCTGTAAATCTTCATCAGCAGCATTTGAAACAACATTTTGTTCCTGCTTTTCCACCACAGCTATGCCTTGCACAGCAGCTGAAGTTGAAAAAGCAGGAAATAAAGATCAGGTAAGAGCCCAGGTGGGCGGGTGGTCCAAAACAGCAGCAGACATAGAACCGGTTCTATCTCTGCTGCTCTTTAGAACTACCGGTTCTACAGAGCCGGACAGAACCGGTAGAAACCCACCCCTGCAACTGATGTTGGTGAAGGGGAGACTTCTAGCTCTAGGCCTCTGCTTTGAAGAGTGCCTCAGAGCTCAATTCTCTCCCCACTCTCTTTCAACATGAAAACGTTGGGTCCAGTACTTTATCATCAGTTATACTGTCCCATCCAAGTAATGCTCCCAAGGCACTTTTCAGATGCTTGGAAACTGTGTGAGCCTTGGGCGGTGGAGGAGAATGGGTTTCAGCTCAACCTGACAAGAGTTAATTGTGCCACTTCTGGATAAGAAGGCACTTCCCAAATTAATCCATGCCCTAATCATCTCCCTGTAGGACTGCTGCAGTTTACTGGATATAGTTATGCTCCTGAAGATCATTCAATAACTTCATCTGGTCTACAAGGCAATGGCAGGTGCAGTACTGAGTGCACCACAGCATACCCATTTAGCACTGCTGCTTCATAAGCTGCACTGGCTCCCAGGAGGTTTCTGAGTGCGATTCAAAGTGCTGGTTATCACTTTTATTTATTTATTTATTTATTTATTTATTAATTCGACTTATATGCCGCCCCCTCTCCCGAAGGACTCGGGGCGGCTTACAAAGTAAAAAACAACACAACAATAAATTAGATAAAACCAGATTAAACAAATCAAGCCGAATTAATACTAAAATCCCAGCATTACACCAAGAGGTGTAATATTTCCAAAGATTTCTGCACATGAAAGATGGATCAAAGTGTGCAGCAAATGCCAACGGAGCTGTACCGCGAAGCCAGCTGTGACACTCTAGATGTTTAGATGTTTATTAACATTAAACTGCAATAACAGACACTTCTTATTGAACATGCAAATAATTTGCATTGCCCATGGGAATAGCACAGGAATCTGACTTTATGTCCCAAGACATTTTTTATTGTCACTGCTTGACAGTCATTGCCTACAGATGATTAACTTTTTTCTAGGTATTTTTCAAAAGTAAACACTAGCTTCAAATTGTGACTTTCCATCATAAATCAATGCGCAACCACAATGTTGTCTTTTGGGCACCTAATCTATAAAGAATTAGATATTTCTACTGTCACCTTGGAAATGTGTTAGTATTAAGCTGGTATTAATACATCAGTGTACTTTAAAAAACCAAACTTAGTTTGATGAATTGAGAAATGTATGAAGTGTAGATTTTCTACACAGACTCCAAATAAAGTTCTTTTATGTTTACTAACACTATAACATACTGAAAATCAATGGAAAAACCAAACATAGAATTTCACACCAAAAATGAAGTAATGAATCCACTAAAGATAACAAGCGATCGTAGAAAATAAAATTTACCCCAGATTAACAAAAGTAAGCATGAAAATAAAAAGACATGAGAATGTCTCCTTTTGTAGTATCTCTGGAGAATTCACAAGCTTGCAGGTTTTGTTTCATTTTGTTTGGTACAGTAACAGTATTATCCAACTCTAGGTTTTATTTTGGTATTGTTTTTAGATGAATATTTTTGATTTAAAAGCCATCATTACTTTTTTGAGACAGAAAAAATATTGAAAATGTAATCATCACATTGAGAAAAGCAATTTTCTTTTACATTTAACTGTTGCTCCTGGCAATTGCCTGGACAAGCCTTTGCAGGGTTTTTGGGGTTTTTTTTGCAATTTTCAGAAGTTTTTCATTGTCTTCTGACTGAGAGAGAATGACTGGTCCACAGAGACCCAGCCGGCTTTGTGTCTAAGGTGGGACTAGAATTCACTAGGTTCTCAGCCCAATGCATTATCCACTGCACCAAACTTACTCTTATGAGAAAACATACTTGTGTTTAATTGTACAACCATTTAAAAACACAGCTAGTTTTCAATGATGAGTGTAATTAGGGCTGGGAACTCATTGCTGACAGCCATGAAACAAAAAATAACAATGGTGCCTACTTATGACAGAAGTTCCACCAGTTCTGGTGGTAGATATAAGTGAATCACATGCAGTTGATAAGCATATCAAATGACCTCTATCTGCAGTCCTTCTGGTCTTTGAATAGACTGTCAGGAGCTTTATTTCAGAGTACAGATGATGCAAAGATACAAATTAAATTGAAAATTATTTATATTTAATTCATATGTAATACTGTCTGGATCTACAGCTCACAAACTGCTCTGCAGTGTCACAGGACACCATAGAATATTTTGAATTTTCAAGGGAAATATAACAATACCCAACATCAGTCACACACCATGAGTTAGTAGCATGGGGGTGCTTTGAAAAAAACTTACTGAAGCTCCAAGGGTGCTGTGAAGTGGAAAAGCTTAGGAACTTTGGTTCCAGACACTTAATGGAGATCCTAGGAGCTCCACCCAAGGCTTTCAGATATCTTATATTCTTCTCATTCCATTATATACTTGTGAACCTTGAAACCAGGGACTCCCTAATTTGATCTTCAAATCCATTCTAAAAGTACAGGAAAAAGCTAATTACAAGCAGAGAAACTCCAGAACAACTATTGTAGTGTAAATATAATTAAAATGTGTTGCCCTCTCTGGTTAATTTTAAGCATTATTAGGCAAATTAAGTGTATCAGAAGCTGAAGTATTTGGTAATTCTGCATAAAATTGATCCAAATATACTGTGAGACAGACAGGAACGGTGATATCTTGACCTTGTAAATCTTTGCAAAAGAAGATGAACCAAGATCTCCACAATAATTTAGTTTAGATCTGGAAAAAAAATCCAGAAAGCATTTTAACCCTGGAAAAGCAAACTAAAAAAAAAGTAGATTCCTTCAACTAAAGTTCAGCTCTTGCTGACTTTCACAGACTGAATCCATGCAGTTTTGTTCACAATATATAAATGATTTGCCACTTAAATTTTCCAGGATTTTTCTTCAACAATATAATCAAGCATGCACCACAGGACTTTCCAGATATGCCTGCATTCAAGTACTAATCAGATCTGATCTTGGTTAGTTTCTGAGATCAGACAGTATTGGTTAGATGCTACTATCTAGCTAGGCCAAAGAAGCTAAGCAATCTCAGTAACATAACTATGATTAAATAATCAGTGTCTCTGTAGTTATTTTTGAAATGCCACATGTACTAATGATGAACACCTTATAGGTAATGCATATAAAATGCTGCAGAGTTGAATTTAGAAAGTGAATATGTTAAGCATTGTATGATTCAATGGCAATAAATTTTGACTATGTTGGACCAATGGAAAAAATATGCAGACCAAAGGACTGAAATATATTTGAATTATAACCTTAAAGAAAACTTTTAAAAAATGACATACCTGTGGTATTTAACTCCAGATTGATAAATTATCTGAAATGTACTATGGCCTTTTGAATGTTTGCTGGAAATATAACTTTTTACTGTACTTTTTACTATACATGATGGATGTGTTATAAAGCAAACTAATATTGGGAACAGTTCCAGGTTTTAATTCAGAAGATCCTTAAAGTTGACCTATAATGGAAACCAGAAATTTTTTCTTTAGGACTATTACATAAAGAGAAGGAAAAAAAATGGAATGTTGTTATTATGTATCTTGATGGCAGCAAGAATCCTATATACTCAAAAATGCAAAGAGGCATTGACTTCCACATAGAGGAATGGACTGAAAAGATTGTGGAACTGGCAGAGATGGCAAAGTTGATTCCATTTGTTAGGGAAGAAACTCTAAACCAATTTTGTTTCCATTTGGAAAATCACTTTTGGACTTTTGAAAGAAACAAAAATGAAATTTTGATTTTGGATTTTGTTTAAGTAGATCATGGTTATAGAAATGGTTAGTATTTACTGTTTTAGATAAGTAAAAAGTCAGCATCGTGACTGTATTATGTGTCTTATAGCACTGAAAGAAGTCATTGCTTTTTCTTCTTTTTTCTTTTCTTTATTTCATTCACCTTTCCCCTCTTTTCTCACTCTTTATTTCTATTTTATATTGCAAAAAAACTTTTAATAAAAAATGAAATGCCACATGACAAGATAAAATATTCAGAGATTGAAACCTCGGTCCAGGATACATAGAGAGGAATGCAGGTACCCAACTCTTGTACATTAAAAGGCCATTATTCCACAGCAAGGAGGTAGTCACACAAGTCAGATTGCAGCACACTTGTCCTGAAAGGAACAGGGGAAAAATGTATAAATGGCATTACAAATATTTCAGATGCCTGTAAAAAAAGGTACCAAGATAAAAAGGCAATCCTGTCACAACAGATGAAATAGTGAAAAGCCCCTGTAAATATAGGACTACCAGATATGGGATGCAAAAATTCAGATGATTAACAGAATACAGCAAAATGTTACAAGCTTTTGTATCTTTGCCACTATCTAAAGGTGGTCTGGTTTTTGCAGCTCATATATAGCAACCCTAACCCTATAACCCTAAAGAAAAGGGAATTAATTCTAAAAGGGAATGTTCTGAATTGCAGCAAACTCTAGCTAGGGTAATTTAAAACTCTTAAAGTAAAGGCTTGCTGTCCTTTCTTGTGAGAAAAGGCCTGAAATAAAAGGCAAGTTTGCAAAATTTGCAAACTGAAGGAGCTGCTCTTGCCATTTTGCTCACCCTCTTCTGTTATATCTTATAGCAAAACATATTCCAGCTTTGTCCTACTCGAAGTATGACAAGAATATGAAAAAAGGTCTGAGAACAAAATGAAAAGGCCAGATAGCTACACCCAGGTGTTCATTTCCTGGCTTAAAGATCCATTTGATCACTTAACTCTGACATGCCACAATTCTTTTCAACTCATGGCAAAGGAATTTCATAATAAAATTTGCAGAGATTGGCTGGATTCACACATTGTGCTAAATAGTCACAATGTTCTAAGTCATAAACAATGATATACAAATCACTTTATGACCTAGTATAATGTGTGAAACAACTCAGAGACAACTGTTCCTCTTATAGGACACCACCTTTATTTTAATACCATTTTTCAGCAACTCCACAAATAGGTTTTGTCCAATAATAAAAGATTAATAACAGAACTCATAAATGATTCATACACAAAACAAGCATGTGGGTTCAGTCTGAAAATGATCTTTAGCTGACCACTTTGCACCTGGAGGTTCTTGGCTATCTCATTCCTTTCAATCCCTTGAAGAAAAAGTGTTACATCACTCTGAACACCAAACAGAGATAATAGGTGCATTCTCTGGAACAGATATGGAGGGTCAGTGTAGGAACTAAATGAAACACACATTATGCAAAAAATACCCTACATTTTTATTTTAAAAAATTTCAGAAAATGGTAAGCATGACTACGATATGTTCAGAAATAAATTTTGGGGTTTGGAAGCATCAACAAAGATATCTGTAAATGCTCCTCTCATTGAAATGGATGAAGTATTGATTCCTTACTGTTAAGGACTTTAAAAAAAGAAAAAGAACAGAAACTCAATGTCCTTTATCCTGACAGAATTTTCATTCTTACTTCCTCCCAAATGAACAATGTTCTGTTTAATAAGGAAGGATAGCACTAAATGTATCTTACCCCCTAATAGAATGTACAAGTTAGAGATCTTAAGATACAGCCAAATCCAAGAATATGGCAGGAAAATGAATTGTCAGAAGGTCAGAGTGTCTTTGTTTATGCTTTTCATTTCTCTTTTTTCATCAATGTTGTCCAGCAAGTCAAAGTCAGAAGCGATGGGATAGAGAATTAATGAGGGCAGCAAACTCAGTTTCCAAAGGCAAGCCACATAGACTAGTCAACAGCTCAACTGCATCTTCCACAGCACTTCTAATTTGACTGTCCACCAAAGAATACAAGTAGCAAGCTGGCTTCCTGTATCTTGCCTTTGCTGAGGTGCAGTAACACTGAAGAATTCAGTTTCAAGTGACCATGATCATTGCCCATTTCTCCACTTCCCCTTCACAACAATATGGACCTTCTTGCAACTCCCACAGGTGACAGCAATTCTCAGTGGTTCAAATACAAGCTTGCAAACCCACAAGACAAGTGTGGATAGAATGTGACTCTGAAGATCCTACAGTTCATCCGTGCTGTGTGAAAGTGAAGCTAGCTTCTGATCGTCATCTTCTTTTTCAGTCTGATCAGGTGTCTCTAAGGTGCTTGGTTGCATGTTTTCTGTTTTTTGGTCAGCCTTGGAGCGTTTTTTATTCTTTGAAGGCTTTTTTGCCTTGCCTTCCTTTTTCTTGGCCTTCTGCCCTGTATTTGCCAGGTCTCCTTTTTTCCCAGTCCACGTTTCCTCCAGGCAGCCTAGAAAAAGGACAAAAACAGTTCCTAAGTTATCGTCAAACTGCCACTTCCCTCTATCTTGACTTAAACATCACTATTTTTCTTCCTCTCTCAACCGTTACAATTTCCATTCAGTTTAAATTACTAGTTCCTGAGGCCAGGGACTGCTGAATTGATTCCAGGTTAATATTTCACAGAACTATTGTGAAGATGTGACATTTAAGAAAGATAGGACTGCAAATGTTGTCAGTTCTACTAAACGGATCAAAGGTTAATACTAAGCGTAGAAAAACTTTGCATTATCTGCAACTGAAACTACTGTATTAACATTACATCCTGATTAACTCACCTCTTCCTTTTAATTAATGAAATCTACCTATGAATAAAATTGGCTTTCAATTCCATCCTTCTCAGACATGAAGAAAAAAAAATTAAAGTAAGAATTGCTATCTTTGCCTCTTTTCCCTTAGCAACAAAAATAGAAAGCAGCTCTCAGCAACAGTCTTGGCTTTTAAGGATAATAATTCTTTTTAATATATGTTTTCATAAAGGGCCACGAAAGGAAATTCATTAATTTATTCTAATTAAGCTGATTCACAAACACTAGAACTCTAGTGGCCAGCCAAATCTTAGAACCATTTTAAGTGCCAAAGAATTGGAATTGCACCCTGAGATAAGTCATGGTTTATTTTAATTATAATGTATGGATTTTAAAAATAAATTAATTCTTTTAAAAAGAACTAAAAAACTAAAACTAAATAAGCCATACTTTTTCCCCTGTGGCCTGAGCAACCAGGCATCACAGTGTTTTTCATAAAATGTAGTGAAGGGGCAGACGTCTATCTCTTTGACTATGTCAGTTCTTGTTTCCTAACCAGAATACTTCCGTTAAGTTAAAGAATGGGGTTCCCAATGGTGGGCCTTGGCCACCCAGTTGTTTTAAAAGCTGAACTCAGCGTAATTTTTTGGGAGAAAATAAATTTTTACCAATTTGGTTCCCTTTTCTGAAAGAGAGAGAGAGCTATCCATGGAATCCAATGTGTTACTTAATAAGTCACAAAGGTATGATGTTTGGCCTAAATTTAAAATGTTTCTCTAAGCAGTACCTAGCGAGGAAGATCTATCCTTTTATTAGCAACAACTGGGCAGGAAATGAAAAAGCAGAGTGAAAAAAGATTATTCTTCCCACCTATTTTTATTTCTTTCATCCTTCCCGAAATGCAGAGCTTAACACTGCACAGAAAGACATGTTTCCCATCTTGGGGGTGGGGGGTGGGGAGGGAAGATGGGGCTGTGCTGCACAAGCATCCCTAGATCCCAGCCACCCACATTAATCAATTCCATGAAAGGGAAACTCACTGGCGTCCTTTCCTTTCAACACATGATTTGCACATAGAAACTGGGAAATGTCTTCTTGTTGATGGTTTTTATACCAATCTTCAATCACATCTTCATATTCTTCCACCATGGTCTCACACTAGCAGATAAAGTGAGAGGGAAACCAAAATCATGAAAGCATGACTCTTCAGAGAAAGCTAGAAACCCAAGGTTTCACACCACATCTTTTCACATCCTGTAGATAATTTCATTTGTTATAAAATAACTATTCAGGTGCCTCAGAAACCTGTCACTGAAGAATAACAGAAACAGACCAAAAATAACAGAAGAGAAAGGAGTAGAGAAGCAACTTCAGTATTTTTAGAATTCTAGATTTACATGTTTTATTTTCAAAACCCAGCAGTAAGTTAGACTATATTGATTACATTTTTCCCCATTACATAATTAAGACCAGTGTGTGAAGGATTTCTGGATAATCCCCCACCCAGGCTCCGACTACACCTGGATCTGCTTTTCTCCAGGAAATTCTGTTATCACGTGACTTCTAGCCTGGCTGCACAGAGCAGACTGCACCCCTCCCCAATAGTACAGACCTTTTGAGAAGACCATACCCAGACATACTCAAGGCTTAATTTCTCTCTGTGACCTTGATTCTTAGTTACTGATTCTTAGTTTGAAATCCCCCCCTCTACTCAGAAGGCCTCCAGTCTTTAGAAATATATATTTACATTTTTTCCCAAATGGTGATTGGCAGAATCAAGAGTAAAGATCTAGTAAACCACTGAAGCTTCAACAGTCGCCCTCCGAAACAATTTCTGTAAATTCTTTGTAAATATTCAGATTAACATAAATTTTTAGCTAATGAGATGTTTCATTACATTTTTTGAAGTAACTGACCATTCAGAAACATCTTTTCCTCAGAGCCTCCCCGGATTACATCACACTGAAATTTTGAAGCAGAATTGCAATTCTTGATGATATATTTTTTTTCAGAAATGGCTTAAGGTATATAAACACATTCAGCCTCATCCATTCTTCTGTGAATTAAAGCCCCAGTCCTCCAAACTGAAAAAAGGTTCCACCTACTCCATGTCCCTGCAGCTCTTGAAGGCTAAAAATAGTAAATTCAAAGAAAGGGAAACCTCAGGCAAAATTTCCTAACATCATGTGGAACTGGGGGAGTAGTATCATAATTTTTTAAAATAACACCAGTACAAAAATAAAGGTCCTTCAACTACCATACCTGTTTCTTAAGATCAGCCACTTCTGCAGAGGTTTCATTCCATAACTCATATGGAATGTCCATCACTACTTTTACTCCTTTGTGCACCAAGTTATGAAGAGTTTCAAATGTCTCAGATATACCCTAAAATAGAATGAATAAAGAATATACTTTGAAAACATCGAGACTACCAAAGGAAAGTGAGGAACAAGTAATGCAAGTTAATGCTTGTAAAAATTATGCAATAAATGCTAGAAGAATTCTAAGTTACAAACCTTTGCAAATCTGTTGCTTCCTGATCTTTCTTTGTGCAAATTGTACTCCAAAAGCCTCTTGCAGATGTTTTCTGTCACTTCGATCAGTCGAATGTCCCTGCAGACAGAAAAGAATGCTGGGAAATTAAACAGCATTACTGGATGTCTATTATTTCAACTATGAAAATGAAAACTTAGGTTGCTTTAATTATGGAGGACAAATGGCCAGTTTAATCTTCCATTTGCTACCTCCACGTTTTTTGTCTGCCAATGCTATGGCACTTTACTTTGTAATTCATGTTTTAGCATTTTGTTTATACCTCAATCCATTCTCAGGATTCCTCTGTGAATCCTGAGGGAAAAGCCAAGATAAAAACCTGTTGCATTTCTCAACAACCTTGTTCCACTTACGATTTTGTGTACTTGATTTTGGATCCCTTGCCATCCAGAAAGCCATATTTTGTGTCAATCACCTCCTTGGTCTTGCCAGTTTCATCGAAGGAAGTCTTCAGTTCCAAAGCAACATACTTGCAAACTAAATACAGTGAAAATTCAAAACAATTAGTAATGGTAATTGTGACTGCTGATCTGCTATATTACAAATGTTGCTCAATTTTCCACTAGCTTATGGCAATGAACATTCTGTAAAGCAGTTGAGTAGCCTCACTACTCCATTTGCAAAACTTAATGACTTGCTATGTATGGGTATAATGAAAATTCACATACACATAGTACTAAACTCTTTATACCATGCATTGCTCTATGCTACCCAGAGCCACATTTTTGGAAATTGGGCAACCACCTAAATTCTTTACATAATAAAACAAACATACATTCGCTGTTCCAATAAGCCCACACAACTAGCTTTGCTGAACTCATTTTTTCAGTCTAAATTCAGTTTGCTTTCTTTACACTGCAATGCTACCTACTTTAGAAACCTTAAAAACTCACAACTAGGGGCTCATATTTCTTTCTGTTCCTCTTTTCTTTTTTACTCATCTGGCCCCATTTTAGTGACAACATTTTTTCAGATCCTTTTTCCATTCTATTAATACCATAACATTTTTAAATAAAACCCCCAGCCTCCTTTGAAAAACAGCCATTTAATGGTTATCATTCACTATAATAATAAAGTCCTGTCACAGAATTTATTTTATTTACTAATATTTATATCTGGTGTACTCTTAAAGTCTCCAAGCAGCTAACAGGCTGCAATATAAAAAAACATACCCAGATTAAAATCATTTATTGTACACCTCCCAAATAACTTTGTAGCTCTAATGTCATTTCATTAGTTATTACATTAGTTGCCTTGTGGAGAGATGGGCAGCAAACAAATGTAATAATAACTACATTTGAAGTATATAAACGTTTCCTCATATTAGGAGTTTCTAAACACAATTACTCCCTTCTCCCTATTTTGTTGCCTGCCCCATCCCGTAAATCTATTGTACTATCTCACTTTATGTTACTCTCATGATTACAACTTAAAAATAACTAGCAATTAGGAGAAGGTATTGATCTAGTGCTGCCGGAGATAAATATTTTATATCCATTGTTTCACCTTCAAAGCATTGTAGCATTTTAAAGACAAGAACGTAATAAATACTGTAATTTTCGACAAAAGTAAGACAAGATCAGTGCTCCATTCATTCTGGGACTATCCTTGAAAAAATATATAACTGTCTTGTAGTGCATTGGTATCATCCTCCTAGCTGGACTTTACTAGACAAACTTTGCCTCGTCTAAGCTCCTGTTTAAATAACCGCCGCTACAGATTCTAGGCTTTTCATCCACTCCTTCCAGATCTCATCAGCACTCCGTACTCCTGAATCCAAGCTCACCTTCGCATTTATTGGGTAGTTTAACCCAGTCGCTGTCATCAGCAACGGCTCCCCTCAGCCCAGCCGGAACCAGCAGCAAGACCAATAAAGCACCGACGCCCGAAACCCGCGAAGCCATCGAGGACCTCTCTTAAGGTTGCCACGCCGCCACAGGGACAACAGCTGCACGAACTAATACTCACAATCTGCCCTCCGCTTCCGGGATCCTCCTCTTCTAATGTAACTATAACAACCACCGGTACCAACCAATTGCGACCACAGTCGTGGCACGTTCCAACAGACGGCTCGGATTGCTTCGCTTGCCAGCCAATCGAAGACTCACATAGCGCTCTCATTTCTCCAATAAGCGTGCTTTGTCCTCCTCCTTCTACCCTTGAAGTGCTGCCCTTATTACTCTCTGATTGGCCGGTCTGATTCCGTCCCTGTTTGTTACGCTCACCCCATTCGTTACAAAAGACGGGATGAATAGGTGGGAGTGAAGTGCTGCTTCCTGATTGGTTCCAGGGCATGTTGAATGAGGTACAGTGCTGTACAGTAGTAAAGTTCGGTGTGCTTTCTTTATATTATTCAGGTTTCACTTGTAATAGAGAAGATGTGGAGTAGATGTGCCTTCCCTTGCTTCGTGCTTCTAACTAGATTTGGCCTGAAGAAAGTGATAATGGCACTAAATGAGAATTCTGGGAGTTGTAGTTCAACATATTTGACAGGCATGCTATTTGGAAATAGGCTCCAGACATTTTGCTGCTGAGGCTGAGCAAAAATTGGCACCTCTTAAGTGAAAACAAATACTATTCAGGCCAAAATGTTGCCTAAAATATTTTGAAATTGTTATTTCCTGGCAGTATAAATGCTAAGGTGACCAACTTTTTTACAATGAGAAGGAGGACACAAATAAATAGAAGAAAAAAACCAAAGTCACTTGCGTGCGGCGCAGTCTTGCGTACGGCGCACTCTTGCGCATGGCACACTCAAAACAATTCTCTGTAGAGTGCATGCGTCTCATAATCGCGTCTTGCCTCACTGTACCGAGCCTTGAGGAATCATGTCAAATACAAATACGTCACATTACACACAACAGATCGGATTGGCATCGATCAAATACAGAGATTTACAGATTAGTCTTCAAATATCAAAAAGGAGGACATGTAGGAGGACACTTTTCGAGAGAGGACAGAACTTACAAAAGAAGGACTGTTCTCCCTAAAGGAGGACAGTTGGTCACCTTACAAATGCAAAAGCAGAACGAGGCTACAGTTTGCTGGCGTTCACTGGGAACTGCCTAAGACAGCTGCCTCATTCTGCTTAGGAGTCTTCTGCAAATGGGCACCATCCAAATATATAGGACCAATTACCACAATTGATTCTCTCTGCTGGATAGAGGAATAGGGAAGGTAGAAGATGAAGTGCAACTAAAAGACATCCCATGTGGGAAAGCTCATTTACAAATATGCAGTAGGTCAGTTGTACATTCCACTAAGCAATGGTGCTTTTTCTTACATAAATTTGTAAATGATTACAATCTTGATTATGTGCCATCTAATTGTTATCAACACTTAGTGACCCCATGGAAGCGAACACCATCTCCATGATTATGGTAGCCTGGTCCTTTAGTTCTTCCAATAGTGTCCTATGTTTCCACTGAGTATCCACCTTGCTGCTGGTTGTTCTTTTTCCTTCCACCTTTCTTAATAGAAACATGGGTGTTCAGTTTTATCAGTATGGCTACAAGTGGGAAAAGATTTAATAAAACTTCCCCTTACCTTGAAGTCCTCTGCTTAAAACTACATGCCTCTAAATTGCAGCCCTTTATTTCTAGAGAGACAAATGTTTCTAGGGTTCAGATGGTATTACATAATTCCATTCTGATACCCCATCCTCATCTATGAAATTGTTTTCTTTGTGCTGTAGAATACAGTATGGATACAGTATGTGCTCTACTTCCCATCTCTCTTCTATTCCCACAACATACATAGATTTAAAACTGGAATAACTAAAAGCTACTCACATTGGAACTGTCCATACAGTACTTATTTCCCACAATATGCTTTTCCTGTGACTCTCGGAGGTTCTTCCCTTTCAATATTTAGATGTGGATGTATAAATAAAGTGGATTCTTACCTGTGGTCCCCCCTCTCTCTCCCTCTCTCCCTCTTTCTCTCTCTCAGTCTCTTTCTGCTTTTGCATGCTTTGTCTCATTTTTCTAGCTGTTTTGTAATAAACATCAAATTCTATTTTTGTTAGCTGAACTACATAGCGTGCATGGTTGCTCTGATCTTGCCATATGGACTGACAGACTAATTACCCAATGCATTTAAGAAGAAATCATTGAGCTCAGTGAGTTTTTAATATACATTGGATTGAGTTGTTAGTCTTTCATCACTTGATAACTCAAAAGATGACCAAACATTTTGTATGTTATTAACTTCAAGAACTTTATAAAGTCCTTGTAGAAACCTGATAATAGGTAACCGGTGGCCCTTCATATGTTCCTGAATTACAGCTCCTGTTTCACTCATCACTGACAATGCTGGCTGGAGTTAGTGAAAGTTAAAGCTGATGTCATTTGGAAGGATGTAGAGGGATCTCCCATTACAGGCATGTAGCTATATTTGCACAAGATGATTAGCTGTTTTGGGGTCAATTATGTTGTGTGAATGCATTAGTATTTTGAATGTTGAGGGAAACTAAAAGTCAAAAGAGTTGTTCCATAAGCTTGTGGCACTAAAGCTGGAATCCCTCTATGCCATAATTACATTCAACAGTTATTACATGTGTAAACTTTAGGTTTCCTAATCTGGAGATGCCTGTCCTCAGTTCATTTTTATAACTCTTCATTTGTCATATTACAATACAAATGATAACAAATAGTTGCCGACCTATTTATCCTTGGCAATATATCTGGCAGCATGTAGTCATATTAACTGGGTCACAAGTCAGCAGTTGGGAATATGGGACTGTCATCCACTTTTTCCAGGAAATGCCTGGCATTTCATAAGCTACTGCACTATTGCACTAAGTTAATGTTAGAAAGGGGTCTTCATATTTAGACTTGGCCCCTTTCCTGTTGGCAGGAGAGACAATAGTGAGAGTAAGGGAGGGAAATGGAGAGAAAAAGAAAAAACTAGCAGTGTACCAAGTCCACACAAAATTTTATTCCTCTCATTCCAATTGGCTCTTACCTGTTTTGTAATATTTCCTTTCACCTGTTTCCTTTCAGCCTTGGTGGCTCAGGCTGTTAAATGCCTGCATTCAAGTTCCAGCTGCCTACAATTACTGTAGGCTTGAATCCCACCAGGCTCAAGGTTGACTCAGCCTTCCATCCTCTCAGGGTAGGTAAATTGAGGACCCAAGATTGTTGGGGGCAATAAGCTGACTTTGTAAAAATGCTGCTTAGTAATAAGCAGGCAGATACAATGGAATGAAGGCTATTGCTGAGCACATTGGGTTGTATCCCAAAAATTGTAAGCCGCCCTGAGTCTTTGGAGAAGGGCGGCATATAAATGTAATTAAAAAATAATAATAATCCCGATCATGTTTACAGTACTTTAATCTAAGAATACTTTCTAGCAACCTGTTTTCCTTCCTTTCCCTACAGGTACATAAAAAGCAGAAGATGCCAGTGGGAGAACTAAAAAGAATTCCATTCCCTTCTCCATTTCCCCAATTCTTAGGATGCTCCCTGCAAAATGGCTCATGAAAAGAAAAACACCTCAAAGCTTTTATTGAGAGAGAAAAAAGCATCAATGAACAAAGCCATCTCTACCCCAAGGGAGTAAGGGAACCCACAGAATGGAGAAAGGGGGATGCTAGCTGGGAAATTCTGGGAGTTGGTCCATATATCTTAGAGTGGCTGAGATTGAGAAACACTGCCTTAATTCATGCTAGTTTTTTTTTTAAACTTCCACATAAGCCTGAAAAAAATACGATGATGATGCTTTAATGAATCAGAAACGGTTTAATAAATGATTATGGTAGCACATTTTAAATTCTTACATTGCATTAATCCTGATAATGATTAAGCAGCAACATGGAATCAGTCCGATGTGTCTTGAGGCCATCACATGCAGAGTTCCCATTGATTAAAAGTTTTGTCAAAGATTGCCTGCATCATCCAGTTGCTGGAACTTGGGAGTTAATAACTGAATACTTCCTTATGACTGGAATTCTGAATGGACATCACAAAATGATAGGATTGGACCTCAAGTGTGCTGTAATCTACCTTGTGCTACATTCATAGCATATCTGATAAACAGATGTCCAATTTCAGTTCATCGCTGTTTGAGGCAGTCTGTTCCAGATTCCTTGAAGCATTTCATGCATTTTAAAAATATTAGCAGTTCTTTTCATGTTTCTTTTTAATAATTTGAGCTTATAGTAACAATGCACTACAGTTTTGCTTATCTTTTGTAAAGGATGCAGCAGGTCATCAGTACATTAAACATTAGGAACTTGAACAGCAAAGTTCTGATGGCCAAAAGATGTAATTCTTGTGTACGATTATGCAGAATTTCAGTAGACAACATCTGTTCCTCCACTATATAAAAAGCAAACAAGAACCATATTATAGAACAATATTTGTAGCAAATACTCAGACATCTGTGGTCCTGATGTTCTCAAATGAAAAATTCGGTGCTTTTATTAACTATCTCTTTGAACTTACTTTAAACTACAAGTTCAGAACCAGGATGTATTACTGTAGAGTAAATTGTTAATGTATGTCACTACAGTTTTACAAGTCATTTGCTCTGTTGGTTGAAAAATCATAAATATTATTTTAATCTGTTTCTTCAGATACTTTAATCTCATAAAAATCATGTAAATAAAAATATAGTATTCAGACATGTAACATTCTGATAATATTTGGTGAATTAGTTAAACCTCCTCAAATAGGTTTTATTTGGATTGATTATTTATTTATTCAATTTATTTATTTATTCCAACTCAACCAAGTGATTCTGGGCAGCTTACAATTTTAAAATTATAAACAATTAAATAATTAAACATCCACAGAATCAGTAAGTACAAATAGCAGCTGTGGTGATTAATCAACTATTAGAGCCTATTCTGTGGCGGCCCCCACTTTATGGAATCTCCTTCCACTGGAGCTCCGGCTTGCTCCTGATCTCCGTACCTTCTGCCATGAGTTAAAAACCTGGCTGTTTTTACAATCTGGGCTATGCTGACTCCTTGGGTTTTCTTGATTTTAACCTTTGGGGGTTTTAATGTTAATTCGGCTTAGTTTGTTTAATACACTTTTTAGGTAATTTATTGTTGTATTTTCTTTTAATCTGTGAGCCGCCCCGAGTCCTTTGGGAGAGGGGGCGGCATATAAGTCGAATAAATAAATA
Organism: Naja naja; assembly: GCA_009733165.1. Lineage (NCBI taxonomy): Eukaryota > Metazoa > Chordata > Lepidosauria > Squamata > Elapidae > Naja > Naja naja. The sequence continues at coordinate 44,461,349 of CM019148.1, read as the reverse complement.
AACAAACAAACAAACAAACAAACAAACAAACTAATAGTAAAACTAAGTAACGGGACCCTTAACACATTCCAAGCCCCAGGCCTGGGTACACAGTCAAGTTTTTACAGCTTTGCAAAAAAACAACAGGATTGGGGCCATTTTAATCTTTAAGGGGAAAATATTCCGTAAGGCAGGACTACATTAAAAAAGGCTGTCTTCTAGTCCCTGGCAGCTGACACCCTTTGGCTGACAGGATTTACAGCAAGCCCAATCTGTTGGATGGATAGAAACTTGTGGAAAAGGACAGTTACTCGGGTAACCAGTATCAAGCTACATAGGGCTTTAAAGGTGATGAGCACCTTGAATTACACCCGGAAACACACCAGCAGGTAGTGCAGCTCATGGAGTAGTGGTGCTACACGTGCCATGTAATCAGCACCATTTATGCAGCAACATTTCCACCAGTTGAAGTTTCTGAATGTTCTACAAGGGCAGCCTTTTTATTGACTGAGAAAAGATAGAGCACAATAACAATTATTAAATGAATGGTCCATAAAAAAATGATCAAATGAAGCAAAGTAACTCCCCTCTGGAAACTGACTCTCTAACTACTTGGGAAATAAGGAAATATTCTGTGTTTACCTCTTTGACTTTCATACAGACATAGATCATCCATATGTTGCTCCTCTGGAAAAAAATAATAGTATGAAACATTATTTTCTTTAATCCTTAAAGCTTCCAAGTAATTCATGTTTTTAGTAAAGTTAATGAACAGATTGATTTTTAACAGCATTCTCTTCATCTAGGTTTTAGGACTTGTCTGGAGAATAGATCGTGTTTTACATAATATTTATGCAGAAATATTGAAAATTCAGAAGACTTCACAAACTTTTTTAAACACCCAATTCAGTTATTAGCGATAACTGATATATATATTTCTGGCCTGGCCAATCCTAGTAAAATTATTATTTATATGGGGCCAACATGCACAAATTAGTGTATTACTTTATTTTGAGAAGCAAAGTTGTGATGTGTTTGGTTTTTGCTTGTTTTGTGAATTCAGGTGCACTTGTAAGCAATAATTTTATGGCTCAGCATGACATGCTAAAGTAGCCAACTCTGTATTTAATAAACAATCATTAAGTCAGAGTTAATCCAATTTATGAATAATTGCCATAATATTATAATTTAATGTATTTTTTACATTTAAATATTTTCTTCCCCCTTTGATAAATACCAGAGATTTGTAGAGAGGTAGTGTTCCATATTCTTGAGTTTTGATTTTGTGCTACTGAGCAAATGACAATATTCCACGATTCAAATTCTTTGCTGGGTATGGAAATTTGTGCGATTGTGCTGAAAGAGCCATCTTCTTCCTTGAAAATGCCATAAGTATAAGAGTTCAACATGCTCCCATTTCCATTGGAAAACCAAATGACTCCTAGTGAGTTCTCCAAGAAGTCATTCACCAAACATATAAACAGGGTCTTTCTTTCACCATTTATTTCCAGATTGAGTGGTGGTGTCAGAGTTGAAAATAGACCTAAGGAGTGGTGACCTGTTATTCAAAGAAATGGTTTATTATAAAGATGCATACACAATATTAGTTTAGAAGACTATTTGCCCCTAGAAATAATAGTGCATTATTAAGATTATTTATGTTTTTAGAGGTTCTCTAGGATTTCTCTCTTTTTCCATAAAAATATAGTTCCTTCCTTTTCTTTTCCTTGTACTGTCACTTATCTTCATTCACAGATTTTTTACAGGTCTTCCAACACATTGCCTTATTTATGTAACTCACCTATGTTTTTCCAATTGATTTTCTTTCTTTTTTTTCCAAAGAAGTTTTGAAAAATTTACTCACATGTCAGAAGCTGGAAAACTGCAATGATCAAGAGATGCCCAAATGGCCTCCAGGCCAGGTTCACTTGGAAAGCCCACAGCATCATTCCAAGGAACAAGGATGCTTCTGAATATGTGTGCTTGTAACTGACAAACTCAACTGAAGTTCTTTCTGACCACTGTTTTCCTTTCCCATTGGTAACAGCTGCACAGCTGCTTGACAAAAACCTCAAGGTTTTTGCTTAAGTCACTCTCCTTTTTATATTTTCAAAATGGCTTGTCTCTTTGTATTGCCATTGCCACAAACAGATTTTGCACTAGTATTAAAAAGCAACTGTATCTGAAGCATGAAGAGATGATACAAACACCTGTAGACATACACATCACATTTATTTATTGATTTTGATCATCTCAAACTTTCCCTGGACAGCACATATATATTAACTGTTAATGTACCATCAAATCATTTTTTTATTCTGTGACCACACAGATGGATTTTGTCCATGACATTTTGTCCCTAACCTGGTCTTCCTACTGTGCATCTGTCATCACTGTAATTGAGTCTATCCAGCTGGCTGCTAGTCACTGTCTTCTTTCTTTCCTCCTTTCTTAGCATTAGAGTCTTTTCTTATAGAGCTAGATATCTGCATAATATATCCAAAGTAGGATAATTTGAGCCTGGTCATTTGTGCCTCAAGTGAGAACTTGGGGTTGATTTATTCAGTGATCTATTGGTTTGTTTTCTTGGCTGTCCACATATTCTCAGGAATCTTCTCCAACACCAAAATTCAAAAGCACCAATATTTTTCAGTCAATATCTTCTTCAGTGTCCACAGTATATACTTATACAACACACACAGTTTTTTTAAAGGCAAAGTGTAATTAGCATCTCTCACAGGTTTTAGAACATGTTAACATCTATTGGGAGGAATAAGGAAGATAACTAGAACAGGTTTTGTAACTCTTTAAAACAACAAACTTTCTTGAATCAGACTCATTGTCTTTAGTTTCAAAGAACATTGTCTTGAAATAGGCAATATGTGGACTTCATTGGGGAGAGTCATAAATACAGGGAATGCTAAAAAGTGACCAGATTTGTTAATGGTAATTTCTTAGGTCTTTGACCAAACCATTTTCAACAATGGCTGTCTATTTAATTCTTCTGTGTCACTATTGTCAAGGCACTTAATAGTGTAATCTGTGGTCCATTCACATATTAATATTTGAAATGCTACAATATTCTTGGCGGCTTTTGCAAACAACTAACTCAGCTAAAAGTAAAGCCAAGTCAGTTCTGCTACTTGTGACTTCGTGAATTATTTATTCATTTTATATAGCTGTCCACTCCACATTCATGACTCTAGGATGCTTCCAATTAAAACATAAATACTACCAAAAATATAAATAAAGCAAACATACAAATAACCCAAAATGAATATATCTATGTACTGTAGTTTGGAGATAACTGATCTGAGCTGTAAAAAAATCAGAACCATCTTGGCAAATGTAAAAGTAATTTGTCACTGTTGCCTTCTGGTATTTTTTTTTTTTGCAAATTTTTAAAAACCTGCAACTTTGATAGCGTTTCTTGCTTTCTCATCCAAGTTCTAAGTAGTATCCATCCCACTTGCCTTTTCACACCAGACTACCTCTCTGGAAATTCATATGAACTGTAAATTAGGGTTAAACTCAGTGTTTTTCAAACTTGACAACTTTTAAAATGTGTGGACTTCATCTCCCAATGCTGGCTGGGGAATTCTGGGAATTGAAGTCCATACTTCTTAGAATTGCCAAGTTTGAAAAACACTGAGTTAAACTTATGAATGAATATCAGACCTGGGCTGTCAAAAATCCGTGCCCCCACCACCAAAGTCACTTAGTATATCTTTCAAAGTGGCAGAAATTGAAGTGCATTAGGCCAATAGAATAGAATACTTTATTGGCCAAGTGTGATTGGACACACAAGGAATTTGTCTTGGTGTAAATACTCTCAGTATACATAAAAGATACATTTGTCAGGAGTCAAGAATCATAAGGTATGACACTTAATGATAGTCATAGGGTACAATAAGCAGTCAAATCATACTAGGAAACAGTCAATATAAATCGTAAGGATACAAACGACAGTCATACAGTCACAAGTGGGAGGGGATGGGTGATAAGGAGTGATGACAAGATTAACAGTAATAGTAGTGCACAAACTTATAAAGCCCTGTATGGCTTGGGTCCGGGGTACTTGCAAGAACGGCTCCTTCTGCTGACAAATACCAATTGCCCTGTGCGCTCCCACAGACGGGGCCTCCTGGGGATACCGTCAGCTAAACAGTGTAGGCTGGCGGCCCCTAGGGGTAAGGCCTTCTCTGTGGGGGCGCCCATCCTCTGGAATCAACTACCCCTTGAGTTGCGCTTGGCCCCTGATCTCCGCTCCTTCTGCCGCGACCTCAAAACATGGCTATTTTTGCAATCCGGCCTGGACTGACAGGGGATCGGGGGTTTTAATTTGATTGTTTATTTGGCATAATTTAATATCTTTTTAATTTCTTTTAACTTTTGTACTTTCTGTCTTTTATGTATGCCGCCCTGAGTCCTTCGGGGGACAGGGCGGCTTATAAGTCCAAATAAAACAAAACAAACAAAAACAAACAAAGTCTGCATTATTATTACTGTTAATCTTGTCATCACTCCTTATCACCCATCCCCTCCCACTTGTGACTCTATGACTGTAACTTTGTTGCTTGTATCCTTACGATTGATATGGAGTGTTTCCAAGTATGATCTGATTGCTTATTGTACCCTATGACTATCATTAAGTGTTTGTACCTTATGATTCTTGACAAATTTATCTTTTCTTTTATGTATACTGAGAGTATTTACACCAAGACAAATTCCTTGTGTGTCCAATCACACTTGGCCAATGAAGTATTCTATTCTATTGGCCTAATGCACTTCGATTTCTGCCACTGTCAAAGGCCTTCAGAGTTTCCTCTGAAGGCCTTTGGCACTGTCAGAAATCGAAGCATATTATCGAAAGCCGTATATCTCGTTGACGAAAGAGGCCCAGAACCGAATAGCACCCAGTTGCAAGTTGTGATATTTCCCCGCTAATAAAACGATCTTGGTACGGCCTGTCCTCATTCTCGCTCCTGGCCGCCTTAGTTGTAACTTCCGGGAAGGAGTCTGTAAAGCGGGCGAGATTTCGCTTTGGGGAAAAAGAGTTTGGCATTGAAGGTCTTTTTTCCCCCGGAGCCTCCCTTTCTGGAATGGGTAAGGCGGAAGGGGCGCGTTGCTTTTGGTCAGACTGGCCGGGAAAGATCTGGCCGATGCGGGGATCTGTAGAGCACAGGACGGTTTCTCTGGCTCTTTGAAGTTTCCGGGTTTTAGGAAGCGCTGCGGGGCCCTGCTTTGCATTAAACATGCTATTCACGACACGGGGAAGCGAGGGAGGGGGGAAGGGGGGGGAAGCGATCCCTGAAGGAAATGGCATCCAGCATGTTCAGCCTGAAAGTCCGCGGAGCTGTCGCTCTTCAGAAGCACCAAACAAAAGCGATGACAAAGAGGCTGGCGGGTCGAGTCCTTCGCCCAGTTCCTCAAAAATTACGGGAAAATCTGCCCAGGATTGCGAAATGTATGACCCCTCCTCAAATGAAGGAGTGATCCGCGCCTGAGCCCGGGACTACTTGGGAATAAGCCTTTTCGCGGGCGGCTGGCTGTTCATTCTCAGGGTTGAGGGTCTGGGGCAAAGGTGCGGCCAAAGGCAAAGATGGCAAAAATCCCATTTCTCCCCGTGTTTAGGGACGCGCCTGAGGTTTCCTCCTTTCCACTACTGAGCGGGTGACCAGTGTTGTGGATTAGCTTTCCGAAGAATGGAATCTGCTGTAGCGGAGACCGCAAGTGGATTTCCCAGGGAAGGAAGTGCCAGCAAGGAAGAGGGACAGAACAGCCCTGCCGACCCACCTCCTGCTCCAGATACCTCTGTGTCATTTTCAGAAATGCTTCACCTGATCCAGACTGGACAGGACATCCCTGGACTCCAGAAGCTAAATATCTCTGCCACGAATGGGAGTCCAACACCATCACAGATGACTCAGAAACCCAAGCCTTGGGAGGCAAAAGCATGACCAAGTGATGGAGTTGGAAACTTGAATGGGAGATTCAGCGCTCTATTGAATATTAAATAAATATGCAATATAAACTCTTGGCCTTTCAGTTCTAAAATGATTGTACTGTTAAAAATAACAATTTGTTTCCTTGAAAGCCAATATCCAAAGATGATTTCAGTGTTGTTATATATTCATACCTGCATGTGTATCTTTCCCATTCTTGTGGTAGATATAGGTGAGGCAAGGAACTTAAAAGTTTCTACTCTTAACTGGCTCAAATTTCTCACTTAATCATTATGTGGTTTCTTTAGTTTTGGCTTAATGTGGTGTGTGATATAAAATGAATCACTTATTTCACAGACCATGGCTTATAAAAATAATTGAAATACATAGAATTAAACATAACTGTAAATATTTGGGTTTTAGTTTGGTCTCAAAATACAAGACCTTGATAGCAAAAATAGAGAATGTGTGACCTGCCAGATGGAGCCCAATATTCCCACCATTTTTTTTTTAATTACATTTATATGCCGCCCTTCTCCGAAGACTCAGGGTGGCTTACAATTTTTGGGATGCAACCCAGTGTGCTCAGCAATAGCCTTCATTCCATTGTATATGCCTGATTATTACTAAGCGGCATTTTTACAAGGTCAGCTAATTGCCCCCAACAATCTTGGGTCCTCAATTTACCTACCCCAGAGGATGGAAGGCTGAGTCAACCTTGAGCCTGGTGGGATTCGAGCCTACAGCAGTTGTAGGCAGCTGGAACTTAAGTGCAGGCAATTAACAGCCTGAGCCACCAAGGCTCTTTAAGCATATTTGACTGGGGTCAAAAGAAACTAGAGTACAGCAGCCAATAGATTTCCTTCACTAGCTAAGTTCATAGGGGAGGCGAATGCTATAAACATAAAGTCTCAAGATCATGAGATTGTAGTGTGCATATATGTGTATGTGTACTGTAATAAACATGAAAAGAAAAGCAGTAAAAGTGCAAAGAAATAAATAGAAAAAAGACAAAAGTTATATAGAACAACTTCTGGTCTTCTTAACAATTATTACAAGTACATTTATATTTTACTCTATGGTTGTAACATAAATTCTTTCCATAGTCTATTCTTTCTAAACCCATAAATCACAAGTTCATTTTTTTCTTTATTTCAACAAAAAGTCCATAGCAGATTTCCAGTACTAATAAATGTAGATATTGTCCATTAATCAAACAAGTCAAGTTTGCTATCTCAGCTAATTTTGTCATCTTCAGCAATTATTCCTCTTGTGGGTACTTCAAAGTTCATTTTTGGGCATATAATAATTTTGCAGCAGTTATACATAATAACAATCTTGCTTAGTTTTTTGAAGTTGCCAGTCAGTTACAAGTTGTTGCTTGCCTGGTTTCAAGTGACATGGTGAAATCAAAAAGATTTTTCATTGTGTCCCAAAGGTGCTTTTCCAAGAGGCAACTGGACTTTCTGGTTTTTTTTTTTTTTGTAAGACATTTTGCTTCTCACCCAAGAAGCTTCTTCAGCTCTGAGAAAAAACAAAAGAAAAACCAGAAAGTCCAGTTGCCTCTTGAAAAAGTGCCTTTGGGACAACCATGACTTGGATGACTGAGAATCTCCACAGACATTTTTCATTGCGGTTTGTTAATCCACGATTTATTAAAGGAGTGTCGGGACAATACCTTTAAGGGAGAAAATGAAGATATAAGTACGTGGAAACATCACAATCAAGCCTCTTTATAGGTAATTAACCTTTCCCAATGGGGTATCTTCCCGATGTAGTGGGTTATAGCTCCCCAATTCACTAGATAGCACCAACTTGGAGGATGGGATTTACCTGTTCATGGAACCAACCATAAAATTAGCTACTGATTTTCCTGAACCGGGGTGAACTGGTAGCAGCCCACCCCTGTTTTGATGTGAATATTTTGTGCCAGTACTCATTTGTTTGATACTCAACATGCAAGCTAGAACTTGTCAGTATTAGCTGCCTCCTTCTGAAAGCAATTAACAATGTGTACCAAGGTACCACTGTACTTACAACTTATTTCTTTTCCAAATACTTGTCTACACAGCTTTTTTAAAAAGTGTCATCTTAAATTGAAAATTAGCAAGGAGTGCTAAAGAATTAAATGTCTAATGTCTAGCTGCTAACATCTTTTAAGCCACAAAGTCAGCCTCTGCTTGTTGCAAGCAAAAGTGCACCTGAATTGTTGTGCTCTGCAGTTTAACCAAAAGTCATGTGTCACAACTTCTGGAAGTGCACCTGCTGTTGATGCTGTATTACTAAGTGGCTACGTGTAAAATGCTGATTATTGGCAAGGCAGTTTTTTATTTCCCTAAAACTGTTTCCCTCTGTTGATGCCTATTATGATTCAGAGAAGTTACTGATAAGATGGAAAGTTGGTCCTGTTTATAAAGCATAGTTAGTTGTACTAAATCATGATTTGTCTGATTATGGTATAGTGAGTAACCTGTAACTGGACAGATTTGCAGAAAATGCTCGGCAGCAAATTATAGATTATAAACTGTCTGGCTTTTAAATATGATGCACTAAGCTATTTGGCTTTGGATTAGTGTGCTATATGAACCCATCCTAAATTTTGCCATGTTTACTTTATTCCTCTTTTATAGGAAAACCAAAATGCACATTTGATGATTAGGGGAGAAAAACACATTACCTATTGGAACAGCAGCTCCTTCAATAATTCATACTACTAAGCCCATGTTGCATAAGACATTTTGGAAAACAAATGATACTGTTCCTAAACAGAGTTTGAATAATATTGGGTGAAATAATATCTTGAATTGTAAGACTGGTGAGAGGTTAGGACAGAATCATAGTAATGGCCACATGCCCCACTCAATAGCCATCCATTAAACATCTTCTCTTCCTGTACTTATAGAGCACTCAGCCTTGGCAACTTTTAAGATACGTTGACTTCAACTCTCAGAATGCTAGCTGGGAATTCTGGGAATTGAAGTCTATACATCTTCAAGTTGCTAAGAATGAGAAACAGAGTCCTTTTCCTTAATGACTGCATGGACATGTCCATATAATTTTCTTGCAATGGGATGGAAGTGGTTGCTATGGTGTTCAGTCTTTTAGGTTTTTTTTTAAAATCCCAGTCTAAATTAACAGCCGTGCAGTTTCCTGGTGATCCCTGTGAGGTCCAAAGCCACTTAAGCCTTTTCAAAATCAGTCAAGGTTGACTAATCCTATCTTCTGCTGTGATTATTTATCCAAATAGAATTTTGTTATTATTAGTGACATGCAGTTTCTGTTCTCCATATACTGTTTACAACAAAATACTGTGATTTTTTTAAAAAGATATGCAAACACTGGTGGTGTTGATGTAATTTCTGGGTAAGGTGCTCTTAAATTTCCTGTTCTAAACAATATGTCTCTGTTCAAATGTCACAGTAATGAAAGAGGCTTATTTATTAAATATTTATTATTCAATATTAAAGAGGCTTTAATATTAAAGAGGCTACAGTGGTTGAAGATTGTTCATTAACCTGGCTGTTTATAAAGAAAAAAGCAAGACAATGATCGCTGGTTTTCCTGTTCAAACGTGATTTAGATGCTTAACTAGTTTTGAGAAGTAGAAATGTTCCTGTGCTTAGATGAGAACAGAAAAAGCTTCCTTGGCTTAAACTGAATCGGCACAAGGTTGCATTCAATGAATTTTTGATACATGTACCAATTTTTATTTCTCTCTATACTGTTCTTCCTCTACTTTGTTCCAGAAGCAGAAGATGGGCAGCAATGTAGGACTCAAAGATCTATTCAACATACTGCCTTTCTCCTAGTTGAGAATAAAAATCAATTAGCAAAATGGAGTGTGTGAATTTGGGTGTCATTAATAGAATTCTTTATTGGCCAAGTGTGATTGAACACACAAGGAATTTGTCTTAGATGCACATGGTCTCAGTGTACATAAAGGTAAAAAAATACATTCATCAAGAATCATAAAATACAACACTTAGTGATAGTCATAGGTTACTAATTAGCAATCAAATCATACTAGGAAACAAATAAAACAATATAAATTGTAAAGATACAAGTAACACGGTTATAGTTATAAGTGGGAAGAGATAGGTACTAATAAGAATGAAAGGAATAATAGTAATACAGTCTTAGTAAATAAGTTGACAGCATTGTGGGAATTAGTTGTTTAGCAGAGTGATGGCATTCAAGAAAAAACTCCTTGTGTCTAGTTGTTCTGGTGTGCAGTGCTCTATAGCGTCGTTTTGGGGGTAGAAGTTGAAATAATTTATGTCCAGGATGTGAGGGGTCTGTAGATATTTTCACAGCTGTCTTTTTGACTAATGCAGTATACAGGTCCTCAATGGAAGGCATGAATAAGTAAAAGGTTCTTTGGGTCTGTCAGCCTTGAATTAATTATGAGCTTATTAGTAACATTAGTGATTGCAAAATGTCAATAATAATGACAAAATGCTGTTTGGATAAATAATCCCAACTGAAGGTAGGATTAGTCAACCTTGACTGATTTTGAAAAAGCTTAAGTGGAACAGATACCACAACAATTCCAGGAATGCTACTTTATTGTGACAAGTTATAACAACAGAATATTGAATGCTTGTCTGCCCCACCTTATACAGGACAGAATCAAGGGAGGGCTATTGTTCTGTCACATGCTTTCCACTCTGCCCAAAGTGAGTTACTGTTTCACTCCTTTTCGGGTTCATTTCTTCCAAGACGATCTCTACATTCCTTTACCAAAGCCAGTCTAGGCACAATCATTGCCCAGGCTGCTTTACCCACAAGTTTTTGTCTTTCTGTTATCTCCATGTTTTACTGTATTTTGAAGTATGCTATTGGTACATTAAGGAGGAATATCTTTAGATATAAGATTGCATCAATCTTCACTCTTTTGATAATCTGTGCATTTATGTGCACTGCGCAAAAGGTCATTAAAAAAAGATCACAATGGGTAAAAGTATATTTACATCACGCTTTCCATAAGGATGAAAGCTGCAGCCATTCTAAAGTTAGTAAACACTTCTGATTCAGGATAGAAATTAGGATGAGAAGCTGTGAAGTTAAGACTGGAGTCCCATAATTGAAACTGTTGCCTTGGCTATAGATGAAAGGACTAATAATTAGTATAGTAAGTATGTGGTGGAATAGAGACTAGACACTAGACCTTGAATTTCTGTTTTTATTTTTCCTTTCTTCTGCTCGCTAATCCAGTCAATTTTACATTGGTTCAGATGCCAAAAACAGATACTACTGAAGCAATAAAATATTCTATTTCTGACTTTCTAGAAATCTGAATAATAATTCCGTTTTAATAGCAACCTTTTTTCTTTACAATAACAAGAGTTGGAAGGGATCTTGGAGGTCTTCTAGTCCAACCCCCTGCTTAGGCAGGAAACCCTATACCATTTCAGACAAATGGTTGTCCAATCTCTTCTTAAAAACCTCCAGTGTTGGAGCATTCACAACTTCTGGGGGCAAGTTGTTCCACTGACAATTGTTTTAACTGTCAGGAAAGTTCTCCTTAGTTGTAGGTTGCTTCTCTCCTTGATTATTTTCCAGTCACTGGGGAACAAAAATTAATTGCCAATGATATATCTTTTTAATCCTTTGATTTCTACATTCTAACTTTCTGCATATGCCAGGCTCAAACACCCTAGATGAAATGCAGTGAACTGTGATGATCTCCAATAAATATACTTGAAGTTATTTTTTTCTGGTCAAAAGCCTAAGCAGTACTTTAAATAATTAACTCAGAACGAAATCCATTAAAATCAGTACCCATTTGACTTAAATTTTTATTGTAAAAAGCTCAGTCTCTCTCCCACAGAGTACACAGATTTTTTTCTGCAATTTATGATCAACATAGGCAACATTTCAGCAAGGTTCTAAAAAAAAGTCAACAAGTACTTTAATACCGTAAAGAAAAATCATTTGAATACAAATTACAATTTTCTTTCTGTTCTGAACAATGTTAGGTAAATGGGAAAAGTAAAACAAGAACTACTCCATTCCTAAGCCACTTTCGAATCATGACATCTTGCCAGATGCAGGATATAGATTATGAAAGACACATATGCAGATCATGACTGACAGTCAAGGCTGAATGTCAAACAGATAAAAATAACTCAAGCAGACAGTGCAGCCATCTCCCTTCAAAATGGAAAGAGAAAATACTACAGAAACTTTCTGGGTATTTATTAAATACAAATCAGTCAGAACTCCTTAAATCTTTAATTCAAGGTAGTAGTTGCAAAAAAGAAAAGAAAAAAAAGAACAAGCCATCATGTGGCTCTTTCTCCTTTCCTTATAATAATAGCCACATCAAGGAAAGTGCTATAAAGGCACTTTGACATCACTTCTCAGTGCTACCTATTAGGTTGCAATCAAAGGAATGTTCTGCTTAAACAATGTAGACAGTGATTAAATACTGAAACGTCATAGGAGCATCTCAGCATCTACTTGTTTTTTAATGGGAAAATCTTCTGAATGTCATTTCCTATGTTTCCAGCCAGATGTAAACCCCAAAGAGTAAAAGAAAAATTATTGGGCTTTCGGGGAACAAGGAGTATTGTGTTGACCCAAGACTTGTGCTATTTAGCTTATTAAATAATTCCAAACATCTTTAGGGTGGTTTTTTAATGTAGACAATATGCTGAATGTCCCTTTCCTTATAAATATATATCGGCCTGATCTTACAGCACTACACAAATGAATAAGTCCTTTTATAACAACTTCTACAGAATTAGTAAAGGACAGCTCAGTTGCCATAATTACTGTACATCAAGTTTCACTTTGACATTAATGGCAGCCAATTCTGCCACAAAGCAGCGGAAGACATAAGGGACAGCAATTGTTTCAATGGTGCTACTTTGGTCACAAGAGGCGCAAACGTATTGTCGGGCACGAGTGGTGGACCAGGCTGGTGGAGCTTTCAGGAGAGGTGAGAGGAGACTACCACAGTCAACACAAACATGGGCCACTGAACGATCTGAGCAATTGAAGAGACGATCGTGCAGCAAAAAGGACGTGCCGTGAGCCAACAGAGCATCCCGCTCCATCTCCCCAAAGCGGATGCCACCCTGAACGTTCCTTCCTCCAATGGGCTGGTTGGTGACTTTATCTCGGGCCCCTGTAGTCCTCACCTGAAATTTGTCAGAGACCATGTGCCTCAGGCGCTGATAGTACACAAGACCAATGAAAATGTCTGCTTCGAGCTCTACTCCAGATACCCCACTGTACATCCTCTCTGTCCCATAGTAATTATACCCAGCAGCCTTCAGCAGCTTGCCAAAGTATTCCACAGCGGAATTCTCTTCAGAAAACGTAAATGGGGTTGCATCATGACAGAATCCATGAAGTGAGGCAGATTTTCCTGCCATGCTCTCAATCAGCATGCCAATGGTCATTCTGGATGGAAAACCATGAGGATTGAAGAGGATATCCGGCACCATTCCACTTTCGGTAAAGGGCATGTCTTCAGCTGGCCACAATCGGCTCAAGATGCCTTTCTGCCCATGACGGCTGGCAAATTTGTCTCCAATTGTTGGATTCCGGGGGACTCTGAAAGTGATGCATACACACTTGAATCTTCCAGTTCCAGTATCATTGCTGCACACCTTGATGTTATCTACAATATAAATTTCCTTATTCCTGGAAAAAAAAGGAAAGAGTTTAATTATTACCAGAAGACCACCTGCAGGGAATTTCCAACATATTTTGGGGGGAAATAAGTACTTGCATAGAGACCGCACAGGAGAAGATAACCATGCTAATGCTATACATACAAAGAAATGCCGATTCTCTCAATGTAATAGCATTCTGAATCTTAACTGTAATTGTTTTTGGATTGTTTTGCATACAGAAGAAAGTATTTGTAGAAAAGGAACATTATTTATGTCCATAAAGTCTGTAGTTTAATATTAGAGCATGTATTTTGGAAGTCAAAAAGTTATGGATCCAACTGTTGGACTTTCAGTTCAAAAGATTCGTATCTCTTGAAAGTGCCTTCACCTATGACTCTACAAAGCTTGTCATCTACTAACACAGATCAGACTGAGATAGCTGGACACACAATCTAACATTGTGGATAACAGTTGAAAATACAACTTCCAAAAAATCATCTGGACTTTGATGTGCAGGCACCAGGAAATGTGCCATGAATTTAAAAAATGCTCCCACCTAATTTTTCTTCCTTTTCATTACAATTACAGTGGCATGATCATATCCAAGAGATTAACGGTCAAATATGCTGCCAACTACACAACAGCTTCCTGTTTCTTACCTCAGAATCAGGCAATTCTTAATCCAACTTAGTCATGTTTTGCCCACAAACACTTTGTTTTTACATGCATAAAATTAAAACACTGAAAGTACTTTTAACAAGCTGCTGAGGACTTTTAAAGTTGGTTGAAGTACTACATTCAATTCAGATTTACAAAGTGATAGTGAAAACAGAAAAAACTCCCTCCAAGGCATGGGGTGGCCATGAGCTTTACTATATATAATTACTTGTGACACACAGAAAGAAGAAAAAGATTGTTTTCCTTTCTCCCCTTATAAATATAAAAGTTGGGATCACCAAATAAAATTGAAAAGTAGATTCTAGGGAATTGGACAAAATATTATTTTTCCTCTGAACATAGACTACATAGCTAATCTATGGATTTCCTTGATGCTTGTTGGAGAATAGCAATTCAGATATCCACAAATGAGGATTAAATTAATTCACTAATTTTATTATTTGCTACTGGCATTCACAGCTACATACCACCACCACATCCAGGGGCAATACACCACTAAAATAACCTGGTGGGGAAGAAGCCTTTTTCCTATCAAGCATCTTTCATTAATTTCCTTTTGCTTCAATAGTAAAAATATCTGCATGAGCTGAAAGGAAGCAAGTCAACAAAGGTCTTGCAACCATGAGAAGTTAATGAGAGGAGAGGGAGAGAGAAAAAATGCTTGTAGAAAATGTGTGGGAAATGAGAACCTGACTTTCCTATGGTCGCTTACTGCCTTGGTAGTGCAGGCTGTTAAATGCCTAACACTTAGTTCCAGCTGCCTGCAATTAATGCAGGCTCCAATCCCACCAGGCTCAAGGTTGACTCAGCCTTCCATCCTCTCGGGGTAGGTAAATTGAGGACCCAAGACTGTTGGGGGCAATAAGCTGACTTTGTAAAAATGCCGCTTAGTAATAAGCAGGCATATACAATGGAAGGAAGGCTATTACTGAGCACATTGGGTTGCTCCAAAAATTGTAAGCCGCCCTGAGTCTCCAGAGAAGGGCGGCATATAAATATGAATTTTAAAAAAAATCAATGGGAAAGTCAGCTGGAAGTCACAAGTTGCTCCTGCTGTTTTTTCTCCCAATGAGCCCCTGAATTTAAAAAAAAAATCATTGGAAAAATCGGTGACAACTTTTACATTCTGGGGGAAACATAGTTTCATAACTCTCACTTTTTCTTCCATAGACAATATTTTTGAGTTGTTTAGATAGGCAAGCTACCTGTTAGGGATCAATGGCTATTAACTTTGATAGTAATGTGACTGCCTCTGAATGTCATCTGCTTGGAGACAAGCAAACTATCTTGTACAGTTGATGGAGCACTATAAGACTCTGGACTGTGCCAAGGATCTGTTCGAACAGGGCCATACTTGTGTTATTATGCTATGGTACCCAAGCAATTGAGAGATACCCTTGTGAGCTGCAAAAAGTACTTTCCAGTTTTCTATTATAAACAACTTTGATACATCAACAACCAGCACTTACTTATGGTAGGTCACAAAGCTTTCCCCTGTGCTGAGATTCACATAGCTATAGTAAGGATCTCCATATTGAAGTATAGCTCCAATATGGGGCAGGCCATCGGGGTCCAAACTCTGCACAGGTTTATCACGTCCAATCCCAAACACTAGACTGTCTTCTCCTTGCTTTACTTTTTCTCCAAGATCAATACGTTCTGTCTTGTAGATGCTGCCATGTGCAAATCCTCTCTCCCAAGAAGACTTGCTCAGGATCTAAGGAGATACAAGTTCACATTGAGTAAAAGAGTCAATGCCTTTATTAATGTAAATGATCCTGTTTCCCACATTATGGAAACACAATAATAGTTACTTTCAGATTTCCCCACTTTCTACAAAACCTAACCCACTTCCAGATGTGTTGGGTACTACTTACAGCAGGGGAAGGGTACAGTAGCACCACACACCAAAAGGGTGCCACTTTGGAGCTGTTGGTGTTTGGGGAAGGGCTGCTTGGATTTCACAGTGCCTGAAATTTCTATCCCAGCCTCAAAAGATATCCCAAGCAATGGGCCTGATTTGAATGGATTAAGCTTAAACAAAAAGTTAACCTTAACATTTCCAAGCGAATAATATAAATAGTTGTTTATGAATTTTAAAACTATCTCTTAACCTCTGATATGTTATAGTGAATGTAGATAAACTTTTTTAAGCAATGATGCTCATGTATGCAACTCCTTTTAAGAAAATTCTTGTTAGATACTTTCTAAAAAGAACAACCTTTTGTTCCCACTTGATGAGGTAGAAATATTTTCACCATAGAGATTAAGACCATTACAGGTAGTCCTCAGTTTATGATCACAATTGAGTGCAACATTTTTGTTACTAAGTGGGGTATTTGTCAAGTGAGTTTTGTCTCATTTTACAACCTTTTGCCAGTTGTTAAATGAATCACCACAGTTAATAACATGGTTGTTAACTAAATCTGGCTTCCCTGTTGATTAGGAGGTTACTAATGGTGATCACATGACTCCAGGACACTGCAACCATCATAAATATGAGTCAGTTGTCAGTCGTCTGAATTTTGATCATGTGACCATGGGGACGCTGTTGTAAGTTGAGGACTACCTTATTTGGAAAATCATGTTTATCATATTTCATGTGATTTTCACAAGCACAGAAAGAAAAATACCCTGAAAATTTCCTTCTATTCATATCCATTTTACTATGGCCTTACCATTGCATCTTCCATATCATAACCACTGTAGGAGATCACAGCAACAACGGCATTTGTTCCAATGGGATAAGAGTCCATATTGTAATAATCATATATGGATGGCCGAACTAATGGGCTTTGAGGAGTCTGAAGGCGGTATAGTTTGTCATCAGATCGATATGGGAAGGTGAGAAGTGGAAAACCCATTGTCTGCTTACCTGGGAGACACAAGTTGGGGGTAGAAGAGGGAAGGACAAGGAAAAAAAAACCCAGAATAATTATCTACAGTTGGAAAAGGTATTCAAAATATATATTGCAACTTTCATTAAGGAAATGGCCATAAACTGGTGGCAAAAGTCATGTTTTCACGCTTAAAATGATAACAGTCTACCATTAACAGGCAATTGGCTATGGAATAAGATTCCCTCTGTTTCAGACCACAGAGTTTTTGTTAATCAGAAGAGACAGAACAGGGGTAAAGGTACAAATATCCTGGTATCCTTTCCTTTCCCCTTTCCTTTCTGTCTTCCCTTCCCTTCCTTTCCTTTGCCTCCTTCCCCTTTCCTTTCATGTTTAAGAACTATTTTATTCAGTGAGCAGTCCAAATTTCACAGCTCAAGTTTCTTCCTTCTCTGCCACTGAACATTTAATCCCTTCTTCTGCTTTCTAATAATATACTCAATGTAACTTCAGTGTTACATCTCCAATATGTAAAAAAAAATTAGCATGGATTAATCTTCTTGTCTGCTTCATACTAACCCTGCAGTTAGCACATGAGAGAAGCTTTACAAACATGCCTACAACATTGCCAGGCTGGCCAATCATAATGTCTGGATCCCAGCGTCTAGTCTAGTGAAAATCTGTTTCTAATTTTAAGGAGATTAAATAACAAATGTAGTGCACATACAGGAGATACACACATCCCAACTGGTCCAAATTCTTATTTCCAAAGTGGCAGAGCCAGAACAATCACTACAACAACAAAAGGACAAGTATCTGCAATCAGACATAAGAGAAAAGCCCCTTGTTGATCCTTGTTTTTCTAAAAAAAAAATAGGTATGGAATCCAAGGATAGAAGAGTTTCTCTATCTCAACTCTTTTTTTTTTTAAATTACATTTATATGCAGCCTTCTCCAAGACTCAGGGCGGCTTACAATTTTTGGGATACAACCCAGTGTGCTCAGCAATAGCCTTCATTCCATTGTACATGCCTGCTTATTACTAAGCAGCGTTTTTACAAAGTCAGCTTATTGCCCCCAACAATCTTGGGTCCTCAATTTACCTACCCCGAGAGGATGGAAGGCTGAGTCAACCTTGAGCCTGGTGGGATTCGAGCCTACAGTAATTGTAGACAGCTGGATCTTAAGAGCAGGCATTTAACAGCCTGAGCCACCAAGGACTCTCCCCCTTGGTGAAAGAAATGGCTTCTCTGTTTCCCTTAAAGAATGTACGTTAAACAAAAAAAAAGCATATTTCAAGTCTCTAGTTATAATGGGAGTCCTAGCCTAAGAATCCTCTCAGTCTGCAAATCCTGAGGTGCTCCATGGTTTATCAAGGAGCTCAGGAAGATAAAGTAGGAAGCCTCTGCAATAGAGGCAGAATGAATGTGGCATTTTCGAGGACACAAGGTCAGCAGAGTCTCAAGGCAGCTGTTCTTATTGCATCAGAAGAGTGCTATCCATCCAACAACTCTATTTAATTAATCATCCCTCAGCCTCCATACTATTTTTATTATTTTTATGCTATGATTATTGCATTTTATTAGTAGTTATTTTCATGTTAGCCACTAAGAGTCTCTGGAACTGAGAGGATATAAATACTAGTTAAATAAGAAATAAATACATGTCAAGGCAATTTTAATGGAAAAAACCCTAATCCTCCTTTTGGTAAATATAGTATATAAATATAATATATAAAATAAGTTGGAAAGAGCAATGGATCAAAGTACAACAATAACTTTTACAAAAAAAGTGACATGTAACAAAACAATACTGCATAAAATACTCCTATTTATAGTAATTAATGTCACTTTTTTCTAAGATTCTCTATTCTGTTCATGCTGCCAATAGTCTATCTCTTCCCCCTCATTTTTTAATGCTCAGCATGTTCCAGGTTTTCCTTGGATACCTAATTTGTATTCTATTCCTTTTTAAAATACTATAGTTGTGCAAAACATGGAAGTCCTTAGAAATCTTGTTGATAACTCCTTTGCACAGGTGTAGTCATTTCTTGTCAGGAAATAACTAGCCAGGCAAGGGGGAGGCCTCAAGTGTGGATTTAGTTTTGAGTCCTTGTGCAACCACAATAGGTCCAGCTGGGACACCCACTCACCCCTTTAAATTCCATAGGACTTTATCTATCTGTTCCCAGGCTAAGGCTGGAAGTCTGTAATAGGCAGAATATAACAAAGTGGTGAGCTTGAACCTTTCATGTGTGGGTCTGGTTGCTTCTGCCTGCTTGATTACAAAGATGCATACTATGAAAATAATTGAATTATTGGTATAGTTAGGAAACAATAAAACTTACCCATCTGACACTGGTACATGTTTCTTGGACTTTGATTGTGATCAGAGAAAGGAATGAAACATGCCACCACGCTTAGCATGCTATAGGGAAAAAGCTCCTGATGAGTGGTCAACCCAGGTTCAATTTCATCCTTGGACACGGCAATGTTCATGAATACCTAAGGAAAACCCAGTTTCCATCACTTTCAAAAGCTATCAAATCCACTGAACTGCTTCCAATTCTTATTATCACAAGAATAATCATTCTGCAAAACTAATCCATTAAAGCTTCAACTGTTGAAGTCCAAAAGTCTTAAAGTTGCCAAGTTTGGAGACCTCTGTATTAAAGCTTTAGCAGACTACTTCAGAAAAATTCGATCTTAATATGCAACATCCAGAAGGCCATTGTTTTCAATGCTCTTGATATCAGAGTTTATCATAATGTTCATGATAAAGGCATCATACCTCATATTTTTCTTCCTAAAATATATATCTACACAAGTTAAAATATCTGATATATAGACTTACAAAATTATAAAAGGCAGCAACCAAAATGAATAGTCTTAGATATGCAGCCAATTGGACAAAATTCAAAGGTCTTATTAATGATGCTGTTATCAACTGCAATTCTATAGCAATTTGTTCTAAATTGCAAGAGAAACACTGGGCACTGCTCAGTATTATACATACTGACCCAGCTCCTCAGGGGTTCACATGACTGTACTTTTTCAACCTGAATTGATAATTGAAGGGGGAATGGGACACAAGCAAAATATGCTTTATTCTTGAGCTAGTGATATTTGGAAACATAGAAATCTGAAACTGAGCACAATGGCCTGTTACTTATCATTTAAAATGGACACTTGCTAATCTTA
This sequence comes from Naja naja, assembly GCA_009733165.1. Lineage (NCBI taxonomy): Eukaryota > Metazoa > Chordata > Lepidosauria > Squamata > Elapidae > Naja > Naja naja. The sequence continues at coordinate 44,441,085 of CM019148.1, read as the reverse complement.
AGAAAAAGGGTTCAGCTATGTAACTATGCTACTACTGATTACATGTATCAGTGGTCAGAAACACATTTCCAGGATCTCTCAACACTCCCAAATAGTAGTCTTATCCCCCAAAATAAATATTAAAAAAAACACCTCACAATATCACCAAAATGTTCAACAAAATTTGCATGCTTTCAGAGACAAAATACAAAAGCTTGCAACATTGATGGGAGAAAAAATGCAAGACTTGAAACTGTCAAGATCTTGTAAGGTTTGGCAGTCTTACACAATTTTGCCCACTTTTAATTTCATTTCATTTTGCTGCCCTCTATCAAGTCCAGAGAGGCTGGCAAGGTCAGGAAACAAGAACCCACCTGGATTTCTGGAAAAGATTTTCTGATAACGTAGGAGAATTCTGAAAGTGTATCCAAGACATTCTCCAACACAACTTATACCTAGTATAATTTTGGCAGATCTATTCTGCATCTCTTTCTCACTGCCCCCACCCCCATTGCTGAAACACAATAAATTAGTTTTGGATTAGCTGATGCTTTATTATAAATATTAGAAGTATTACCTGTTCCATTGTGCCAATCCATTCTTCTTTTCCCAAAGCCAAGTTTTGTACAGGACGCATCATCCTACAAGGGGTAGTGAAAATAAAAAGTCCTGGGTAGAGACTGGGTTTCCCTGTCATCGGAATGAGCACCACTTCTGTCCAACCTGGAATCTTCTTTTCTTGCATTGCCTGTTAACAGATATCAAGACTCAAAATGATTTATTTTTATATCCTTCAGCAGAAAGGAGAAATAGTTAGCATTTAAAGTAATTCATAGGTAGTAATAATAAGCTTTGTAAGAATTAAAGACAATTAAAAGGGAGGAAGGAGAGACAAGTGACTTCATCAAGAGCTATGACTTTTAAAGGAGGTAGAAATGCACCTGGAAAATGGTCTAATTCTGAATGACAATCATGGGTGCCATCACCCATCAATGAAATGATACAATTTTCCAAGAGAGTGGAATTGAGATATACACTGCAGTCAAGCAAGGAAGACTCACCTTGAAGTATCTGAAAGTCTCCACAAGATCAGGAGCCTGATCCTTCTCTATCCAGCCCACCAAAGCACCATCTAATGTAACTGGATAACATTCAGCATAAGGTTGGCTTGGTACACCATCAACTGGGGTGACACCTATGGAAACATTTTGTGGCAATGCTTATCATGTTATGAACAACTGTACAGAAACTTCCCAGAAAGTTAGGGGAGTCCAATTTATCATCTTCTCACTGGTATTCTGGAACTGCTATTCCTAAAATTCCCCAGCATGGCCATTAAGTAAAAGACACAGATGGGATTTGCTTTGATCAAGGAACCCTTGTTATGGATGGAAGTATATGGAAGACAATGGTAGAATTTCTTTTTAATGTAAAAAATTGGAAAATCTGAAAATCAATTAAAGCCACAAAAATGTTGCATTTGGACCTAATATATTCAAAGCCCCAATTTAATCCAAACTAAACAAATTGGTGAAAAAAACTCATTATTTACCTCATCTCCTCCTCTGGAGAATAATTAATAGTTTATTTCATAGATAAAGTTCATAAAAATGAACTATCTTAAGTCATGCTACTTGAGATATTGTCCTTTCCTATGCCAGTTCATCCAACTTTAGAGACTGGCTGCTATAGTCTACTTATTCAATTTCAAGGTTTTCTGAGATTAATCTGATAGCCAGATTATAATATGTGGAACATCTTGAGACCAAATCTTTTTTTTAAAAAACTTCTTTTTTGATATTCTTCTCTCAAGTGAAAAACATTATTACAGCACTATTTTAACTTAAATAATAATAGACAGTTAACTCCTTGAAGGGTCTTTTCCATTACATTACTGTACATCTAATGCTATTTCTTAAAAACACATTTTCCTCAGTATTCAGCCAAAAAGCTTCCAGAAAGGCTTATAAATATAAATAGCGAGGCAAGAACTGTCCCCAGGTTTACTATCTAAAAGGCATAATAAACATCATAAAAGGGAAAATGAGGACTCACAAAACTCAAATTACCAGTTCTTAAAAGATAAATTACATAAATTATTAATAACATAGATATTAGTGTCTTTGTTAGGAGGGAATAGAGAAAAAATGATTAAATGGAAATGAATCACTGGATTGCTACAAGTGTAAGGTTCTGTTTTGATAGCAAATAGTCAAATATTTGAAATTAAAAGAAGGCATAAATACCACCGGTTTGAGGTTTAGATGAATGTATGAAAAATTCCTTAGTCTACCTAGTTCTGTGTGGCTGCCCTTTTTGGGCAGGAAGATTTTTTTAAAATAGGGATCGATGAATGTATCTTCATTCTCAGTAAGTTCTTTCTCATTCCAGTTTCATTTTGTCTTGTTTCCACATCCTTTTAGTGTTTTAAAATGTGCACAATGATTGGTGAGTGGTTCTTTAACTATACCTTTTGTCTATACTCTCTCTAAATTTATATTGTTTGTGAATATTATTTTGCAACACAAAGTATGTCAAGTGCAAATTGTGCACATTTTTGCCATTTAACTTAAATCACATGCTGCATTATTACATTGTTGAAAAGCATCCAGTTTGGTGCAATTCCATTCCATTTTCAGGAATATGAATTATGAAAGTTCACATAAAAACATCTGAGATTGATTTCTTTCCTTCTTTTATTTTCAGGCAGAGATAATCTGCTTGTAAATACAGGTAGTCCTTGTCTTACAACAGCACTGAATGAGAGTGACTTATGACTGAACCTCACACTTATAAACGTTGCAGGGTGTTCACATAATCAAAATTCAGGTGCTTGTCAACTGGCATGTAGTTACATTGCTTGCAGCATCCCAGGGTCAGGTGACTGTCCTCTGCAACCTTCACAGCCAGTTTCTGACAAGCAAAGGCAATGGGGGAAGCCAGATTTGCTTAACAACCATGGCAAAAGTCATAATAAAGACAGGCATGACTCACTTTGCAACTGCCTTGCTTAGCAACAGAAATTCTGGTATCAAATGTGATCGTAAATTGAGGACTACCAGTAGGCTTCTGCAAATCCTTCAGAATAATTGCGGAGGAATGTGTGCAAGTGCATGAGATACATTTTTCTTTGAACTGTTACTAGAGTTATGCCAGATTCACATGACTACTTGGGTTGCTCTTGGCTTTCCTATTCATGATCTACAGCAGGGTTCTTCAAAATTGACAGCTTTAAGACTTGTGGACTTCAACTCCCAGAATTCCTCATCATCATGTTAGCTCAGGAATTCTGGGAGTTGAAGTCTACAAGTCTTAAACTTGCCAAGTTTGAAGACCCTTGATCTACAGGATGGTTCTATAATACTGTTAAGATGCAGCTGTACTTTAGGAAGAAAGATTGATTGCTGGAGTATTGCTGTTGATCAGAGGATTTGGATACATCTTCCAGGGAATATTAAGATCCTTCAGATCCAAGGAAAAGACCACTGCTTTATAAACGGTTGTACAGATGCAGAAGTTACCCTTCTGAAAAAGTGATCATCCTAATACAAGATTGATTTACCATAAAAGCATTTTCTGACCATTCCAAATGATTAACACTCACCTAAAGAGCAAAGCAACGGTAGCAAAGATACAGTGTTGAAAGTCTGGGTTACGATTTCACAGGGGGCCGTCATATGGTTCATCAAGCCACAAGGCTCGCCGTCTGGCGTGTGGACAGGACAGAGGAAGCCCCAGGACTCTGGCAACAGTTTGCGCACTGTTGTGGTTCTCATCTTCAGAAAAGCAGCTCCTCTGTGCACGCAGCGGAAGTGGGAGAGGTAGCGGAAGAAGTTCAGCTTGTCTGCTATCACACATAGACCTGATGCTTGCAGCATGCCCAAACCTTGGAAATTCATAAGGGGGGTGGGGGTGGGGTGGGAGGAAAATAATAGAAATCTGATCTTCTCCAATTCTGCACTTAGACCAATTGTTTATGAACAGCAGCAGTTTAATGCTTTTATTATGAACAGTTTGCCAAACACTCAACTCTAGTTATATTTGTATTTCTCAGGGAGACACATAGCAAGTGTTAGAACTTCAGATTTTAGACAAGGAATATCAGTACACTTGGGATTCAAGAGATCAGGAAAGAGGAAGAAGTCTTGCAGGCATTGCATGGATTCCCTAATCTCTTTTTAGATGCAGTTTTTTTTACTCTGTGTTGCTGACTGGTTGCAGTAATGTAATTCTGGAAGAGGCTTAGCTGACAAGAGCTGACCCCAAAGCACAAATACTCACACACCGAAAATAAGCACTTTTGAATACAATAAGTAAAACTCAAATATGTAAGTTTGTTATATGGGTTTTAGTCTGTATACTCCATCCTAAGAAAATTTAAGATTCAGCATTCAAATCATCAAAATTTGGGAACAAAATGTTATTTGTTAATCAAATGTTTACATTGCCCATATCACTTTCTAAATAATACTGGGTGGTTTAAAAGTAAAATACTCTAGAATCCACATACAAATCCATATAAAAATAAACAAAGTTAAAGAATTGTGATATATCATGCACATTGTGGAGCCTTGGTGGTGCAGGCTGTTAAACACCTAGCACTTAGCTCCAGCTGCCTGCAATTAGTGCAGGCTCCAATCCCAACAGGTTCAAGGTTGACTCAGCCTTCTATCTTCCCGGGGTAGGTAAATTGAGGACCCAAGATTGTTGGGGGCAATAAGCTGACTTTGTAAAAATGCCGGTTCGGGGGGGCAAAGCAGGCATATACAATAGAATGAAGGCTATTGCTGAGCACATTGGGTTGTGCTCCAAAGATTGTAAGCTGCCCTGAGTCTCTGGAGAAGGGCGGCATATAAATGTGAATTAAAAAAAAAATACAGCAGATCTGAATGATTTTTCTTATTCCTATTTTGAATTGTCTGAACTGTTTCTAGATGTTTTTAGAGTGAGAAAAGCTAGGCAACATGGAAATCTCACCACAAACATCTACCCACCTACAGTGCTTTGGAATGAGGCAGAGAACAAAATCATGTTAAACAAACCGTGAATTTGGCTTTATACAATGCTAGGTGCAGCTACTCATGGGAAGAGCCAGGCACAATAAGGAGTACACTATCTCTGTGCCATTAAGATTCAATAGCACATAGGAACAAGCTGACTATTTTGCTTGTGATCTGCCCAAAAATGCCTAGAGAGAACTAGGTAAAAGATTCACATATACCCAAAAAAATGTGTGTATTTCATACATAAAGCCAAAACTGCTTTCTTTAAGAAGCTGTAACTTTTTTGGTAGTTCATGGTAGCCATTGAAACAAGTATTTTCCTGAGATTATACAGCAACTTTGTGGTTTCTAAGAGTAAACACCTACTTAATGGCCTATAATCAATCAATAAAAAATGGCATATAATCAATCGATTCAAAACCAGGAAAATATGCTCTTTTAAGAAGACAGAAGTAAATGTGGAATATGTGCAACACTCCCTAATATACTATGGGGTAAGATCCAGCAATGTGTCTACTGAGCTGGAAATGTTTTGGCAATTTTGTAATTTGCAGCACTGATTCAAATGGCCAAGTAAAGTTAAAAATTCAGTATAACTCTTTTATGAACTATGATTGCAATCTTTGCTACTAAGCTGGAACAGGGGTAACCCATCACAGCATACATTACAAAAAAAGCCATTATTTTTTGAAAATGCTTTTTCATACAACTTTGGACTAGAGCAGAGTTGACATCTAATTGTATTCAATTATTCAATTATTTCAAGGCCCTTTAGGAATATAGTGTTGTACCAATTTCATTAGAAAAAAGGCAGATGCATAATTAGATTGCAGACAATCCTACCTGACTTTGAACGCAGGTTACCAGTTGCCAGGAGATATTCAAGCATCCGGGTGAGATCTACTCCCATGCCAAGAATCTTTATCATGTTTTCTGGAGTAATTGTTACATTTGACCTCTGAGCTTTCTTATCTAATGCTAGTTTAACTGAGTGTAGCCAAGTTTCCATCTTCTCCTGAAAGACAGGATGAAAATAAATAGAGGTAAGGTAAAATTAAGAAAACATTGAATAGTCTATTAGTAGTAACTTAGTCACTATATTTTAAATGGAGGGGCAATATATATTTTGACTGCACCCAAATAGGCATTTATAAGATTCTGAAACTCAACTTTCTTGGATGCTCAACTTCCTCAGGTGATGCCCCTTTTGTCACTAGCTTGTAGCAAATTATTCCATGACTCAATGCTATAGACCAGGGCTGTCAAACTGGCTGCCTGCAGGCCGGATGCGTCATGCATTGGCTACGTCCATGCCTGGTTTAGTGATGGGGGGTGGGGGAAGTCATGATACATCATGTGATGCCACCGTGACGATGTGAGTTTGACACCCCTGCTATAGACAAGCTGAAGACAAAACATAGACAAAACATCAGTGGAGTTTGCAACAAGCAAGAATTGAGTTGCAGCAATGTAATACAAAGCCACAGATTCATCACACCTCTTGATTAGGGCAACTTATATAAAGAATTTCAGCTTCAAGTCCAGAAACAATATGTATGTTTACAGCTTCTAGACTTGATCCCAGCAATGTTAAGGGAAATGTAGACAATGACATATGTGAACTCATATAGTTTCCCAGGGTTTTAAAGAAATGTGGTGCCCATTTGAAACAAAACCACTGGAATATGAGGAACTCTTGCTGTTTTATAAATCAGGAGTATCTATGCTAGTGAAAAAAAATCACCCAATATAAATCACCCAATATAAATGCCATTCCCGCAGCACTACAATCAATCAGTGTTTCTCGTTTCGATGTTTAGCCTTTTTGTGAATTCAGATTGTGGAAGTCCAGCAATATGGACTTTCATTGGTAAAAATGGAGAATACGCAGAAGGAGATCCATCCAAAATTAGTACAAACATAGACTGACAGATGAAGAATCTATGAAAATAGGCAAAGGACCAGGCTCCCTCTTTCTTCTGTTACCAAATTTCCTGGCATAACAGGCCACCATTTTCACTGAAAACTGATCCAATTTGTAACAGTTTTATCCAAGGAAACTAAGCACGTTCATATTTTATTAAGCCTAGGTGTAGACTGAAGATACAACATTGTAATCAGAAAAGGGGTATTTCCGTGTGTCTCACGAGACTCTCACCACAACAGATATTGGGTGATTATTACATGGAAGACAATGGTTGGACTCATACATCATATGAAACCATAAACCAGAAGCACCAACCTGCAGCTTCCCAGGATTCCATTTGTAGACCAAGTTTATACCATCAAAATGACAAGACCCCCCCTATTCCCATTCCAAACTGTGCCTTGGGGGAGGGCCCACTCTGTTGCGGCCCCTGCCTTGTGGAATCAACTTCCTTTGGAGCTCTGTTTGGCGCCTGATCTCTGCTCCTTCCGCCGCAGTCTGAAGACTTGGCTGTTGGAACAGGCTGGGCTGGACTGACCTCCTGGGGGGGGGGTTAATGTATTTTTAACTATTTTATTGATTGGGCTTGTCAAATTTAATTGTTTTTTATATATTTATTGTCGTGGTGTTTTTATTGTGAGCTGCCCCGAGTCCTCGCGGAGAGGGGGTGGCATACAAGTCCAATAAAATAATAAATAAATAAATAAATAAATAAACAAACAAACAAACAAACTTTATAATACTCAAAATTTGATAATCAAGAGACTCAGAAGTTTCAGCCTTGTCCCTGAGACTGTCACCTTACCAGGCGGTGTGCAATTCTTCAAGAGACCAAAAGACTAATTCCTGACCTATTGTAAATCATGGTTTACAAATGAAAAATGTAGTTCAGGCATGGTAATCCTAAAATCAAATGAATCACATTGGGCTTAATGAACCCAGCAGTGGAAGTCTGTCTGTGCAGTGTGAGCATAACCATGTTTGGAGGGAAAAGAAGGGGAGAGGGGACAAATTTAAAAGCATTACCTTTAAAAACATGAGGTAAAGTTGTCCTGAGGTGAGCACTTCTTGATTCATTAAGCTGTCAGGATTGTCCTCCATGCAACCCTCTTTGGATAAAGTAAAAAGCTTTCGTGTCATGAGACAAAGCAAGTAGAATTTCTCAGCTTTTGTTTTCAAATGTATGCAGATGCACTGGCTATAGGAACAATTAATAAGAGCAAATCACCCTCTGAATTTCCTTATCTTCCCAATCCAGCAGCTGTCTACTCTGTTAGACAATCTGGATTAAGAAAAAAACTACATACCCTAAAATCATTTTTCTTTTTTATTGGAATAAATTCAGTATATTAATGCAGAAAAAAGTAACCAACATCCTTCAGAATTTAATACCACATATAAATACCTACTATAAATACCACAATGCTTTCCTTCAGGTCACATGGGCTAAGGCTCATGAGATTTGAAGGCCAAAATGTCTCAAAGGTACTACATTTAGTACAGATTTGATTGATGTAATGGGGCAACTATTTCTACTTCAAATGCATTAGGCTTTAATGTGGAATAAAATTACTAAAGAGAACTGGGATTACCAATAAGAAGGCAGAATTTCAAATATAATAGCAAAGTTTCCTTCGAGAGTAACTCAATTGCTGGAGACTTCAATAATTTTTTTTGGCAATGAAACAAATAATTTGCTGCCTTCTTCTGGATTTTCTTTTATTGTCCTGTTTAACCTATAGCCTCAATATTCCCTGGAGGTTTATCCATCTAATTCATCAAGACAAGGCAAGTACTGCCTTCTGTTGAAAATTGTAATCCGCCCAGAATAGTCAGAAAACCAAGATGCACAGTGTCTTTCTCAGTGATATTACACATTTATGGAATCTATCATTATACCAAGAACTACGAATTCTTTGTCATTAGACAAGGCCATGAGACTTATTATACAGGATAAATATATATGTGCTTGTAGCAGTGATGTTATGTGGCTCTGCCTAAGTTTTAGGACTACTTAAAAACATAAGGATCAGTAAGAGAATTTCCAAACAAATATATTCCATAATTCTATCAAGAACAGGTATTCTTGACTTATGACCACAATTGGGATCAGAATTTCAGTTGCTGAGCAAAGTGATTATTGTGCGAGATATCACCTGAATGCCAACTCAACTGCTTTGTTCAACGACTGCAATCCTGGCACTCCTGGTTGTGGTTGTTCAGCAATCACACAGGTGGTTATGTGATGGAGTCCCAGGTAAGGAATATGGGGTGCCTTGGGGGAGTGTTGAAAATTCTGGAATGCTCTGTTCACGAGCTGAAAATCCTCATTGCTGAAATCCAAGCCGTTGAGTGGAGAGATACTCTTGCACAATCTGCAGAGGGGCTCCTTCACCTTTGGGAGCCCATGCACAAAGGAAACTCCTTTGGTGGGGCACAAGAATCGAGCAGAATTTCAGTTCTGTTTCTGCACTTTTGGGGAGGCAGCTCTTTCAGCCAGTCCCAAGAAAAGGGGGAGTCCTTTCAGTAGGCAACTGCAGCTTATAACCTTTTCTGTCAGCTTTCCCACTGACTTTCTGGGGAAGCCAGTAGAGAAAATTGCAAATGGTCCTCATATGACTGCGGGTTGCTTGGCAATTGGTTGTAAGTGCAAACAGGTTGCCGAGCATCTGCATCATAATCACATGACCAAGTGCTTCATGGGCTATAAAGTATCTTTTCCGATGCCATCATAATTATGAACTATTGATAAGCGGGCAATCGTAAGTCAAGGAATATCTGAAGTTTCTTCTAGCGTTCAACTAAAACCTACACTGTCTTTTAGGCAAATTGTATGTAGTCCTATCTCTGTAGGTAACAGAGAAAAACTATTATTAACTCAAGATGAATTTGACCCTGAATTTAATGATTCACCCTACTCCAGGACAATTTTGACCTATGACTTTAAAATAGCAATTCTATTAATCAAAAGACTGATTAAATTTTCCTTAGTTTTTATTTTAAGGAAATAAAGTCTTCTGTCCTCTTATATAAAAAGAGCTGTTTAGCTGGGATGAGCAGTGTGGAAATTTGATAAACAGTTGTTCATATACATGAATCATGCAGTCATGACTATTGTGCAGCTACCCTTCTCAAGCCAAACATATCTGATTCCTCCAGGCCAAATATAGCTGACCCTTTCCTCATACAGCCTCCAACCATAATTTATATTCTTGGTAAAGCATGACACTGAGAACTCAACACAAAACTTTAGATGATTCAAATGAAAAAGAAATACTTCACACAACATAGGAAATATGGTTCATTAGGAAATGCTTAAAACATTGATAATTTCCCCACATGCACCATAATGTAGGCTCTGGTTCAATCTGATCCTAAATAGTTGTACATACTTGAAAAGGAACTCTCCAACTCGCTCATTGGAATACCAATCAGGAAGGTTCAATTTTACTCTGAAGTGCTGCCCTAAGAAGATCAGCACTTGCTTCTGGGTCACACAGCCATCCTCTGTGACCAGCCTCAGCATTTGAGAGACACAGTTCTTATAAAATGTATCATCTTCTTTCCCTTTAACCAGTTCTTGGAAAATCTGAAAGTCTGAGAAACCAACCAATGCCTGGAGCAGAAAAATAAAAAGTTGGAATTTTTAGATGTTTTGGGGCTTGATTAATAAAGAATTCGTAAAATCATTTACTGGAGTTATTATACTTATATTCTTAATGTCACTCTGGGGACATTTTATAGTATTCTAAATTACATAATTTGATAATAGTGGCCTCATAATGGTTTGGAGAAGGGGAATACCTTCCAGAAATAGAACCTCATTTCTGCAGACAGTAATATTTAAAAATAGTTTTTCTACCACTGAACTGTGGTTGAGATACACATATTTTATTAGCCTGGTCAACCAATTCAGGATTTGATTTCTGCAACTGAACCAGGCCACAGCCACTGTGTTGTGAACTACCACAATAGCCCTATGCAGCCTCCTAAGAAAAAAAGACTACCTGTTCTTTATTGCTTCAAGTTGCTGCTGAACTGGATGGAACTATTTCTTATTATGGTTTTAAAGCAAGGTTATTGCCCCACATCTTATACTTCTGGAAATATAGCCCCCTGAGAACAAAATATAATGACAATACCTTAAGGAGAAATCCCAGCGGGATAAAGAACAGCTCCTTCTGATAGATGAAATTCACCATCACTGAACCACTATCAAGGTAGTGTAAAGTCATGTTAACAGATGTATGCTCATCTCTAACACAGTGCATGGAGACCCCTAAACACCATCAAAAGATACACATCTTAATATTATGTTTCATATTACTATCAAAGTTGCCTTTCCCAGATAACTTATGGTCTAAGATGTACTATATTGGAAATATTCTTCCCAGAATTCCTAGTCAGCCTTGTGCCATTAGATAGCAGGCATTCAAGACCTTTCTTTTGCTGCATGCAAAAGTTACTACATAGAAATACAGGTAGTCGTCAGGTTACAATGTAACTGGGAGCAGAAATTCCTTCACTAAGTGATGTGGTCATAAAGAGTATCATGACATTATCACATCACTTTATGAGAGTAATTCTGACAGTCCCTATTGCCTGCCATTGTTAAGTGAGGACTGTGGGTTCTCACCCACAGCGAGGGCTGCATGTGGAGCACCATTTGGGAAGAGATAATGAAACTGGCTCCCAGACAAGCAGGCCAGTTACAGGCAGGCACTACAGAGAGTAGGCAGGTGCTGCAGGCTACTGCTAGAGTATAAGCTCCCCATGCTGCCCAGGGGCTCATTGGGAGAAAAAACAGCAGGAGCAACTTGTGACTTCCAGCTGACTTTCCCATTGATTTTTTTTAAATTCATATTTATATGCTGCCCTTCTCTGGAGACTCAGGGCGGCTTACAATTTTTGGAGCGCAACCCAATGCACTCAGCAATAGCCTTCATTCCATTGTATATGCCTGCTTATTACTAAGCGGCATTTTTACAAAGTCAGCTTATTGCCCCCAACAATCTTGGGTCCTCAATTTACCTACCCTGAGAGGATGGAAGGCTGAGTCAACCTTGAGCCTGGTGGGATTGGAGCCTGCAGTAATTGCAGGCAGCTGGAATTAAGTGCTAGGCATTTAACAGCCTGCACCACCAAGGCTCCATTTTGCTTATTTATTATTTATTTATTAATGAGACTTGTATGCCGCCCCATCTCCGAAGACTCGGGGCGGCTCACAAATAAAACAAGGAAACAATAAATAATTAAAAAAGAATTAAACTAACAAGCCCCATTGAAATATAATTACATAAATACATAATAAAAACCATGATAAAAACCGCCCCCCCCCAAAGGGTCACAGCCCGGCTTGGTTAAATAACCAGGTCTTCAATTCCGGCGCGAAGGCGGAGGTCAGGGGCCAGACGGAGCCCCGGGGAAGCTGATTCCAGAGGTCAGGGGCGCAATAGAATAGGCTCGTCGTCGGGGACGCCAACCGGCATTGGCCGGCCGACGGGACCCCAAGGAGTCCTTGCCTATGTGATCGCACAGGCGGTTAGTACTTGATGTCGGCAGGAGTCGCTCCCTTAAATATTGCGGACCCATGTCATGGAGGACTTTGTATGTTAATGTTAACACCTTGAATCTCACCGGAGCACAACCGGCAGCCAATGCAGACAGCGCAGGAGGGGGTAACATGGGAGAACGGGAAACTCCCATCACCACCGCGCTGCCGCATTTTGCACCAGCTGCAATCTCCGGATAGTATGCAAGGGTAGTCCTAAATAGAGGCGTTGCAGTAGTCGAGTCTGGAGATAACAAGGGCATGAGTAACCGTGCACAGGGCATCGCGGTCCAGAAAAGGGCGTAGTTGGCGAACCAAACGGAGCTGGGCAAAGCCCCTGGCGACGCCCCCACCTGCTCCACCTGCTCAATCCGTGCGTGCATCCAGGAGGACCCCAGATTCAGCGCCCTATCCACAGGGGGCAACACCACTCCCCTATGGTTAACGATGGATAATCCTGACTGGGCCGCGATGCCGGCGCACAGCCACTCAGTCTTGGCGGGTTGAGACGAAGCATGTTTCCGTCCATCCAGATCCGTACCGCATCCAAGCACTGGGTCATCAGGGAGAGGACATCACCGATCTGGTTCGGGTGGAAATATACAGCTGAGTATCATCTGCATATTGATGAAAACTCACCCGAAACCACGGATGATCTCACCCAGCGGCTTCATATAGATGTTAAATAGCAGGGGGAGAGGACCGACCCCTGAGGGACCCCACAAGAGAGCACCCTCGAGGTGGACCTCTGTCCCCCGCCAGTACCGACTGCGACCGCCCGAGAGGTAGGAGGTGAACCACTGAAGTACAGTGCCCCTATACCCAACCCCTGAGGCGTCGCAGAAGGATACCATGGTCGATGGTATCAAAAGCCGCTGAGAGGTCTAATAGGACCAGGACAGAGGAAAAACCCCTGTCCCGGCCCTCCAGATCATCCATCAGTGCGACCAATGCCGTCTCCGTGCTGTAACCAGGGGAAGCCCGATTGATACGGATCCAGGTAGTCCGCTTCATCCAGGAAAAGTGGAAACTGCCGAGCCACCACACTCTCAACAACCTTCGCTAAAAAGCGAAGGTTGGAGACTGGACGAAAGTTATCTAACACGGCCGGGTCCAGGGCAGGCTTCTTCAGGAGGGGTCTCACCACCGCCTCCTTCAAGGCGGCGGGAAGTAAATTGTGAAGGTTGCAAATGGAGATTATGTAATCCCAATATGTTTTTAGGGTTGGCCATAAGTCCCCCTCATTCAGCATTGTTGTAACTTTGAACAGTTGCTAAATGAGTGGTTGCACTCAAGGACTACCTAAGGCAAACATAAGGAACTGGTGTAAGATTGAACATAGAGGGGCATGTTAGAATTTTCAATCAAAAGGCCTGTCTGAGGATCAATCTCAAAGCTGAGCAAATTGGGTTGTGCTCCAAAGATTGTAAGCCGCCCTGAGTCTCCGGAGAAGGGCGGCATATAAATGTGAATTAAAAAAAAAGAAGAAGTGAGGACTGAATAAATAATGAGTATGGTGAAAAGCACATTTAATTTAAAATAAGATTATCACATAATGATAAATACAGTTTAATATGATTTTTCCCCATTTATTGTCCTTCTGTCTCACAACGGCCTAGTCACAAAACACACTAAGCCATAATGTAATTTTTTCATTTTGGAGTTGTTTAAATCTTTAAAGCATTTAGCACTGCATACAAAATCACTCTGGAGTCAATTTTAAGTGTTTTCTCACAACTGAGCCAAACCTGTGAATGATGGATTTCGTCAAGGAGTACATGTAATTAGGGAAGGCAAGTCAGTATAAATAAGGGATGCAAGTACAATACACTATTTACAGCACAAACTTTCTCACAGTTCAGATTAAAAAATGTCCTACAGAAAATATTACCATGTATCTAAAATATCTAGCTTCTACCAAGAGAAATAGTAAAAAGATGTGAACAAAGACAACTTATAAGTCAAAAGTTACCATATTGTGTGTAGCCTGGGCCTCTAGATTTCCATTTTGGTTTTATCATTGCAAGAGGAAAGTTGCGCCGAGGCATAATCATCAATCTTATCACCTTTTCTATTCCATTAATTATGAAATAACCACCCATTTCCTGCCAAAAGTATAAGAAATGATAATCATAAACCAAGCCATCAGGCAAAAAAGGATGAAATATTTCAGCTGATCAACTTAGTTTTGAGTAAATTACAAAATTGAGGGAAAAATGAAATTTTAAGAATTATATTTTCACAAGTCCTATTTTTTTACATATATTTAACACTAAGTACAGAAAAACAAGCAATCTAAATTACGACTGCAATGGTTGCTTATGTTTCTATGTTGATTTTTTTGTATTTTCAGAGTGTTGAATTATCATTAAAATTCCATTTTAAAAACTGATATAACTCTTCAAGTAATCCATCACCATCAAATAGTATCTATCTATCTATCTATCTATCTATCTATCTATCTGAATAATAAATGGAATTCATTTCCCCCCAAAAAAGAAGAGAAAATCTCAGAGGAGTACTTCTAAAACGGATGTTAAAAATCCATTGAAATTATAAGATAGCTTTTGCTTTACACACAAACAACCAAATTAAATAATACCTCTTCTTCTTCATGGTGTTGGATAAGTGCTTTGGGAGAAAGGCTATGGAGATGACAGAATTTAGATTTCACCATAATTGGAATACTCCCAAGGGTCTGTTTAATAATTCCTTTAGGAATTCCATTCACTGACCAGCTGATATCACCCTATACAGGAGGAAAAAAACAGTTATTTTATAAAAAAATATATGAACAAAATAACTTTGAAAGAGTACTGGGATATCTATTCAAAGAAAAAAATCCACTCTAAACTCTTGTAACAAAAATGTCTAAAGAATATTTATCTGCACTACATATAACACTTTTAAATGTTACATGCACAAATGCACACACCCTGATTATTTATTTATACAATTTATTGGTCGCTCACTTACCACAGGGTAACTTATGCTTATTATTAATACACTGATTATTGGAACATTATTCAGAAATCTGACTAAAAATTAGAAAATAGTTAACTACAGTGCAGATAGAGAATCTGTGAATATAGCTAGGATCCTAATTAGGATCCATAGTATAAAACTTCACACCTTATCTATCAGAAAGAAGGCGTAACTAAATTATATTCTCCAGCACTTAGAATCAAAATGCTTGCAATTTGTTATTGGACATAAAGCCTTCATAATAAACAGCCTTATATGTTAAATACACCAAGCGTAGAATCATTTTTATTTTTCTATTGGAAACTAGTGTCACCCATTTAAATTGCCAATTGTAATTATATCTTATAATAACAAGTAGTTCCTGAATCTGCCACTACCTCATTTCACTGAATGACCCAAGATTCCAGTATTGCCAAAAAGGGAAAAAGATCAGCACCTGAGCTTTCTGTATTCGTTCAATTATTTAAACCAGGGGTCCCCAACCTATTGGCCATGAGAGTTTTGCAATTGGGCCATTGAAACAGCTGGTGTGGACGTGTGCATGCTTTTCATTTGTGTGAACACAGGCTTGCGTGCACACCACTTGTGGAAATGGAGCTGCACATGCGCACTTGCTGGCCACTTATGTGAACTATCCCTTTCCCCCACCAGTCTGCAAACCCGGAAACGTTGAGGAACTCTGCTTTAAACGAAGTTCTAAAACACTTGGAAGTATAAGAGCCATAGTGGTGCAGAGGTTAGAATGCAGTATTGAGGACCCAGATTGTTGGGGGCAATATGCTGACTCTGTTAACCACTTAGTGAGGGCTGTAAAGCACTGTGAAGCTATATATAAGTTTAAGTGCTATTGCTATTGTAGATGAATTCTGCCAACTTCCAGAAGCTCAATCATGACCAGCTCAAGGTGGACTTAACTTTCCATGTTTCCAAGGTTTGTAAAATGAGGATCCAGATTGTTGGGGGCAATATGCTGGTCCTATAAACTGCTTAGAGAGGGCTGTAAAGCACTGTGAAGCGGTATATAAGTCTAAATGTTATTGCTACTTTATTCCTCTACTTACAGTCAGTTTCCCACGGTAGGTACTTCTACGTCCTCGACATTCTGCTGGATAAACTTTCAGCTCTCTACATATACTCCCTTTTGGTACCATAGGAGGGCTGACGGTGGCCCCTGAAAAGGCCAAAGTAATCCGATCATTCTTAAAAGCAAACTCCAAAGGAGGAATATCCTTTAAAAAAAAAAGCAATGTTTATCTTATGCCAATTAGAACTAGAAAAGATCTAAAACATTCAATCCTGGACAGAACGTATATTTTTATGGCTGGGATATCAAACAACCTTCTTTCAATGCATAGGTGCTTTCAAACTTTCTAAATCATCAACTAGCACAAGCCATTCTGTCAGGCAACAAAGCAGAGAAACCACCCATCTTTTGTTTTTCCTAATTTGTAACCTTGTGTCTAATAAGCCAGCTACAGGTGAGCTTATTACATTAAGAGCTGGTGGTGATGCTTTCTTTTCTTTCCTTCTTTCATTATCCTTTTCTTTGTCAAGTCTTTTAAATTATGAGGGTTAGGAAGTCAAAGTGAGAGCCTTTTTCAGATAAAGAGTGGAATTAAAAAAAAGGTCAAGATTTCATTTATGTGATATCTACTGTACATTAGTATAAACCTGATAAATGACTACAATAAATATGGTCTCACAGAGGAAAAGCTTCCCTATTCTGGAGCTAACCAATATAATTAACAGCCAAAAATCAGAGGAAAGAACATAGACAAGAAACGTGAATAGAGAAATATGAATTTACAAAAACATTAAAAAGTGTACATTGACAACATTATAGCATGCTGGGGGTTGTTATCTCTCTAGCATGGCACTTTTCTAGAAACTATATAAATTGAATAAAAAATTCCTTTCCGTCGATACAACCAAGCCCTTTAAAGAGATCTGATAAATACAATGAAGATACTGCATAACATTTTTTTCCTAAGCACTATTTGATTTGTTGAGGAGGAATCTCCAAAAGGGGTCTTCTCTACAAGCAAAAACTTCGCTTTTATATTATTTTCCATCCCGGTTCCTTTTCGATCCCCCACTCCCTCTTAATCCGCTCCCCACCTCGTAGCAATGGTTTTTTTTAATCTTTCCTCTCCAATTTCTCACCTGCGCGGCACGGCTCAGTCCTTCGCTTACAGCGTAGTTGAACGACTCAATATGAGCCCGTGCAATATCCTGAAGGGCAGGCCTCTGTTGCTCTCTGGGCAGGCCGTAGTCCGACGCCGTAAGATGCTTGAGGCTGGGACCGTTGGGCAAATTCCTCCATTTGCCCGCAGCATCCATGCTTTCTTAGGTGAGAACAACCATGTGATCCTTCCTCTTACCGGAAGACAGATCGACACATGCGTCTTTACTTTCCTTCCCTCCTTTCCCCCAAAGCTTGCTGGGACTAGTAGTTGGTAGGGTCCAAGCAAGCGAGAAGAGCCTTCTGTTCCCAGGGTGCAATGCGCTCACTCTTTCTTTCTCCGTAAGACGGGGGATATAACCGTTAAGACCTCAGTCTTTGCTGCCACAGAATTGGACTTGGTACAGAATTCTTTACTTTTGTAATGCAAAGTGGAAAAAACTATGGGGAGGCTACAATTTGTTTTTTTTAAATTACATTTATATGCCGCCCTTCTCCGAAGACTCAGGGCGGCTTACAATTTTTTGGGATACAATCCAGTGTGCTCAGCAATAGCCTTCATTCCATTGTATATGCCTGCTTATTATTAAGCGGCATTTTTACAAAGTCAGCTTATTGCCCCCAGCAATCTTGGGTCCTGATTTTTTGTTAAAACTCAGATTCTATGGTGCAGAAAATACAATTTAGCAGGGTGGTAGGAAATCTTTATACTTAATTTTCATTGGCACAACTTTTCGAATAATAAAGTTGGAAGGGTCTCACGTATATAGTAATATATTAAATTACGACGTGAATTAGTAATATAACGAAGGACATTTTTCTGACAGCTGGAGGTTAATACTTTTAATTTGTGATGGTACATATGAAGGGCCAGGGAAGAGGTTTTCTTCTGATTTTTTTTTAACTCTGAGATGCATATTTTAGGTCAACCTGACTGCTTCTCTGTGTTTCCTGCTTTGAGTAGTAGAAAATGGTGTTTCTGTTTTAATAGCATAGCTGGAGAGTTTCTAGGTAGCACAAAATGGGCTTTTACCACTGCAAGGAGACCTGGTTTGTCTTCAGGGCAAAATAAAAACTGGTTCAATATTTTACTAAGAAAAACAAATACAGTGGAAAAAACATGCATTCCAAAAGTCATACAACACCTCGTAGTCAGGTATAGAATAAGATAATTAAATGAGATATGGCTGCAAAGGAAACTAGCAGGGTTGGTATGATGGAAAGGCATTGGATAGTGGTAGTTGTAGTTATATTTTCTTTTTTTTTGCCTCATATATTCAATTTTTTTTTGTCTTTCTATGTCTTACTTCTTTTCTGTGCTTTACATAATGTTTCTTATCCTGAAAGGGAATAAATAGTACGATGGGTATAAATGTAGGAAAGAAAAAATACAAACTCAAAACTCACAAAAAAGCAGACACAAAGTCCAGACACAAAGCTATAATTTACTACTGTGATTTACATGTTAAAAGCTATAAAACAAGAAGCTGCCACACTGTAAAAATGGGTAGGGTCATTGGTATGGTGAACCCAGCCATCTGTTTACTGGGTTCATGGCCCTCCTTAGTGGGTGAAGTTGCTTGGGAAATGTGTATGGATTCATGCATTATGTCAACCTCCTTAGGGAGGGGTGCCTTGAAAGAGGCTATATAGTACACCTCTTCCTCAAGAAATAACTGAAAATTCAACAGTTTTCATGAGTTTTCTAAACTTCTGATTCTAGGATTCTTTAGACTCTTTTAATTAAATAATAATACTTCATTAAATCTACAGTAAATGATGTCTGATTCCCAGTAATTCTTAGTTAGGTCTCAGACTGAGGCATATTATGGAACATTGTGCTTGTTAATGACTTC
Source organism: Naja naja (assembly GCA_009733165.1). Taxonomy (NCBI): domain Eukaryota; kingdom Metazoa; phylum Chordata; class Lepidosauria; order Squamata; family Elapidae; genus Naja; species Naja naja. The sequence continues at coordinate 44,421,602 of CM019148.1, read as the reverse complement.
AGATGGAGCCAGGATGAGAGTAATACAATCATCCTGGTTTTTTAAATCTCTCAATGGCTTTTAATGCCATGAATATACTATCTTGATCATCAAGGAGTAGACTTGTGAGTGACAGCACTCTCCTGCAGCGTTTTTCTCCTTTCTTGAGCTGTTCCAGTCAATGGTGGCACCAGAGGGTAGATTTAGCTTAATGTCCCTGATGTGTGGGCTTCTGCTCTTGCCCCTCATTTCACATCTAGATAAAGCCCTATGTCTGTAATCTATCAATTCAGAGTAGGTGTAAAGCAATATAGAGGTAGCCATGAAAGAGCCTTTATCTAAACACTAGGTGTAGCTCTGAAATGGAGAAATGAGACAGAAATGCAAGATTGGGAAATTGATTCTTTTTTATGTAAGAGGGAGTAGGAATCTCTATCAGGCTTTTCAGATTTTGTTATTATAGCCTTTAATAATAGAATCATTTAAAAAGTATTTTAAATATGGATGTATTCCCCCCCTTCCTATATCTTGCTGTTAGAATGGATAATAAATCTCCTACTGGATTATGTATGTTGAGATGGTTGCTTTTCTTTTATAGGCATTTTTCTCCTTTGTTATATGGGTTTTGTATGTTTTTATTGTTGTAAACCACCCAGGGTTGCCATGGAGTTGGTTGGCCTTCTAAATCTCATATAAATATTTATAAAGCTGCCTGACTCTATGATTATTTGTTATTCATAAATAAATAAAATCCCTAGTATTATCTAATGGGTATTTTGTTGAATACTAGAGTAATTTTTTAAAACTTGCCAGCTAAATAAGCAAAAAATCCCTATGAATTATAAAACTAAAGGCAAAATAAAATCATTCAATAAAATTTTGTTTCATATGTAATGAAAAGGCAGAAAAACGTACAGCATTTCAGTTAAGAACAGGGTAAGTACAGTAATATATGGATGAAGTATAGCCAAGAGGAAGGATGGCAGGAGTCAATTTAAATCATATTAGTGTTCAGACTTTGTATGAATGCCAAGCAGAATTTATTATTAAGCAAGTGACTGTTCAGTTTGAGAATATCAGTTGTCAATACAGATTCTGCAGGATCAGAGGAAGGTAAATTAAATATAATCACATTTTTACTATGCAGTTTGTGGTATTGCCACATCTATTTAAAAAGGTAATACAATAATAAAGCTAATTTTAGGAAGATTAGAGAATGCTCTTAAAAGGCAATTATGTCATTTAGATGTATGTACCCATGCTTTCATATTTTAATGCATCTTTATTAATTGAGGCACGCATGCATACATATGGTCCACAAATAAAGTCAGATTTTATATTTTTAATTCATTTAAGAGAGGTCTAAGTACAAATATCAGCAATACATGCATTGCTTACAGTCATACAGTATATTCCATCAGACACAAATGTATACAACCATACTATAACTTTCTGAAGATATGACGTAACTTTAGAGAGAGAGTGTTCAGTTCTGAAGTTTTTCAAACAGTGTAATATGGAGGCCTGATCCCAGAGTTAATTTGGTTTGGAGGCAGAAACAGCATGAACATATTAGTAATTATCTGTATGCCATCCTCTAAAATTGTAGTCACAATATATTTTACTCTTGTTGACACAGCTGTTGTAAACTAACACAGCTGTTGTAAATTAAACCTTTCCTACAAATAAAACAGTATCTTATGGTTACAGTAAAGTTTCCTTCATTACCAATAGAAAACCTAATCTTTGAATAACTACATTCATATTTATATTCATTTAATATTCTTAAGTTTACAGCATATTGCATGTCAGGCACATACAATGGTTCTCTTTTACCTTATACTCTAAGAATAAAGCTAGAGGAGTTGTGGTAGAACTGAACCTAATATCATCTCCAGTTAGTTAAAATAATTCAACACACACACACACACACACACACACACAGAGTGGAGAAAATCCAAAGGAGGAAAGGATTTGTTGGTTTCTGTTATATTCTAGGAGAGATTATTATTTTAAATATTTGCCATTTGATCAAAAAGGAGCTATTTTCAGTAACACTGTGGTGTAGTGCTAATTTTTTTCACTAGGATGATTAAAATCTGCCCTGAGCCACGAATGCTGAGGGACTTTGGACCAGTGATGCACTCTTAGCTCTGATAGGGAGATGGGGATGATGCACATGCTTTCTTAAGTTCCTAGAATGAAAGGCAGGATGTGCATGTATTTGAAAAAAATTAGAAATCCAGTAGGGGATCTACAATAGGGGAAAACTTTGGTGTGCATTATATGCACATGTGTGTGTGCCTTGACTCCTGGCAACTGCCTGGACTCATCTCTGCAGTGTTTTGGGGCAAGATTTGAGGAGTTGTTTGCTATTGCTTGCTTCCTGGGACTGGGAGAGTGTGACCAGCCCAAGGTCAAGCAGGTAGCTTTGCACCTAAGGCAAGATTAGAATTCACTATCTTCTAGCCTTGAAAACTACACCAATAGAATTTCTGCCTACTATATTTGTTGAAAGCTTAATCACAATTAAGAAGAAATGCTGACAAAATTACTTAATTACTAAAAATAATTAAAACTATCTTTAGTTTTATAATAGTCTATTATTAATCCATGGCCATTTTCTTTCCAAGTCTATTCCATCTGCAGATATCAGTTGGAGGACCCCACATAAATTGTTAAACAAAGCAAAACCAATTCAAAGTAGGCAATTAGTGGAAACAAATCTGATGTCAACCTATGAATAACAATTCAGTCTTATGGATGCTTATTTTTGAAGAAAGGGAGACTATTCTACATAGATATTCATAGAATTGTAGTTTGGTGCCATATGTATTTACTATTTAAAAAATCATTTTAATTTTAAAAACTATTCTTTTTTAGTGTAACCATCCTACTAGGAGGATATTGGGGGGATATTTCTTTTGCTTTTATCTACTAGTCCTTTCCATGCAAATCCCCAAATGCCTCTTGCCCATGCCCATTCCTTCCAATTTCTTCTATAGGGCTGAGGGAACCCAAAGAGGAGATTTGGATAGCCCCACCAGAGTGGAGTAAAACAAAAGAGAAAAATTCACTGTATAAATAATGTTTGTGTCACATTGTGCCCCTTACTCGGTCAGCAAAATACATGACTATGCCATTAATTGCTTAAAAGAATTGTGCATGTTCAAAGAGCTGAATCCTTTCAGTGTGCAAAGAATTTTTATATACAAATCTGAAATATTTGTTTCAAGTATTTGGTGAGTATTTTGATCTTGAAACATCCCCAAATGAACTTGAAATGACCTGTTTTATTCTTTTAATATCTGTTATCAAATCCTCTGCAAAACACTGGTGCTTCATGGTAATTTAGTACCATGTCTTCAGGGAGCTCTGTATAATTAAATAAAATGACATTAACAAACTTTGCAGTGCAGCTGTATTTAAAGACAGAAATAACTGGTATTAACTTGAAAGGCACAGATATATCAGCTTACCATTAGTGCTTTATTCATGAAATAATTGGGCTTAAGTATTTATGTATTTATTTATTTAATTGGCAGTTGTACATGTTCTTCTAGCAGTCTTCCTCAACTGCTGTATCCAGAATTCCTCTCCCCAATCATTGTCAAAGCATTACTAAAATATCTGGATATTGTACATGAACATTTGGACAGAACATACAACCTAATTTTTAAATGTTTGCTATAGAAACAAATCAGGTCCATTCATTTATTCATTCTTGAACAAACTTTCCTATTTAAGATAATATTTTGTCAGTATCTAGTACACAAAACTTCAATCACTTTATGGAACAAATGTTCTGAGTATATGAGTATTTATAGTTTAGTGATTTTACTACTTAAATGCTTTGAAGGATTGTAGATCCCCAGTTCCCTAATTCTGTTGGAATAAATCTACTGACCAAAGGATTTTCACTGCCTAATAAATACTAGCATGCATGATTCCATCACATTATGAAAGACACACAAATCAGATACAGTGTAAAATATATACCCAATATCAGAAAAGGCCATACAGACAATTGCTTAAGGTGGAATACAGCCCTTTTAAGAGATTTTGTTTTAAATAATCAGGTGTGCTATTTTAATATTCGTATGTAAGGCTTTCCCAAATATTACAGTATTAAACATTGAATCCAAAAGTTAAAAGTAAATTCTGCATCTATGAATTCTTTCACAAAGTTATCCTGTATAGCTTCAATTTTGCTTGCTGCCTTAATTTATACATGTATACAGGAAAATAATATTGTACTGCATTTTTTGCCTATGCAAGGCCTAATTGCAAATAATACATAATTAAAGAAAATCATAGTAGTTTTACTGACAGTTACATCCTGCCTCCTTTGCCATTGAAATAACTCTATAAAAATAAGGGGAAAATTATAATTAATGGACAAACAGATATGGCAGTATGGTTACAATGAACAGAAAAGTATGTTATTTTTTAAGAAATGTGAACACTAACATTTCAGCATCTACTATGTAAAATGAGGCATATCCTAAGGACACCTGGATGTCCATACAGTTTGCAAACAAGAACTGAATGGCTGAAAGGATATTCCTCAGGCTATCAGTTCTCAAATTAAGCTTACCTAGTAAACTTAGGACATTGCATAAAAACTTAGGACATTACAATAGCTAGTTTGGTTTTTTATCCCACCTTTATTACTTTAGCAAATAATTCAAGGTGACAAACATACCTTATACTCCTTTCTCTTAATTCTTTTAATGTTAAATAAACATGGCAAAGCAAACATCCCCAGCTGAAAAAAAAAACCCTGTGACTTAAGCAAAAATCATGAACATTCCCATCCCTTAGGTTTGGGAATACTGTATCTTTGCAAGCACTCCATATAATTTGTATTAGGCCAACATTATTTCATTATATTCAGAGTATGTACTTGCAAACTAGTCAAGCCTGTTATTCAAGAGGAATTCTGGGAGTTGATGTCCACACTGCCAATTCCTTGCCTCTATCTGTCTAATGTCCATGAATTCAGGATCACATTCTCTTCTGTGTAAACCTTTTCTCCATTCTATTATAATTAATCAAATTATCATTCTGATCCAACATCTCTCCTTGGTTTTAAATCCTAATGGGTTTAGCTATGTTCTTGAAAATGTGACTGCAAATTCTAAGCATAAGCTTGTGTTAGTCAATACAAGAACAACGCAATGTATACTCTGAATGTACATAGTAGCAGTAGTACTATAATTATTGTAATTCCCATTCAATCCGAGTCACTCTGAGTACAATGGGTTGATACCTTATGAATGTAATAATTAGGGGTAATACTGTAATTGTCTTCCAACAATTCCCAATATGTTACCCAATCAATTTTCCTTTTTTTACTTCAATAGAAGCAAGATTTTTAACTGGTGATTTACATCTGCCAGATCACACTCATTGGTCCACTGACAAATGGCTAATTTCATTTCATCTTCCTAAATTATAAAGCTGTCCTACAACTTTGACTTAAAATAGCATGCAACATGCAGTGGTATCTAAATGACAATGTATTTATATAACATGCCTAACAATCTTAACAAGAAGTATTAGCAAAGTATGTTGTGGTTTCCTGAATTTTCAGCATAAGGCTATGATCTAAGTACCTGTAGGTAGTTTCAAATAACTGAACCTATTTATAAGTAAGTACATATAAGTTCAGGATATACATTTTCAGTTAGTGTCTCCTTTTTTTGCTAAACATTCTGAAGGCACTAACAGATTATACAGTAGATTGTTTACAGTACGCTATTTGCTATTATTTATGACACTTTCAGGTTTCCAAAGAATCATGATAGTGTAGTTACGTAATCTGAACTATTTTGCCTACCTCTTTGAATATTAAGAGAATACTTGCCTTAAATGTTTTAGTGTTTTTCCCATTGCATTTGGCCTTAGTAACATGTTTGCCTAAGACAGAAACTAGCAGTCTTGCAAGGAGAGAGTTAATGTTTTATATAATAAATAACACATTAAAATAAAATTGTTAATTTTAGGATCAGAAGGTCTGGATTCAGTGCTTTTTGTAAATATATAAACTATGTCAGTGATAAGAGAAGTTATCTTCTCATTATAATAAGAGAATGCCCAATTTAGGGAGGTCAGGCATGAAATAGCTCTGGAATAGTTTTATTTTAATATTGAGAAAGGATATTTTGCAGGGATATGTTATAAAACATCACTTATGTTGCTTCATGGAGTGCATTCTTGCTGACTATAAGTTTGCATATCCATGTCAGCCCTAATTTTAGAAGAGGACCAATGAAATGAAGAAATGAGTGATGTCTGGTCAGACTCCATTCTCTTCCTATGGACTGCCAGCAAGTTTCTTAAATCCAACCATTCTTCTGTGTACTTTCTCTAGAAGAGCAACAGGGAGAATGCTGGTTCTAAGAAGAGTCTTCACTTGTTAACTGCTAATCCATATTGGCTGGGTTCATGCATGGTACAACTTATTCAGTGTTATGTGCCACTTTTCCAGTAAGACAAAACATTGAAAGTGGCTTTCAATTAAAACAGAGGTCTCCAACTTTAGCAACTTTAAGACTTGCAGACTTCAACTCCCAGAGTTCCTCAGCTAGCAAAGCTGGCTGAGGAACTCTGGGAGTTGAAGTCCACAAGTCTTAAAATTGCCAAGGTTGGAGACCCCTGAATTAAAACATGCTAAGCCATTATGTAGCTTGTTTAATTTGGCTCAGCTTATGCAAACCAACCAACTGTGATGTAGTATCAAACTGTAGCATAGTACAATACCTGACCTTACCTGCATTATTTTGGGATTACTTAATGCTGGCAAGAAATGCAGAACTGGGATAAAACAATTGCCCTGCCACTTATTTGGGAGACAGGAATGACCTTCCCTAGAACTATGGTCTACTCTAGAACACTTTGTTTCTGTACATGGTTTTAACTGGATTTTCAATCATGATTTGGACATGGTTACTATGGATGTGATTAGCAGTTTACTCAGATTGGACAAATTAGAAAGGGAATACGAATTCACAAATGATAGACAGATGGAATAATGTGGACTTCAACAACTAAGCCATTGTTTTGCTATGCCAAGTGAACTGAGATAAAATGGCTACTTAACCCGAATTTAAGCATGATTTATTGAATAATGGCCTGGGTTCCATGTATTATGATGCCTTACTGGGTGAATTCACATATCATGGTCATCGCAATGCATGAATCCAACCAATATTTGTGGAATAAGGAAAGGATCAAAGTCCTTTAAAAGCTTCAATTTCACTATGTCAGAAACATATCCGTCAGGTAAAAAGACAAGCAAAGGGATGAGATTTAAAAAAACAAACAAGAATATAATAGGATTTTGCAGTTGTGCCAGCTTGTCAGAAGAAAAAAGGATACAGTTTTGCAGTCTCCCACAGTTACTTTCTCTCAAAGAATATACTTTTTTTAAAAAAAGAACACACAAATAAATATATATAAAGGCAAAGATATTGAAGAAACTTCATACCACGCAAACCAGGGCAGCTTTTTTGTTTTAGTTTAAAAGCAACATTGTACAAACAAAACAAATTAGGAGAGTTGTTAGGAACAAAGCTAAGGCACTAGAACTGCAGCAAGTAAAGAAAGAAAGGATTCACAACTCTTAGTGGAAAAATCTTCAGTCTCTCAAGGATACTGAAACTTGCATTTGCTAAGACAATTTATTAAGTTAGAAGGAAAAAGATAGATAAAGACAAGACTTGATCATACCCCTGGATTTTGCTGACATTAAAAAAAATGATTACGTTGTCCTCAAACATAAAGATAGGCTTCGGTTACAGGATTTGTTATTGAAACAATGCTTTAAAACATTTAGAGTCGATGAGAGCTTTTTGGTTCATCTGGGGCTTTCCTCTGAAATGTTCCTCTTCTGAAATTAAAAAATTATGCCACTTTTTCCCTTCTTCTTTTTGGCATGATGTGCAGATGCAATGTTCAATGTTTCTTGGTCTTCCCTGGATCCAAACAGGTGGACGCTTTCCAATGTGTTCATTTTATCCTTAATTATGACAACTTTATAAATACAGATGGTAAGTTCTGTTTCTGAATGGTATCATTCAGAGGAAAGATGCAAGAGATGGCTACATCTACGATACCTTGGCAAAGCTCTGCATAAAGTTTCCTAAAAACCAAAAGATGGAAAACAGTAATTAAAATTACACTTGTAAAATACTGATTAACATCTCAAACATTGATCCAGAATAACTACAGTCTTGGCCCTGTCAAAAAGCTGATTTCACAATACCATTGATTTATTGATTTTGATTATACTCAGAAGCTTCCGTATTTCTTGTTGAAAGCTACAGGAGATGTACATAAGATTTTAGTGTGGGTTTCTTTTCCCCCACAGGAGACAGGAATTAACCTCTCCCAGAAGACAAGAATAGATCCCAACTGTTAGATCATTGCTTCTGTGCTCCTAACTTGACCACATGCGTTGCTTTATTTTTCACCGTTTCATAAACTGCAGTTAGAAAGATAGGCAGGGATATCCAATACCTGTCCCTGGAGGCCTCTGATGCCAGGGGCTACAAAGGAAGCCACTCTGTGCTGGACTTTTTTCAAAGCCCTTTCCTTGCAGGGGAAGATTCAGATGCAAGGCAGTTGGGACTTGATTATAGTGGTGAAGGATGCAATAGTGGATGATCTGAAGGGCTAGGCAGGATACCAACTATCCTGTAAAAGATCCATCTTTATGATCCTTAAGTACTGACACCATCTTAATAGAAGAATAGCAGGGTTATAAGTGAACTTGAAGATCTTCTAGCCCAACATCCTGCTCAAGCAAGAAACCCTATACCATTTCAGATAAATGGTTGTCCAATATCTGGTTAAAAATCTCCAGTGTAGAGCATCCACAGTAGATCAACTTGGAGGCAAGCTGTTCCACTGATTAATTGTTCTAACTGACAAGCTATTTTTCTTTAGTTCTAGCTTGGTTTTCTCTTCGATTAGTTTCCATCCATTGCTTCTTGTCCTGCTTTGGAGAATAGCTTGACACCCTCTTCTTTGTGGCAACCCCTGAGACATTGGAACACTGCTACCATGCTATCATGTCACCTCTAGTCCTTCTTTTCATTAAACTAAACATGCCCAATTCCTGTAACCATTCTTCATATGTTTTAGCCTCCAATCCCTTAATCATCTTTGTTGCTGTTCTCTGCATTCTTTCTAGTCTCAACGTTTTTTTTATATGGTGACCAAAACTGGATGCAATATTCCAAGTGTGGTCTTACAAAGGTATTATAGAGTGGTACTAACATGATCTTGATTCTATCCCTCTGTTAATGCAGCCTAGGACTGTGTTGGCTTTTTGGGCAGCTGTAGCACACCGCTGCCATCTTGAGGACATGTAATCAATAAGCACTAAGAGGGTGTAGAATTCAGCAGATCTCCAGCTCACTGAAAAATTTCCACAGTGAGAGTTTTGGAACCTTCCTGAAACCAAACTTTTCATTATGGAATCTCTGGGCTTGGAGATTGATAAAGGAGAAGACTCTGATGTTGGATTTCTTTTCAAGGTTAGAGTCCTTTCTTTACCTTTGGAGAGCAAAATCCCAAAAATCCTATGGACATTGGGATATTGCAGCAATTAAAATTTGGAACATCATATTACTCTAAGAGAGTAATAAAATCCCTTCCACTGTTTATCTATACCCTGAATTTAAAAAAATCTGATTATATGTTACACTGTGTTATTAATAAACTTACTTAGTTGCAATAAACTTATTTAGTTGCCTTTAGTTCATGGTTGAGAGCCCAATTTATTTTTAATTTCACTGTGATTATCTTTTATAATCTGTTAGTTGATCTCAACTAGGCTCATATATTTCAATTGAAAGGTGAAGATTTTGACATTATTGTGTTGGGAAGAGAATAATTTTCAGGTTCCCAGTCAATCAAACTTTCACAATGATTCAAAATGAAGGTCAACAACCACCCCAGAAAGAGTATTAAACACATGCAGACAGCAGGTGCTGGTCATGGATCTAGGAATGCATCAAAACACTTGTTCTTTATCACTGGGCCATTTGTTTTCCTGACACTAACTGAAAATAGCATCTTGAGCTACTACAAACAGATATGAAATGTTAGTAATCTTTCGATACAATTAAATGTTAGTAATCTTTCGATTCAATTAAAAGGGCCTTGGTGGCTCAGGCTGTTAAATGCCTGCACTTAAGTTCCAGCTGCCTACAATTACTGTAGGCTCGAATCCCACCAGGCTCAAGGTTGACTCAGCCTTCCATCCTCTCGGGGTAGGTAAATTGAGGACCCAAGATTGTTGGGGGCAATTAGCTGACTTTGTAAAAATGCCGCTTAGTAATAAGCAGGCATATACAATGGAATGAAGGCTATTGCAGAGCACACTGGGTTGTATCCCAAAAATTGTAAGCCGCCCCGAGTCTTCGGAGAAGGGCGGCATATAAATGTAATTTTTAAAAAAAATTAATAATTGAGCTCTTTGTCACAAAAGAGGGTTAGTAGTAGCTCATAGCTTCTTTCTCCACTTTAATAGGGGAAGGCAAGAAAAGCTTTCAGTTAGTTTTCCAGTGAAGTAGAGGAAACCTGAGAAGGGAATGGTAAATAAAATCACTGAGGAGCCTTTTTGAATTGATCCTTTTGCATTTCAAGGGATTACACTGGATTTCCTTTCATAAGTATGCAACAGTTGCAGTCTCCTTTGAGCTTCTGCCTGCAAATACTCCCAGCAGGATAAAGACCTAAAAGCAGTTACTTGGAAGCAAACAAAAAATATCCATTCATGCAGTTGCCACAAATGGAGATCATTTGCTTTCTAATAAGTCTTTTCCAGATTTCTGTAAGTACCTCAAATTCAGCCAGACTTGCATTTATTATGCTCTAAGTGATTCCAAGAAAAATAGTAGCATGTTATTTTGAATATGTTCTATATTCAGAAGACATAATCATCAACCTCACATTGCAAGGTAGGAAAATATCTCCTTGCCATAATACCCTGAGAAATAGCTGGGGAAGATGAACCAATAGAAAAAAACCCTTCATACATTAGGGTCTTTCCCATGTATTCCTTAGCAAAAACCGTTGCCTATTTTTCATAGCTCTCTAGCCTAAAGCAAACAAAGCAAAAAGCATGTAGATTCCCTAAATTATAGTATTGCTGTCTTACTATCTGATTTCCTCAACATAGCTGTTGCCTAAAAGAGAGGATAGTTTAGGATTGTCCAGGCAGAGGGTTTCAGTTGGCCATCTCCTGACCTTAGCTAGAATGAGCAGAAGTAACAGCCAGGCCAATAGATCTTGCCTCCTGTTAGCCATTTCCAACATAAAAATATTTGGGACAGTGCAAGACATTTACAGTCAATCAGTCAGGGCTGACTGGAGCACCAGGCAAGAAAAAAAAATAGATTGTTAAGGGAAGGAGGAATATCCAAGATAGGCAGGAGTAGAGTAGAGTAGGCTGGGCTGGGCTAGTAGGGCTAGGGTTAGGGCTAAGGCCGGGCTAGGCTGTAACACTTTGACCTTGGCAGTTGTATAAGAATGCAGCCTCAAATGATGGCCTTTCAGAAGGCCTGAAGACATGGCTTTGCCTTCTGATCTAGGGTAAAGATAGTGGTGCCAAGCAGTACAATAGTAAAATGGTTGTACTGTTCTGAATAGATTGTGGTCTCCTATTGACTGTACTGTGTGATTTTTAAATTGTTTTTAGCTTTTTATGCTTCTATGGCTATTATATTTTTTTTGGGGGGGTTACTATTGCTTAATTTTGTAAGCCACCTAGAGTAACGAAGATGAAATCAGCAACTATTTAAATTTGATCAAATAAAATAAATCCTAGCAAGGAGGGAAAGGAGGTGAAGAGCTAGAATCTATAGTCCACCTATCCCAATGCTGGCTATGGACAGCCTTATCAGTTCAAAATAGTTTTACAATAATAAGGAAGACATTATGGCATGTATTCAAGGGAACATTTAGAAGGATGCTTACTGGGCACATGCAGGAGCACCGTTGACTTCAATTAGCCAAACTTTCAAGTCCTCATCCACCATGAAATCAAAACCAAAGAGCTGGAAACTCTGATAATGAAGATGTTTGGTACTGATAGCAGGTTCTATACACATAAGGCAGCTTCTGTAAATAGAATGAAATATTCCATCACTGAATTATTTTAAATTATGCTTTGTGCAACACCTACAATATTTAAATCAGGATATTAAAAAGAAATGCCAATACTTAATACTGTATCTTTGCTTAAAATAACAATAAAGTAACTGAGTAAGGTTAGATGGTAGAATTTTCTCATTGAATGAGTTCACAAATTGCATTAATCCATAATGTGGTGTTATAGTTTTGACTCAACATTTTGTGTGAACAGATAAGTATTTATGGCAGCTTTCCAGGACCGGTTTCCTATTGGATTTGACTCCATATAACTGTACTGGTCAAAGTGGTGGGAAATTGTGGAAGTTGTGGTCCAGTATATCTGGAGTCCAATAAGTAGGATTTTAAATGATTTTGTATTCAATAGCGAAAAGCTATACTGTCCAAAATTTGCAAAACATACAATGCAATGGTCGATGGAGGGTTTTTTTTAGACAGATAGTCAAGAGAAGCCAAATCCCCCTATAATTGTCTAAAATAAAGATAAATATTTCCCCTAACTATCTGTATCCAACTCTAGGGGTGGTGCTCATATCCATTTCTTAGCTGAGGGAGCCAGCATTGTCCAAAGACCTTTTTGGTGATCCTGTGGCCAGCATGGCCGAGAGCACGGAATGCTGTTACTTTTCCACCAAAGTGATATTTATTTATCTACTCGCATTTACATGCTTTCAAACTGCTAGGTGGTTAGGGGCTAGGTCAAGTAATGAGAGTTCATGCCATTGCACAGCACTCCGGTCTCCAACCTGGACTGTCACCTTTCCAGCTGACAAGCCTAGTGTCTTTAACCACCTGAATTTTATTTTAGGAACTGTATTAAATGTTTAAACTTTTCACTTGAGCACAAATGTTTGCAAGCAGCATTCCTTGCAAGCAGATAATGGACTTAACATGATGCAAGTCATCCTGATGATACACATTACGGATTTTTTATGGAAGGTGGGCTTGCTATAAAGTAAGATGCTTAGAAACTCTGTGACTGATTAAACTTGCCTTATGGTATAAACATACAAAATGGTAGAAACATTAATTACAGGTGGTCCTTGACTTACAACCATTTGTTTAGTGACCGTTCGAAGTCAACAACAGCGAAAAAAGTTACTTCTGACCTCTTTCCCACTTACAACCACTGCAGTATCCCCATGATTTATTTATTTATTTATTCGACTTGTATGCCGCCCTACTCCCTAAGGACTCAAGGTGGCGAACATTAAAACAGAACAAATTTACAATAAAAAGCAATTAAATAAAACAAGCCGAATACATTAAAACATTAAGAAAATTAAAACCCTCGCCCCCGGGTCATTCCAGGCCGGCCTGTTGAAACAACCAGGTCTTCAGGTCTCGGCAGAAGGAGCGAAGGTCGGGGGCCAAACGGAGGTCCACGGGGAGCTGATTCCAGAGGGCAGGTGCTCCCACGGAGAAGGCCCTAGCCCTGGGAACCGCCCGCCGACAATGCCTGACTGACGGTATCCCAGGAGGCCCCTCCTATGAGAGCGAACAGGGCGATCGGTAAGTGATGCTGGCAGGAGGCGTTCCCGCAAGTACCCTGGATCCAAGCCATTTAGGGCTTTATAAGTTGTTACTAGCACCTTGAAGGCGACCCGGGAGACAACCGGCAACCAATGCAAGCCGCGCAGGAGGGGTGTAACGGGTGTATCGGGATACTCCCATCACAGCCTGCGCGGCCGCATTCTGCACCAGCTGTAACCTCCGGGTCATCCGCAAGGGCAGCCCCATGTAAAGAGCGTTGCAGTAGTTGATTCTGGAGGTGACGAGTGCATGAGTAACCGTTCGAAGGGCATCTCGGTCCAAATAAGGGCGGAGCTGGCGAACCAGCCGAACCTGGGCAAAAGCCCCCCTGGCCACAGCTCCCACATGCTCCTCCAAACTGAGCTTACCTGATCAAAATTCAGATGATTGGCAATTGGCATGTATTTGCAACAGTTGTTGTGTCCCGGGATCATGCATCACCATTTGTCACCTTCTGGCAAGCAAAGTCAGTGGGGAAGCCAGACTCACTTAACAACCATGTTACAAACAACTGTGTTTCAATTAACAGCTGTGGCAAGAAAGGTCATAAAATAGGGTGAAACTCACTTAAGGCCATCTTGCTTAGTAACAGAAATTTTGGGCTCAATTGTGGTGCTAAGCCGAGGACTACCTATAATGGACAAGGAAATTGTTGGGTATTCTTAGAATTATTTTCATGCAGCAAAAACATGGAGCTAAAGCCTGTGTATGTTAAATATCGCTACAAATAGAGAAAGAGACTTCTTAGGCTCTAGTTTCAGGTTGTTAGAGTGCAGATAATATATGAATAATAACTGTGCAAGAAAGTTTCTTGTAGATAGGCTGGGATGAAAATAAAAGACAAATGCATACCTTATTATATTTTTGACTTGCAGTAAGATTGTATTTTCTAAAGTAACGTTCAAAGTATTCACCAGGTACTGATTAAACTCTTCAAAAAACATTTCATTCCCTTCTTCATATCTCCCATAGTTTTTAGAATATTCTTTCTGAATGCAGTGATTGGTCAAATGACAGGTTTTGTCCAGGAAATTAGCACTATTGTAAGGTTCTGAAGAGGTCCGTAGAACACCTTCTCTGTAGAGGTAGATACTATACTGGTGATCCACTAGGACCCAACTTCTAAAAGTTAAAAAACACAACATATTACAATGTATAGATTTTTTTTAAAAATAGGTAACACGATTCCAAATCAGAAGAATTAGATTTAACAAATATTTGACAGTATGTGGTAATTAAAGTGAATTAAAAAATAAATATTTACATAAAACTAAAAAGAGCAATACAAATGCACATATCCAATGCATTTGAACAAACCCAGATTGACAGAAAATTAATGAAAAGCCCCTCAGATACCAAATATTTTTTAAAAATAAATCATTACCTAATATCGAATTTGCGATGACCTGGTTCTAAGAGCATAGGCTTCTCCAGGTATTTTTGAATCACATGCACTTGTCCTTGATTATCTATAAAATCCAGAAGTTCAGTAGCCTCTGAAGAAATAAGAATTCCTTCACCTAATTGAAAAAATAAGGGGTTGGATAGAAAAGTACTAAATAAAATATCAACAATCCAACCGTAGCATTCTTTGAATTGTACTCAAAATATTTTTTGGGAGTTTAACCTATAACTTTGGGTATCAGTAGAGCAAATAAGAGAGTACAGGGATGAACTGTGCAGTCCTTGGTGATCTCTAAGCTAGATTGTTTTCTTGTAGGTATTTCATTACCTGGCTGGAGCATAGTGGAAATCAAGGGACTACCAGGAGAAAAATATACCCCCACCAACACTGACAGGGCAAGCTCTGTATATAAACAGAGAGCAAGCCTCATTCTCTTTTAGCACTGAAGATGTTACCTAGCCAGGTAATGAAAGATCTGCAAGAAAGATCAGTTTTCTAGGCCCCTAGTATAGTAATAAAGCTTTGACTGCTGTTGCTGAGCCCCCAAAAGCAGGCTTGGTTACTTTTCTCACATAACTGTCTTTGTCAGTGGAGTTGTGGTCTCAACAGATCTGCAAGAAAGTTACTACACAATATTTGACCTTAGGGAAGGGAATAATTTTTAAACTGGCTTTAGTATCAATCTCCAGATTCTGTTATGCTAAATTATCCTGGCTGAGTTTGCATATCAAGCTATACCATGGTTTATTTTACCCATGGTTTCTCAAATAGGCCACAATTGCTAATGTATCCCAGTAAGCCCAAAAATTTGATTGAAAAATGCAACAGTTGAGCTCATGAGACACACTAGGTATAAAACATACACACCACATTGTGGCTTAGCACCAAATAGTAATTTACCCATGGAACCCAGGAGAACATGTCTGAATCAAAGCCAATCAGTGATTGAATAACAAAGTTGGCATTTGAATATGAGATATTTTTTATTAATAAGCCATAGCTCCATAACTTCTGTTGGATAAATTAAAAAAATGCATTCCAGAGTCTTTGTCAGGAATTAACCTTTGGCTCCTGCTGAAGATTTGGCTATCCACACATTTCCTTCTCCACTCTCTTTCCTCTTCTGATAGGATGACAGAAAGACTTCCCTTTCATCTGTTCTTGTGTTGTTTATCAGATGATGAAGGCCATTCTCAGCTGGAGCTACTGGGGTCTTCAAATCGGTTGGATAAATCACATAGGATTCTGGAAACCACATGCAAGCCTCCACCAATTCAGGACTTGTCTTGATTAATCTACACACACATGGGGGGAGAGGGAAGGAGGGAGATTTTATATATAGATATATATATACATATACCTTAGCTGGTCTTGTTGATTTAAACATCTTTCATATTACCATGAATTGCCTCCAACACAGGGGTGTGCATAAGCGCACCAATGTGCCTACCATCCCTGTCTTAATGTTCCCTTTTATTCGTGTCTATTTCATGTATTAATAATGTTTACATGGGAAGTAATTATTGCATTTGTGAACATGATGATCCTGATCTTGGGTGAAAGGTAGTATTTTGATAATCTTATCCCTTATGAAATAATATTCTAATCGTATTACCATAAAGCTATTTTAACGTGGTAGCCAATGTATTTCATGATGCCTGATACATAATGACCTGCACAATTTAACTGTCTCATAAATGAATACATCCTTCTATCTACCCCCAAACCTCTCACCATTCAACCTGGTTAGAATTGTTCAGATTTGATGTTATAAGAAAAAGAGAAAAAACATCATGTTCTTTACACTTTTTCTATATTATAAGAAAATGAAAGCAAGCTTCACTACAACCGCCAGCATACATTTTATCTTCCAAACTGTGACAAGTTCATTTTAAAGTTTTTTCCCCCTAAAATGACTTTGCTCACAATCAGGTGCTATTTTCAATCAAATGCCTTGATAATTTTGAGATAAGACTTCCCCACTCAACTTGCACTCTCGAAATACGTTGAGCTTATAACTTTAAAACTCCCAGGCATTATCAAATAAAGTTTTGGATGAAGTAAATGGTGAAATAGCTGTGAGTGAAAGAGCAGAGATGATACCATAGCAATGACCGATTGTTTGGCACCAAGCTCAGTTTATCAGAATCTTTCTGAATAAAGGAGGGGATGTGAGATTCTTCTCAGATGGCTATTGTTCATGAGGAGACTGCAGGTTAGTAGTCATCCTGCAGGTCAGGGGTGCCCGAACTTGGCAACTTTAAGACTTGTGGACCTCAACTCCCAGAGTTGAAGTCCACAAGTCTTAAAGTTGCCAAGTTTGGAGACCTCTGCTGCAGGTCTTGGCATCAAGAGACAGAAAACCATCAAGCTCTTAACAACAGCAGAGCCTGTAAGGACACTGGATTTTGGAGAGCCTTTAAGGACACTGGACCTTGTTTTCTAATCACCCTAGGATTTACAATTGTTTTACAGTTAAGAGGTCTTCCAAAAAACAATTTGCAAAACTACCTGGTAAATAGGTAGTGTGTAAAACTTCAACTCAGAATAGAATAAAAGCTAACTAGTAACTTAATACAAAAAATGGCATAAAACTGAATAAGAATTTAATGGATTAATGGACCATACAATTTTGGTGAGCAACAATATTCTACAAATAACTGGCTGGAAAAGACTGGTTTGGAATCAAATTTACCAACAGTTTAAAGAAGATATTATTGTTGTTCCAGTTAAAATTTCTGAAAACCAAAGGGCAAAACTGCTATACATTTTGCAAGATTTTTAAATGAATTCTAAAACACAATAAAACATTTAGCAAAGCCCACAAGCATTTTATTTTATGTTTCAAGAAAGGTCAGAGATTAGAAATGGCAACCAGAATTTAATGGATTTCATATCCTTAAGGCTTATTAGTATATGTAAATCAACAGAGCATAAAGGTCACATATAATCCAAATGTGTATTATCCATTAAAACATGCCCTCTAGCACTCCTTTTCACTGAAAGAGAGTGGCCTGTCATGCAATTTTTAGCCAAGCAGCACAATTCTAGAAGAATTATAAAGTAATACCTCTAGTCATATTATTTATTGATTCTTTAAAATATATATATTTGGCTTTTCATAGCCTTACAAGTTGAAAGAAGGCTCTACCTTCCAGAAAAATATTTGTTTTGCTGCTATTAAGGAACATGAACAGAAGGTTATCAATTATATTCAAAACTCATTTCAATTCCCAAGATCTGTGATCTGAAAGTAATTATTCAGCAGCCCTATCTGAAAATGAGGCAATGCCAGTTTGAAGTCACAAGGCAGCAGGAAATTTCCTGTATTTAAAATTAATTGACAGTCAAATGGCAGCACCTAGAAGGTAGCCAAGAGGAGAATTGCACATGTATCACCTCTCCTGCAGGAGCTGCATTGGTTGCCGATTTGCTTCTGGGTGTAATTCAAGGTGCTGGTTGTCACCTTTAAAGCCCTTCATGGCTTGGGACCAGGTTATCTAAGGGACCAGGTCTCTTGCCGGTCACATCTGCATGACCCATCAGAGTGGGGAGGCAGCGAATGCTGCAGGTCCCATCCTCAAGGGAGATACAGAAGAAGGGACCCGGAAGAAGGGCCTTCTCCATGGTGGCTTTCTCTCTCCGGAACATCATTTCCCCAGAGATTAGAATGGCCCCCACTCTTACATGTAAACAAGCAAGCAAAAATATCTTACCTCACTAAAGAAGCTTTTCGACAAAGTTTATCAGCTCCTCTGTAGTAGTTCACCAACTGTGTAAGTCCAGGTTCATGACCTATGAAAAGGGAAGGTTAATATCCATGTTGTTTGCATTTTGAAAATCTTTTAAACAAATATAAACAAGCATTTATATAGATAACACCATTATTAATCTCCACTTTTAAAAACAAAGAATTTTTAACATCAGCAACTTGTATATCTTGCATATATTTGAGTTAAATACATATTGGAAGATGATTAAAAACTCTCCCCATAATTATGCATGGGCTAATAAATAACACTATCTAAATAGTGACAGGATATTGCTAACCATCTCTATCTAGTTCCAGATCAACAAAAAGAATGTGAAGATTTCCTAGAAGAAATTAGATACCCTATGTTTTGCTACGCTTTACTAGAAGACAACCTGCTTTACATGCAACATCACAGATTCAGTCCCTAACACCTTGAAATGTGGGTGATCTGTCAGCAGATGTTGGGAAGACTAGCAGGCCAAAGGATGAAGATCACAAACAGAATGACTTTTTGTAAGGAAGATTCCTGGGTTGCACTCACTGATGCTGGAAATCATTGGCAAGCAACTCAATCACACTTAACTTAGGCTGAACTTATTATGGTATCTTTGCTTAAAAATGAAGGCAGTTCTTTTATGGTAAAGTCTGAATTGCCCCAAGCATTCATCAGCAAATCTTTCAGGGGTAGGGGGTCTTTTGACCAATCTTGGATGAATTTTCAATGAGCAATTCCTGCAAAGCACTCACAATACCTAACCAGGAACCAGCTGGGCTCTTGAAAAGGAACTGTTCTGAGCATGTTACATGACATGTTTTGATTTAGATCTAGGTTTAATTGTATTCAGCCTTGCCCACCTTTGTTTTGGAGGGGGGCTGCTTGAAGAATTTGACAAGATTAGAGAAATTTTCTATGACTCCTTTATCAAATGTGCTTCGCAAGTATTCCTCCCACCCCAAAAATACTACAGGACCAGTAAGCAAAAAACTTTTCCTGGAATGGAAACAATGGCTATTGAGAGAAAAAAAGATGGTGCTTAAACAAAATGGAAAATATAATTCAGTAAGCCCAGTAGTTATCCTAACACTTTTTATCAATGAAGAGTCTGCTGCACTAGATGTAATAGAGGCTTTAGAATAGTAACTCAGCATAAATACAACAAAAAAAGGTTAATGAACAAATAAAATTTGAGGGCTACAGAACTTCAGAGGAACCTGCCCAGCTATATATAGAGGGTGTAATCTTGCCACAAAGTTAAAATTGGAGTAAAAAGAAAATGTAGCTAGAGAGAGGGAGAAATATGTGTATTCCCACGTCAATACCTTTTGGGTGGTTTTTCCATAAAACATGGAAACGTTGAAAAAAATTGAACATATTTTTTCTAAAAAAATTTAATGCAGTAAGACAAGATTCCTGTGCGTTGTTCCCCTTTATTCCTTCCTCCATATTGTGTATTACTTTGTAGTAACTAACTATTGAATTAGAACATTGCGGTTCCCATATACAGATAATATGTAAAAGAATCAAGGAGCTTTTTCAATCCAAGTAACCTACAGTTTTCAGAATCAGAAATGTATTGAGAGGATAAACTTCTCAATACCCCAAAAATGAGATAATAAATCAAAAAATGAGATTCAATATAATATGTAAAAACTATATACAGAATGTTTTCTAATTTTTCTTTTCTTTTTTTTCTAAAAAATGTGAATATGCAGAAAGTCTAAGACCATGGATATATAACGACTTATAAAGCCCTAAATGGCTTGGGTCCAGGGTACTTATGGAACGCCTCCTGTCAGCATCACACTCGATCGCCCTGTGCGCTCCCACAGGAGGGGCCTCCTTGGGATTCCGTCGGTTAGACATTGTCGGCTGGCGGTTCCCAGGGCTAGGGCCTTTTCTGTGGGAGCGCCCACCCTGTGGAATCAGCTCCCTGTGGATCTCTGTTTGGCCCCTGATCTCCGCTCCTTTCGCCGAGACCTGAAGACCTGGCTATTTCATCAGGCCGGTCTGGACTGACCCGGGGGTGGGTTATTTTTAGGGGTGGGTTATTTTAGTTGTTTTATTTAAATTTTAATTAATTGTTCTTAGGCTTGTAGTTATTTATTTTTTTATTGTAATCTGTTCGGTTTTTAAAATGTTCGCTGCCCTGAGTCCTTAGGAAGAAGGGCGGCATACAAGTCTAAATAATTAATAATAATAATAATAATAATAATAATAATAATAATAATAATATAATTGATGCTGGAGCTTCATGCTCTTCAAAAGAATACATCATATTCTTGCCAGAAAGCTTTTATTCTATTTTCTTAATCAATTCTGATGAACTGAAATTTTAGATGCAGAGACTTTGATTTGTCAATTATGGCAGGAAAACCACACCTATTGATCTTTTTCTTAAATTAAAGGAAATAAATCATTGCAGCTTAAATATTTTGCTTGTCATTCTGAAAATCCTCAAAGATATATTTCTTCAGGTTTTTTGTCTTTTAGGTTCTCACTTTTGGAGGCTGTAATTCATTTTTGCAAAACTATAGCCCTTGCTTTCTTACCTATTCTGCAACCCAATCTTCCCTTCCCTCCCATAAATATCTCTCATCTCCATTACATAAAGATATCATGCAGCACTTATACTCCTTTTCTGAAACTCTGTGGAATGCCTCAAAGTTTCCAAACCTGGACAAACTGCATCATCATCTGAGCCCTTATTCAAAGACTAGTAAGTCCAGTACCATTCTCGAAAGGTGGACATAAACAGGGACATCCACAGATAACTACAATTATATAGAAAAAGATGACAGCCATGCAACAATGTCAGGACACAATCTCTATCCTTTTATACTTGTGTCTCAACACTGGAGACAAGAATATAAGTCATAAGGTTTGTATCATGACCTCATAATATAATTTTGTTGCTTTCTCCCTGTTTATCATGCTGATGGGCAAAAAGCTTCTGCTAATGCAATCCATTAGTCTTTCAAACAGACCTCTCTCACTGCTGACTCATGTTACTCAATCCTCAATTCTAATTGCTTTGATCCCCATTCTCCTGGCAAGCTGCTCAGATTTTGCTTTTAATAATTTCATTACTTTTTGATGCCTTTTTTCAGTTTATTATTATTTTTTCTTCAAGTTTCATATGGGATAGAAAAAAACTCAGTTTATCTTTTCTTGATTTGTCAAAACCAACATGGGCAAGCTTTTCCAACCAGGCAATCTCCAGCTAGGTTGGAATATTTGGAGGCAGCTTAGCCTTACAAAAGCTTGTGGCCGACCCACTTGCTAGACTTAGCTATGCTGGCTAGGAATTCTGGGAACTGCAACTCTAAAACAGGAAGAGCAGCATATTGGGTTAGGACCGGTTGGTTATAAAGTATCAATATTATGGCTTGGTAGAGCAGAAAGCTGCTTTCACACAAGTTGGTAACTCCTCAAAGCATCCATTGCAAGGATGATGAGCTATCAGTCCTCACTCCTCAGCCCTCCAGAGCTGTGACGTGAGCCCAGAAAAAGGCATGTTTGGTTTAAGGACTTGCAAAACGGTGCCATATTCATGTGTTTCTGCTTCAAACCCAGAACATTACACTTCAAACCCAGAACATTTTAATAATAAAATCATTATGCCTATGCCATTCCCTTGTTACTCCCTAAGCAAGATTAATCAAATCACTTTCCTCTCAAGATCAAGAGAAACCTAGCAGGGAAAACAACCTGAACTAGAAGTCACTGCCACTATAATAGTTTCTTTAACATCAGGGAGCCTTCTAATTCCTTTGCTAGTGAGGCATTCTGAGCCCATTATCCCCAGATTTTTAACGTAGAAGCAGAATTTGGAGAAGAAACAAAATGTAACCAGACGTAGGATAGCTCAGCCTAACTAATTCCTCGATAACAGGACTGTTGCATTTAAAAGAGAAATCAAATGATTTCCTAAAATCTATCAATTCCCAGCCTTGGTATCATTAACAGTATATAGATGGGGGGGGGGCGAATAAAAACAAAATTGATTGCCAAAGTAACACAGATATCCTTCTTGGCCCAGAATTTGTAGTCGTTCCATTTCAGCCATAGTGTGTCCAACAATGGAACCACACCAATATTTACACTATCATGAATGTTTTGTAGCATAAATGTTCCACAGAATTTTGCCTTCTGCTGAAAAGGTGATTTACGACTTGGCAACTGCAGCTAAACATACTCATGCATAATGAATACTTC
Source organism: Naja naja (assembly GCA_009733165.1). NCBI lineage: Eukaryota > Metazoa > Chordata > Lepidosauria > Squamata > Elapidae > Naja > Naja naja. The sequence goes on along the minus strand of CM019148.1, from coordinate 44,398,550 downwards.
TATTAAATAAGCATATTTTTCTTTACATTAAACTTTTTGCTGTGGCATCTTACTTCGCTTACTCATATACTGAATAATGGCCTTCAGCACAAAAAAGCATGCAAGCTGTTATACAGTCAGAATGTTTATGACATTATACACCCTGGCATTTGCTGGAGCACTCATCCCATTTTAAATTAAGTAACTGCCAGCATCACTTAGCAGCTGATTCCAAACTGAAGTTCTCCAGATCTATTGGACTCTAATTCCTCCTGCTTCTAGGCAATATAGTGGCCAGGGGAGACAGGAAGGCTGAGTTTTAAAGTGGCAGAGTCCAATTACCAGTTTTTTTTTTAAATTACATTTATATGCTGCCCTTCTCCGAAGACTCAGGGCAGCTTACAATTTTTGGAACACAACCCAATGCGCTCAGCAATAGCCTTCATTCCATTGTATATGCCTGCTTATTACTAAGCAGCATTTTTACAAGGTCAGCTAATTGCCCCCAACAATCTTGGGTCCTCAATTTACCTACCCCGAGAGGATGGAAGGCTGAGTCAACCTTGAGCCTGGTGGGATTCGAGCCTACAGTAATTGTAGACAGCTGGATCTTAAGAGCAGGCATTTAACAGCCTGAGCCACCAAAGCTCCCCACCAGTTTATTTCATTCCACCTTAAAAATTTTTTTTAAATCATGGCTAAGATTTGCAGCAGGTATATATCATAGACTAGATACTTTTGTGGAAGGAGGTACAGTCAAGGTAGCAGAGCAATACAAAAAAATCTCATATGGGCATAATACCCCAAGGCAGTTTCAATGACTCTGCCTCTTTTTTAATAAATGGATTAAGCAATTGTTTGGTTTGTTTAAGCAGGATCCAGTTCAGTATAAAAATCACAGCTGCAATGTTATGGTCACCCATTTGTTTTGAATTTTCTGTTTTACTAGAAAATTCAAAGGAGAGGCTATTTTCTGTCAAACAACACAAAATTTCCAGAAAAATATTAGTGTTAAACCACTCTAAACATCCTCCACAAGAACTGTTTGGAAAGCAAGAGGTATGTCAAGAGTCTTCAAAGTTGGCAAGTTTAAGACTTGTGGACTTCAATTCCCAGACTTCCTAAGCTAACATGACTGGAGGAAGAATTCTGGGAGTTGAAGTCCACAAGTCTTACAGCTGTGAAGTTTGAAGACCCCTGGTCTATATTGAATAGAAATCTGTAAGTTGCATGTAAATCAGTTACATCTTTCCAATTCAAATGTAATGAACCATTTTTCAGGAACTAAGAATGAAAAGCAGTTCTAGAAATCTGTTAGTCCTTGAGGTACCACAATTCTCTTTGTTGCTTTAAAAGCAGGATTTTGGGTATGATTCATTACTTTTTACTGATTCTTGCAGTATTTTGCATTTTCTAGGATGTTTTGCTTTCTTCTCTATTTTATTTCACACCCTCAAAAACATGAGTTCCCCCACCTCTTATTATTACAGGCTAAAATAGATTGGTTTTAGTTACGCTTTCAATATACAAAGCACTTTTACACTTTTTACTTTTAGTTAAATATTTTGTTAAAAAGTCTTTTTAAAATATTAGTCTATTGGTTCAGAGCTCACCCTCTGGAGCATGCTTTCTCAAATTTGTACTCTTGAAATATTTTCAGGCTACAATCATCAGTGAGCAAGAATGGAGTTGTAGTCAATTCACACATTGGGAGGATACAAACTTGAGGAAGTTTGGAGAATCAAAAAGGGCAGATTTGTTCTGGTGTTTAACTGAAGATAGTTATGCTATTACTTTCAGTGGTAATAAATATCCTTAGCTAAACATACTTATAGAACTTGGTCCTCCTGTTCCAGTCATTCCAGGTAATTTTCCACATTCAGCAAGTCATGCCATTGTAGAATTAAAAGAAACAAATTAGGATCTCAGGTTCAATCTGCTACTTCATGCAAGAATCCAGATTAAAGCATCTTTTAACAGATAATTGTCCAACCTCTAAAAAAAAATCAGTGGAGAGCCCGGCCCTCTCTTCACAATTGCCCTTATTTTTGGATTAAATCCAAAGGGACCTCCAGGTTAACCATACATATAAATGTAAAAGCAAGGCCTTTCAAGTTGAGCTCAATTCCTTATATCTATAAGGAATAACCAAGTCATCTTCTTGGCAGGAGTACAATAGTAATTTGCCATTGTCCTGGGGGATGGAGTATGAGTTTGGTGACTTCAGTCTTCTCTATAGCCCTAGAATTCTCTAGAGGTACCCACCTAAGTTCTAACTAAGCTCAATGCTACTCAGCTTGTGAGTTCAACCAAGGCCATCCAGAGGCCTGGATGACTCTGTTTCCTTCTGATGCCAGTGAAACCTGCATGTGTTTAACAATAAATGGAATGATTGTTGTGACTTTCTAACCTCACAATAATATAAGAAGCCACTATATAAAAGGAAGCCATTCTTTTTCTTTGTTTTTGAAAGGCTAATGCAGAGTCCATGAACTGAATTTTAAAACAGCCCACTTGAAAATAAGCCTCTTCTTTTAAATTATAGCCAGAGGCATCTTTCAGTCCAACACCCTGAATTCTCAATCAGTAAAGCATAAAACTTTGAACTGAATTGCTTATCCACTTTTCAGTGGAAGAAAATGGATTCTACAAATTTTTTCCACAGAAAAGTGAATCAACATCCAAGTAACTGAACCAATAACTTTGAACAATTCAGTTCAAAGTTTCATGCCATACAGACTGAGAATTCAGGGAGTCAGACTGAAAGATGCCAAGTTAAAGAAGCCTGTTGCTTATTTATTTAATTGCTTTTTTTGATTTAATAATTGTTAGTATTTCTCAAAGATTACCCCAGGGTGGAAAAACATTTCACAATTCACTTGAATAAAAATCATTGTAAAAATCCATTATATTCATAATCCTTGCCTCAGTCACAATCTAACAGATATGTAGCACAATACTACATGCATCTACTCAAAGCTAGATCCCATTTGAGGTTCCTGGAGCTTGCTCCCAAGGGAATGGGGATTGCACTCTGAGTAAATGTACTAAAACACCGGGTCTATGCATACTGTAATATTCTCAATGGGTTACGGAAATTAGAAATGCTTAGAGATATTTCCCTCTGCCTTTATTATGAATCATTTCAAGGAATATATCCACTCTTTAAAATTCACTCCTCATAGAAAATTCAGTCTGTAGGCTATTTAAATATACCCAGTTCAAAGCAATTTGAAGAAAAAGACAGAGAACTTGATTCTTGATGCCTGACTTCTGACACAATCATGTTCAATAGTCTGTTATTGGTGAGCAACATAAAGTATTATTGCAAAAGCAAAAAAAGGAATTTTTTAAATGCCAAAAGGAGTCAGCAAAGTTGCATTCATATTGAAAAAAAAATCACTGACATACCAATTTGAATACAGCATTGATTGTTACAAAAGCTGTAAAAACTATTATTACTGTAATTTTATTTTGATTTTAGATATCTATTTTCCAGGGGAGTGAATATATTGTTGCAAAACAAAGATATCCATAACAATGCTAACTTAACTGATGATTCTGTCCCGCTTTAAACAAGAAAATGCAAAAAAAAAAACACCATCATATCAATACCTGTATTTCCCTGCAATATTTTCTAACCCCAACAGATATATATATATATATTTTCATCCACCCTTTTCACAACCTGCCATCCAGCTAGTCTCATTGGCTTGCTAAGGATAAAGTCACTCCTAATATTGCAGCAGGCAACACCCCATTGCTAACATCTGCAGACCCCGGTTTGGCAGGCGTTCCCTACCGCACCCCTCTCGCCAGCACTTCCAAACTTCGGCCGCCGCATGCAGATCAGTGGGGTCTTTGGAGGCCGATCAGGTGCCGGGACTAGGAAAAAGCCAAGAACCCCTTCTTCCCGACGAGCTCCGCAGAAAGGTTGCCTCATGCTTTGCGTTGCCCCCACCACCCGCTCACCCGCGACCCGGCCGGGTGTGCTCAGATTTCGCGCGTGCGGCTTGCTTACCCAGTCTCCCGAAAGGCAGCCTGTTTCTCTCGCCCAACATGAGGTTGAATCTGGGATTATCTCTTTTGAGCCTCTTCCATTGTCCAGTGGAGAGGAGAATCTTAGAGACTTCAGCATAGATGCTGCTGTTTTCGTCTCGCACCACAAACGTGTACATTTTTTAACCGCAGGTCTTAGCCTTATGAGGGGGTGGGGAAGGGGGGGGAAGCCACCGGTCACTTGGAAGCTCGAGCTGGAAAACCCTAATTAAAAGGGCATCAATCCCGCCCATTCACGCAAGCCGACGTCCCTCGGCTGCCTTTAAGAGAAATTAAAACCGGCATCGCAGGAGGAGGCGCTCCTTTGCAGCTGGGGTGGGCGCCGCGCCGCGGGCTGCCGTCTGTTCCGGGTGAGGCGGCAGCTGCGTCCCGGGCTGAAGGGGTGGGGTGGGGGAAGAGGGTCGCTCGGCCCGATTTCCCTCGTCAGCCGCGCCCGAAGGAAAGCCGCTTGAACTCTCTCTCGGCGAGCCGCTCCTCGCCTGAACTCTCAAGCACTTCCTGCAGCGCTGTCTTACATGCTGACGAGGCGGCGGCTCAGCATCCCAAAGCGGCGGCCGGGGCAGAGCAGCTCCCGCCGAATCTCTCCAGCTTGCCCATCATCTGACAAGCCCGAACCGTCGGCCCCCTTTGCTGCAGGCAGGTAGCCGCTCATCTGTCAGGCTGCCTTGTGCCTCTGGACCCGGAGGCTCGCCCATTGCCATGAAGACTCCACCCCAGCGGGGCCAGCTCCGAAAGAGGCGGATCCAGCGAGGGGCCGAGCCTCGGCGGTTGCCTCACGACGTAAAAAGAGTAATTGAGTCGCGCCGCCCTCTCAGTTCCCCCGTGAGGAGGAGGCTTCCCGTGCGGTTAATTCGGAGCCTATCCAGTTTCAGGGTGGAAGGAACGGCGGCGGCCTGCGTTAGGCTGGTTTGGGAGAGGAAAAAAAAAACTTCGTCTAATTCTTCATCCAATAAAGTGGAAAAGGAGGATCCGGGTTTTTTTGCTGCCCGGCCCATCACACGCAGCCGGAAGGAATCTTGCTGCAATCTGGCCCAGATTATGGATTCTTTCGGGTGATCGTAAAAAAAAAAGAAAGAGGAAAGACCCGCCTGGCAGAGCATTGCTGTGTTTCGATTAGTATTGGTGGGGAGGGGGGCGAAGCGTAAACGTGGAGTGCAGAGAATAGGCATAGGGTGGGCCCTGCTGTGCCGCTAAAGCGGTGTTGCTCAACCCAGGGAATTTTAAAGATTTATGGACTTCAACTCCCAGAATTCCCCAGCTAGCAAGGATTTCTGGAAGTTGAAGTTCACTCCTATTAAAGTTGCTGTGATTGAGAAATAGTAATGGGTGTGGCTTGTGGGAACTGGGTCCCCGCTCCCCTCCCTTCTATGGTTGACGTAACTGGAAGCTCCCCTCAGGTCTTTTCCCAAGGAGGGAAAGGACGCGAGGCAACCCGTAAAGCTCGTCTGCGAAGGTCTTCATGGGAGTGTGCCTTCGTGCTTGTTTATTGTTAACGTGCAGATGAGCGTCAGCTGCTAGGACGGTTTTAAAGGGCGTTAGGCAACTAGAAGGCTAGTTTGGTCCCAAAGCATTGCTGGCCATGGGTATTTTTTGTCCCCGGAAAATGTACCTTTTCAGTTTGTTTCAAGCTGACAAAAATAACCAGGTGATTTTCAACTTTTTTTTTCAGGAACAAAAAATGGATATGCTGAGCCACTGATAGCCTTTAATCCAGCTCATTTAATTAAAAAAAATAGAAAAGGGGAATAGAGTCAAATTTAAAAAATTCTATCCCACCTTCTCCAGTGACATTCTAACATCTCTGCCTTTTGTGGTCTTTGTCAGCTGACCCACAGAAATTGATTTTGATTGCTTGTATGTCAAATTGATATTGACTTTGAACAACCACATAGGACAAAGAGACTACCCACTGAAAAAAGTTGGTTCTGTGGTGTTCCTCCAGGATCAAAGACAGTATATCTGAAAATAACAATTTCAGGGTAGTAATAGTGGTGATGGGGGGTCCTGTCCTGCTACTGGGCTTTCTTTCTTTTTGTTCAAGTTTTTATTGTACAGCATATAAAAATTCAAATTAAATTGAACAGTGTGTTGTCTGGTTACAAATATTTTTAGAAAATAATAAAACATTTACAACAATATTCATTACATTGATATTAATTATAGTAGTGTCAATAACAGTAATAACAATATTATTTACTTAACCAATTCAACATACCTTCCTTATATCACTGATCCTTTCCATATATTACCCTGTATCTAGCTCCTGTTTTTTTCAGCTAGCCACTGATAAAATAAATCCCAAGTCAGAAAGTATCTTCTGGGCTTTCTTGATGGTTGCTGTAAGAATATATCCCTGAATAAAAAGTGCAATATTTGATCTGACCTAGGAGCCTTTTTCTTGGGTTTTAAAAATTAAAGATGTCAATTATATGCAAAAAGAAGAAGAGGAAGAGGAAGAGGAAGAAGAAGAAGAAGAAGGAAAAAAGCCCAGACAAAGCATGCATCTTTTCTGTGGTAAGTAAAATTAGTGTTACATGTTCATGTTATGTTATATGATTAAATGAGAATTATTTAATAATGAAAATCAAACATACAAATGAATGTATGGAATTCAAATTCTCTAATAAGGGACTTGTATTCATAAAAAAATTCTTTAGACATAGAAAAAGTTCAGCTCTTCAGACCATGGTATACAAAGAACAGATGAGTTTTCCATCCTTATAGATGTCTGCATAAATGAAAGTGTGTAATTTTGATTTCTGTTGTCCCCTGTTAGCTTCAAAATTATTGGTATAGAATTCAAAAGCTTAAGAGAGTTTGCCCATTGTTCAGGCATGGATGCAGAACTTGTCCTACTTAACTTCAAATAAAATACGGAGCAATTTGAACACCAGGGCATTTTTGTGTGATTCAAAGCTTATTGTTCTTCTTCTGCATTCCTTTGTGGAGGTGGATTTTAATAGTATTATTTGTGCCATAATTGTGACTGACTAATGATTTGGGCTTTGGAAAGTTACCACATCTCATTTTCTAAAGGGTTCCTATTACTAGTAAATAAGCTTGTTTAATTATTTATAAAAGCTGAGTTCTCATGTTGCATGTATCAGTGAAGAATGCATCCTCAGAATCTACCAGGACCCACCTTAAGTAACAAAGGAAATTATTATCTTGCTCTTTTTCTCTGTTGCAGGCATCTCCCTTAAGCTGGTATCTATCCGAATAGTTCCTTGAAAAGGAAAACTGTCTGGGTTGTCATGTTTATTTTTCATGCTGAAAAGAGAAATGCAAAGTGAATTCATAGTTCAGCAGCCTGAGTCTTGATTTTCAGACTAATTTGAAATTTTAATTGTCCTCGTAGATCAAGAAAACGTAATTTATCCATTTAGAGGAAGCTGCCTGGTACTGCATGTACCTAGTCCAGTTTTGTCAACTCTAATTGGCAAGACCTCTCCAAGATGCCAGGCAGAGAATTCTTCATATCACTTGTTGCTGATCTTTAGAAAATTGATCTAGAAATATCAGAGGCTGAACTTGGATTTTCTGTATGTTCAGTCACTGAGCTTTGGGCTCTATCCTGACTTCCACCCTGATAATTCATAATCTGAATTTATTGTTCTTTGGGTGAAGAAGAAAGCTACTTTAGAATCTCTTTGACTTTCCCCCCCTTATATTGCAATTTCTTTTCATTCTTTTTCTCCCGTTTCAAGTGTTTTATTTCATTTTCTTTGCAGGCTGGGCTTTTTAATTAGTGGACTATGAGACTGGATTTTTTATAAGCTCCAAGGAGTGACATATGGGGAGAAGATGGCAAAGACAGGTAAAATAGAAATCTGGTAGAACATGTACGTAACTGGATATGACAACCTTTTAAAGGTTTCCTTTTATTTAAAAAAGGCCTTTTTAACTGGCTATGTAACGTAAGCTTGCTCAAATGTCTGTATCTATTCAGAAATCAGCTCCACTGGATTCAGTAAGATTGATTCCCAGGCAGAATTGCTGCTGCATTGGTCTGAGCTTGTCATCTCCCTAGTAAGCAGAGGGTATTAGAAAGGGGATATGGTAGGTCTACAAAAGTGGGGAAATTTCTAGATGTATCATCTGGAAGGTAACTTTGGGGAAAGCCTGCTATTAGGAGGGAGAAGTGTTTAGGCCTGGAAATGTAAGGAGTTTGATTGATGGAAAGTTTGTTTTAATTTCTGGAAATTGCCTGCTTTCCATTTGCATTGATAAAGTGTAGATAAAGTGCATAAATAACTAAGTATACATGAAGCTTTCCCCCCTAGGACATGTATAGTTAGATATGTATAAGTAGTTTTTAAAATGTTTGGCAAATGGAGAATATTTGAGATTAAGAAATAATTGCTAACACTTGTGTGATAAGTAACATTAAAAGCATTGTTTTTTGCAAAGCATGTCAGAAGACATGTTGTTGAATATATATATGTATGTATGTATGTATGTATGTATATGTAGGTCTTGGTGTATTCGGGTCTTGTCCTGTGTAAGATTGAGAATACCTTGGCGACGTTTCGATGAGATCCCACTCGCCATCTTCAGGCTGGTGTCTTCGGCTTTGTGCTTCTGCCAGCAAAGCGTGATCTCTATAAATACTGGAGGGGAGGTGTGGTGTGCTGGCTGTGCTGTAAGCGGGTTGGTTGGCTGTGTTTTTGGCTGTGTTGTCGCTTCTTGATTGGTTGATGGAATTGGTGTTTGCTGATTGGTTGGCTTTTTTGTAAGAGCCTGTGTGGCTGAGGTAGTGGCTGTGTGTCCTTCAGCCTTTTGTGTTTTAGCTACCTGGGTAGTGGGTACGGAGCTACGGAGTTGATCTGTGCAGGGTGGTGATGGGATTGTGCATTTAAGTAGCGGTTGGTGCACAGATCAACTCCGTAGCCAAGACCCTCATCTCCAGAACCAAACGCCTAGCTGACAAAGACCACTTGAGAACAGAATTACACACCCTCACCAACGTATTAATGTCCAGTGGATTCCAAAGAAGCACAATCACCAACCTAATCCTAAGGGAGACTCCCCCCCCAAAAACCAAGACACAGAACAGGACAATGGCATCGCCCTCCTCCCTTACATCAAAGGCACCACAGATAAAATCAGAAAAATTCTCCACAAACACAATATCAGGACAGCTTTTGGCACTGACCAAAAAATAGCCAACATCTTAAGAAACCCCAAAGACAAGATCCAGCTAGAAAACCAAGGAGTTTATGAAATACCATGCAAAGTTTGCCCAGCCACATACATTGGACAAACCAACAGGAGAATAAATGCTCGCATCGCAGAACACAAGAACGCAGTCAGAAAAGCAGAAAAAACTTCCTCCCTTTTCCAGCACCTTAAAGCCACAGGACATGAAATTGATTTTGAGGGATCCAAACTTATCTCCAACACTGAACACTTCAACAAGAGAATAATTAGGGAAGCCATCGAAATAGAGAAACACCCCCATAACATGAATAAACGGGATGATACTTCCCGCCTACCAGACATCTGGAAACTAGCCCTAATCAACAAATGAGTCCCAGCCACGAAAACCAACACTAGACCCAAAATAACATATGATGCCACCACCAATCTCCCTCACCAGACTCAAACCCAAGCCCACCCCATGGACAAAAGGCAACCACCGTCCAAAAACCAGACCATAGCTGCAACTCCAGCTGCTACACCCCCCTCCGACCCCCAAACTAAGCAAACTGACACATGCTATAAACACATAGCCAGACCTCAAACTCGGAGCCAAACCAAGGCCCGGAATGTCACATCACAGCCTTCCACCCAGGATACTACATCATGGAACTCAGGAGATTACAACACAAAACCTCAGGAGGTTGCAACACAGACAACGACCCAGGAGATAACAGCACAAGACCCAGAATGTCACAACAATAAAACTCAGAAGGTCATCACACAGCCCACTCCCCAGGTAGCTAAAACACAAAAGGCTGAAGGACACACAGCCACTACCTCAGCCACACAGGCTCTTACAAAAAAGCCAACCAATCAGCAAACACCAATTCCATCAACCAATCAAGAAGCGACAACACAGCCAAAAACACAGCCAACCAACCCGCTTACAGCACAGCCAGCACACCACACCTCCCCTCCAGTATTTATAGAGAGAAGGCAGCTCAGATCACGCTTTGCTGGCAGAAGCACAAAGCCGAAGACACCAGCCTGAAGATGGCGGGTGGGATCTCGTCGAAACGTCGACAAGGTATTCTCAATCTTACACAGGACAAGACCCGAATACACCAAGACCTACATATCTTTACCCGTGAAAATCTACGAAAACATATACATATACATACATACATACATACATACATACATACATATATAATCGGCTCTTTAATTTCAATTTTTTTTACAATTTTATTGGCAGTGTTTGTTAGCTAGAGTTTAGTAAAAAGCATTGCATGTTTTATTAACTTTCTGATCATGGTGTTCTTATGTGAGTGATACTGTTTATGTAGCAAAAAAATGCTATCTGCTCACCTTGTCTGTAGTGAAAAAACTGCATTCTTTTAAAAAAGTGTTTTGAGGTTTTATGATAAACAAGAATATGAACTTTTTAACACTCCTGCTATTGCCAGTTTGATTTGTTTTGAATGACTTTTCAATAATATTTTGGACAACTTGGATTTAACAGTCCTTATGAAAATTTCTCTTCAAATTTTCCACCCACCACATCTACCACTGTTGACAGAAATGCCAGTAACACCAGACAAAGAATTAAGATGTTTAAAAATAAGAGCTGATTAAAATTGAGATATCTGTGGAGATCTCACACAAAAAGTGTGATTATGATTTTTTTAATAAGAGCTTACCTCAGAAATATCCTTCAGAACTTTATAATTCATGTATCATAATATTTAAATATATTTACCTAATAAATATAACTCAGATAATTGTCTCTTTTATTTCCAAAACAGAAGCAGTAGAATGCTTTTCCCTGTATGACATCAGTGCTATTGTTTATACCAAATCCACGCATAGAATTATTTTGCCCATGATTGCTGAACTTTACAATTTAATAATAGCAATTGAGCAGAGAGAAATTACCCATGAAGCTTTTGCCAATTTAGAGACAACTGCAGAAGAATTAGCAAAAGCTACGAAGAATTCAGCTGTATTGCTAGAAGGTAATATTTATTTTAAAATGTAAGCTATTTAATTGTGAATTTTGGGCTCAAGCTAACCATCAAATAATTTATATATTATAGGAAGGAAATGTAGGTTTGCAACTCAAAAAAGGCTGTGCAGAACAATGTTAGGTGTCAGATATGTGCATGACCTCAAAGACTGGTTTTGTTTATAGTACCAACTCACATTAACTGAGCTAAATGCCACATCTTTTGTCCCATTCTAGGCTGGCTGAAGAATCTGGTGATGAGGTCCTTGAGAAAGAGATGGTGCCAGCAACTCAAACTCTCCTGGTATCAGGAAAAAACATCCTTCTTGCTGTTCAGAAGCTTCTCATTCAACCCGATGCTTGCAATTCTGTAGAAGAATTGGCTGTTTCTGCAAAAAGGATACTTGTGGGAACCATAAAAGTACACTAAATTTATTCCTAACTATTGAAGCATAGTTTTGCATGTTTGGCATAGCAGCTGCTCAGTTATGTGCAGAGCATTTATGAAAGCTTGTTGCTAAAAGCAAGATATTCCTTGCCTTCTATCTGGTTGCTTTTGTGGTTTTGGATAGAAATGAAAAATAGAGCTTTGCTCATTTCTGCTATACTGTTTATATTCTTATGTCCCACAATGGGTACTTAATTTTCTGCAAATGGCAAAATCTCAGGTACATATCGGCTGCCAAAGGTTCAACTATCTATATGTCTTTAAGGATGGCTAGATCTGCAGCAATGTAAAAATGGTGATACAGCAGTGTTCTGCCAGTACATTCCACCCCAAGAAGAAAACAAATAATTGATCTGTACCTCTTACTTATGACTAGCTACTACTAAAATACATGAGCAGAAAATGCTTGGCTATCAATTGATATTTGTCAGATCAAAAGAGAATTACCTCAGAGACCTCATTTTGTTATCTCAACTTGAGGGGTAAGAGAAGAATTATGGACTAGAAGGAGAATCTGAAGTCATTCTAAATACTTCCCAATTATAGCAATAATTACCTCCATGCAACAAAGATTTTACTGATGTGGCAGTGTAGCCATTTTCTAATTAGTAGTAATAGCAGTTATAGAGAGTAAGGAAGATGACCTTGATAGAGATATGCAAGATCAGTTGCCAGGGCAATGAGGGAATGAAACATATTTTAAGCCCACAATGGAGATTATGTTTGGAAGTGGCTCACCTCCCTAATTTACTGAAGCATGAAAAGGAGTAAGAGATAACAGCAGAACCAGATTTGCAAGTTTCTGTCTTTATGGGTGATTTCATTAAAAGTTGTTTTAGACTTCTTGTGGAATTGATTTCTTAGTCTGGTCTGTTTAGTGGGATTGATAGTCCTAGAGGACTATATTATATGTACAGAGAAAGTAGTTCTACTTGTATATTATTAATGGTTTACTGTATAATAGTAAATTTTCAGATACTTTTTAATGATATTAACAAGGGAGTTTATTATCTGTTTTAAATACAATACAGAAAGGGATGATTGGTCTTTTTGATCTATTCTAAAAGTTTGTCCTTCAGCGAATCCTCCACTTTATTATATTACTGATATGTTATAAGGATGTCACCATTTTACATTTTCTATAGAAAGATGGAAGCAATTGGCAGCATGCAAATTTAAATTGTGGTTTATCAGAATTGTGCAATATCACTAGGCTGTTTATACTCCTGTTTTAATTCTATTGCCCTTTCACAAGTTGAAATAGCATAATCTTCCCCCCTCCCCAGATGCCTCTTAAATAGAACATAGAGGTATTGGGAAGTAAGTATTTTGTATTTAAATAATGGATGAAAAGGAAGGGGAGAGAAATCATAAATAAAATTGACCAGGCTTCCTTCATGACTCATGTGGTATTTCTAATCTGTATTCAGCTAGAGTTATAGCAGAATAGGATGGACAAAGAAGAGGAAGATGAATAGTGAGGCTGTACAATCATACAGCTAGATTTGCCTCATTCCCACTGGAATATGGACTATGAAAGGTGGATGTTTTTTCCCACTTGGTGGTGGTATGATGAATGATAGAATCAATCAATCACTTTGCCTAACATATATTGGGTCTTTACAATTAAATGCAGGATAGGAATTGACAATGGGGGCAGCAAATCAAAGAGAGGTTGATGGCATTTTAACTTAGCTGGGGAGAAAGGCCCCAAATGACACTGTTGTTAACATTACCAAATAACTTTGCTGAATAGATTTATTTATTTGTTTGTCTGTTTTTTTGGTCTTGTATGCCGCCCTATCTCCCGAAGGACTCAGGACGGCTCACATCATAAAAACACACAATACAAAAATTAAAATTAAATCAAGGTTGACTCAGCCTTCCATCCTCTCGGGGTAGGTAAATTGAGGACCCAAGATTGTTGAGGGCAATAAGCTGACTTTGTAAAAAATGCCACTTAGTAATAAGCAGGCATATACAATGGAATGAAGGCTATTGCTGAGCACACTGGGTTGTATCCCAAAAAATTGTAAGCCGCCTTGACTCTTCAGAGAAGGGCGGCATATAAATGTAATTTAAAAAAAATATTTAAAAAATTATTAAACCCAATTCAAGCCAAACAAATTATCTAAGATCCAAAAGACACTAACTTTATAAAACTAAGAACCCCCCCTCAGTCCAGGCCGGCTTGTTCGAATAACCATGTCTTTAGGCCGCAGCGGAAGGAGCGGAGGTTGGGGGCCAATCATAGCTCCAGGGGCAGCTGGTTCCATAGAGTGGGCGCTCCCACAGAGAAAGGCCTTACCGCTAGGGGCTGCCAGCCGACATTGTCTGGCCGACGGCACCCCAAGGAGGCCCTGTCTGTGGGCGCGCACCGGGCGATGGGCATTCAATGCTGGAAAAAGACGTTCCCTCAAGTACCCCGGCCCCAAGCCATAGATTATCTTGACTACTGTAAAAAGAGACTTCTCTTAACAATTGCTGACATTACTATTATATTTTAAAATTTAATTTACAAGGTTCTCTGGGCACAAGAGGATTCCACCATCAGGCGAATAATCCAAGCTGGTTGTTGGCTATTTGATTGCCTGCTGATGCTGGACTCTGCTGAAGATGTATCAGCGATGCTAAGTGCTTTTCGCCCCTTTTCAGAGGCTCTCCTGTTACTCACCAATCTGACAGAAAGACTCCTTTGGGACCTTAAAGAATCTTTGCAGCGGAAACATTTAGCTGAAAACCTGCAGATCCTTAAAAGCAGCATCCCTATGTTATTCACAGCAAAAGTCAGCCACCTTCAGTATCCTGACGAGCAGCAAATGAACCTATCAAAAAATCATATTTTTGACTTAGCAAAAAGTAGTATTAAAAAATTGATATCCCTGTTGAAGAGCAACATAAGAAGAACAAAAAAATTGCATGAAAGGTATGGCCTTTTCACCCAGCATTTGCATCAATTTCTAGGCCTTATGTCTAGTCCACAGCCAATTCATCTACATGAAGATAAATTAAACTTAGCTGTAGAAGTTCTAATTTTCTATTGCATGCTGTTTGCTGATTCATCAAGAGCAACTCTAAAGCAAAAGCTAATTCAACTTTGTCATAATTTACTGAAATTCAGAAAAGTGATCGTCATGGATGTAAGCACATTTAATGGCTTTCCAAAGGAAAATATAAAAGAGGAGTGTTTGGCCATGAAAACTGAGTTGGAACATCTTAATCAAGTAATACGTTCTGCTGTTATCTATCATGTTTTGGATAATTTGGTTGATATTAAAGGCCCCATGAGGAGACTGATAGAAGCTGCCATGGAGCCATATTCTCATGTTGGAAAGGAAGGCCTCCTAAGAAAATTGAAACCTTTGGTTACCACATTCTTCAGCCATTCCACGCAGATGCTTAAAGCAGCCAATTTGATTCTTGTTACATGCACTGAAAGGGAAACTATTGAAGATATTGAACAGTGTATAGAACAATTTCATAGACTTCTTGCCACAGTGCCTGGTCTCCTGAGTGAACTGAGCCTTTTTCCAGGAAATGGTGATGTGTCTAAAAAATTAAACTTCTTGTCTCAAATATGGTCAAGCACAACAGAAAGTTTGATGATGTGTTTGGACAAAATACTGGATTTGCATGAATTCCTTGATGCATCTGTTCAAGAGATGATGAGACACAAAGAGGCAAGTGAAGAAGCTTTAGATATGCAGCACTTTGAACATTTTTTGGGGCACACGTCTAGACTGTGCAGACAAGCAACACAGATAGTCGAGTTTGTTAGTAGATTTGTGGCCAAAGCCAGAGATCCCATTTTCCGGAATGGGCTCTTGGTTTTAATTAAACAACTGAAAAATGCCATAACACAGACGGAAATTAGCATAACTTGGTGTACGGCAAGAATGACCAGTTTGCAAGCCAAAGAAGAATATTCAAAGAGGACAAAGGAATTGATAGAGTTTGCTTGTAATGTCCGAAAGGGGCTAGATGAATGTAATCAGCCAGATATTCTTAATCCACTTCGGGGTGGTGTCCATGATTTCAATATTTCCATAGATTTTCCAAACGCCCTTGCTTCACAGGATCCTATGGAATTTAGTACACAAAGTTTCATAAAACAAAATAGCTCAGATAATGCAGAATTGCTGGTCGAGTCTTTGGACAAATTTAAACCAGCCTATTGTCCTTCTCCAGAATTTCCCAGAATAAATATTATATACCAGAAAGATGCAGTCAGAAGAGCTAATTTACACCCACTGATTAGTGAGCTGACAACAGCAACAAGAATACATGATGCCATATACCTGAATGGCATTTGTGCTGATTTGCTGGAACTTGCTAACTGTTGTATTGATGCAGCTAAAGAAGCCTTACGGATTGTTGAATCACCTATGTCTGATAAACTATTGCATTACAAAGAAATAGTGGTATTAATCCCTCATTTTGTTGGATTAGCTAGAGAAGTAGAGGCAAACCCTGTTCTCAATTCAGAGCAACTGCTGCAAACAGCTATATTGCTTTCTGAGAAGATTGACGAGACAAAGCACAGTCTGACTTTTGTTGTAAGTTCTTGGTACAGGCTGGCAAAGCAGTTAATTGGCTCTATGCCTCCATGTGGTTCTCATGACGAAATCCAAAGTTTAGATGAGATCATGGAGATTTTAGAGACGCTGGTTCAGTTAATTAGCAAAGTGGTCCATTCAGATGACAGAAAATTGCTCCCCGAGTGTTCCAGCCTTCAGGAAATTTTCCTACGAGTTCAAACTCAGTTCACTTGTGTACAGACCAGAACAAAATACCTGCTTGAAAAAGCACAGGATATTAGTAGATCTCATCCTGATTTTGCTAAACAGGACAGTTTTGATGCAAGTTGCATTCTGTGGTCTGTTACCATCCAAGCATTGTTAAATATTGTAGATCAGTTTATAGGAAGAGATGTATTAGCCTTAAAAGAGTTACAAACTAAAATGAAGCATCGGCTTTGCTTACAGAGCACGCTGACAACAGTATCTGAACATTCTGTTAGAATACAGGAAGCTGCTAAATTGTCAATTCTGTTACGTGCTAGACAAGGTATTGAGAATGAGATCCCATCTCAAACAGAACAGATCAAAATATTGACAGAATCTCTGCTTCAAGTTGCAAATGCTCTGGCAGTCTCTCCAATAGCTGCTCCCAGTTTATTGGTTCAGTTTGAGGTTCTTCAAAGAAAACTTGCCATAACAGCCAAAGCTGTCTTGCTTCAACTGAATGGACTCAATGGAGAATACTTGAGCAGCATCCTGAGTGTTGTTAGATTAAGCCAATTTATATCACATGGCACTGGAAGTAACAGTGACCTCATCCAAAAGGAGACCTTTGGAAGAAAGGCAGCCTTCCTCAAAGCAAATATCCAAACAGTGGACAAAGTCATCCGGGATACACTGGAGGAGCCATCCAAATTTCTAAAGCCGAAAGAGAACGTACTCATCACTACAGGCAACCTTCTCCTCCTTACTGATGAAATTATGGGCCTAGCTGGACAATTCCACAGCCAACTAGACCAGCATCATCATCTGGTAGATAGTCTTCTTTATGAGTGGTCTGCTAAAGCTGGTTATCTTGTAAGACAGCTTCAGTCCATGAAGGGCATGAGTGAAACAGTTCTGCAAGTTGTTAGAAGGTGCTTACAAAATGACGAGGAACATATTTATTCCATCCAGCCTTCCTCATTGAAGAAAGAAGATTGCACGCAGCATCAGAACACCCCATCCCAAGGACACAAAGCCATCAAGGTTGGAGAAGGATTTTTTTCTGCCTGTAACAAAATTACCATGGTAATATTGACCTCTTCCTAAAGCACAAAAGGCTTACATAGGTTTTAAATTATAGCCATAGAGAAAGTGTGACCTTTTGTCCGATATGAGGACAGTTATAGGACAGCAGGTTTTACATGGTCTGGTACACAATGCTTTTCACTATTCTGAATCATTAAGTTTAATAGTGGATGCTGATGTGTTAAATAATATTTGTGGAATGTTGAGAGACATGGGCATAGCAATGACACTGATATTGTTAGAATGGCTTGGAGCAGAATTTTCAGCGCTTTTAAAATCATATTCACCACATTAGCTCACCAGTCCCTTTGGGCTCTCAGGCCTGCTGACACAACCAAGTCTTGAGGGACCATCAGAAGCTCAGAAAATATGAGATCAAGCTCCCTTCAGAGGGAAAAAATTCCACAGTGCAGGTATCACTACAGAGAATGCCGGTCACACTGTCATCTAGGGGGCTACATTTTAGCTCCCTAGATGACAGAACCCATAAGATGTCCTGTTTGCTAGATTTGGGGAACGGGCAGATTAAATCGGAGGGAGATAGTCCCTCAAACCTTCATCATGAAGGGCTTTAAAGGTCAATACCAACACATTGAGTTGGGCTTGGAAATAAATTGGTAACCAATGCAACTCACAAAGCAGAGGTGTAATGTGTGTTCTGCAAGAAATACATAACTACTCATACTGCTGCATTTTGCAGCAGCTGAAGTTTCCTGATACTTTTCAAAGGCAGCCCCATGTAGAGCACATTGAATTAGTCCAAGCAGAAGGTGACCAGGGCATGACCGACCATGAGTAGTGCCCTTTGATCTAGGATCAAGCGCAGCTGGCACATGAAGTTGTGCAAAGGCCCCCTCTCTATGACTACCACTCGCTAATCGAGCAGAAGTCTCCGGATTGTGCACAGGGTCTGTTTGATGCCGTGCAACTCCAACCAATACCAAAGATGTATAGTCCTAGACCCAGAGGGTGTCAAAAACTAAACCTACCCTTGACAGAGTTCAATTGAAGCCTGTTGTTCCCCATCCAGAGCCTCATAGTCTCCAGATGCTGGGATAAGATGTCCACGGCATCGCTTAATTTGCCTGGGGTAGAGATGTATAAGTGGGTATCATCAGCATAATGATAATGCCTCAGCTCATTGCAGCATATGATTTCACCCAATGGTTTCATATCACCCATATGGTTTTCATATGTTAAATAGGAGAGACAAGAGCCCGATCCCTGCAGCACCCCACACAGTTTGATCTGGGGTAGAATCTCTCCTTCCCAATTGCCACTGACTGGGATTGACTCTGGACAAAGAGACAACCCAACACCAATCCTCTGAATTGATCCAAAAGGGTACCAGGGTTGATAATATTGAAAGCTGCTGAGAGGTCAAATAAGACAAGGATGGTCATACAGCTACTACCTTGGCCATGCCAGAGAGCCAAAGTGCTACCAATTTCCATTCCATATCCAGGTCTAAATTCTGACAGATAAGGATCCTGATAATCATCCAAGGTCCTGTCAAGTAGTTGCACAACCAACATTGCACTTATTTTGCTGGAGTGCAGCAATGAAACTAGGGAGTAGAAGCATTTGGTGGACACATTATGTCTTCAAGTCTTTGCTTGGGACCTCACAATTCTGATAAGATTAGTGGTTATCAGGCAGCATGGCCAAACTGCAGGCTTGCCACCATAATTTCTGGAGGTTGGTGGGCTGTGTGGTGGTGGGTTATATCACAGCATAAACCTTTTTGAAAGAATATGAACATCCTGGAGCTTGAGAGATAAGTAAACTGTTTTGTTATCTCCACAGTATTGGGAAGATCCTCCAAATGATTTCCAGCCTGGTCACTCTGAATGCAGTTTGAGATCCAGTCCAACCTCCTCACTGGGAGACTCAGAGAACTATGGCTGTCTTATTTCACAGATAATTGAGGAAATGAGAATTCAAGTGTCATATATGGCTCAGTTTCTAAAAAGGAAAGGGCCAATCATGGTATTTACTCTTTAACAGTTTTGCATGAAAGAGTGTATGTTGGGGATAATGATTTCATTTTTGTTTCAGAACAAAATGTATTTTTGTTTCAGAACAACTTGCAAACTGGACATCCCTTTTTTCATATATAAATGGAGATCAGCAGGGAATTCCAAAGCAGTAGGCTAAAGCAGAAATTAAAACAAATATTCCTGGAAAAAAAGTCATGTCAGACCACCTCCATACTGTATTACAAAATAGCCTGGGTGTGTCCAGGTAATCAGCAGAAGTCAAGCTGAACCTGCAGATGTCTTTACTTTTTTGTAAATAAAGCAAATGTTTGTGAGAGAGTAGATGCTATCCTGCTGGAATACCGAACTCTAAAGACATAGGGTTGAAGCATTGTAGATGGTGGCTAGAGTTTCAGATTCATGTCTACTATCAGGCATGGAACTCATTGAATGGCTCTGAGCCAGCCGCTTTCAACCCAAAATAGGAAGGTTGGGCTGAAAGTGGCTGGCTCAGAGCCATCCAATGAAGGGAGCACTTGGATCATTAGCAAGTATGACAAGAGTTGTCACCATTTCATCAAAATCATTAATCTTTTGAAGGTAGAGCAGCTGTAAGCTTTGCTTTGCTGGCTGGGGAACTCTGGGAGTTAAAATCCCCCCCCAGCTATTTGTCTAAAATGGTATCTCCTGCTCGAGCAGGGGATTGGACTAGATAACCTCTAAGGTCCCTTCCTACTCTGTTTTTCTATGTTCTTAGTGTTAGTACAGCTTTATAATGCCTTAAGGTTGAGAAACACTGATTTAGAGCCATGAAGTAAACCTTGTGGCATGCCACTGGAAACTACCCTCTAGTTTGGCAAATTGATTAACATGTTTGGAAACCATCTG
Source organism: Naja naja (assembly GCA_009733165.1). Lineage (NCBI taxonomy): Eukaryota > Metazoa > Chordata > Lepidosauria > Squamata > Elapidae > Naja > Naja naja. The sequence continues at coordinate 44,378,240 of CM019148.1, read as the reverse complement.
TAAACTAGCTATCCCATTTACTGCTATTCAGTCTTACCTGCCTGCTTTTCTATTCACAATATAATAACGTACTTGTCAGCTGTGTTGTTAAAGTTAAGTTATCTGAAGTTTATAGCAGTCAACTGTTCCGTCTGTCCTCTCAGTAGAATGATTGTAGCAAATAGGCAAGCTCTTATCTCCACTATCACCCTCAAAACCTGCCTGAGAATCAGTATTTTCTCTCAGACATTGTCTTTAGCATCAATACAAATGAAATAATCATAGGAGAGCCATATTAGCTTAGGGTAGCCAAAATGTAACAAATTTTGTAGAAAAGTTTTATTTAGAATATAGGTTTTGTGAGCAACTACATGTTTAATTATCATCTTTGTGAAGTGAGCTATAGTTCATGAAATCTTATACCTCTATAATGGTCTGGTTTGGCTCTGCAATCAAACAACAGACACAGACTTCAACGGATAATTAGATCTGCAGAAAAAACAATTGCTACCAACCTGCCTCCATTGTGGACCTGTATACTGCACGAGTCAAAAAGAGGGCTGTGAAAATATATACAGACCCCTCACATCCTGGACATGAATTGTTTCAACTTCTACCCTCAAAACGATACTATAGGGCACTGCACACCAGAACAACTAGACACAAGAACAGTTTTTCCCCGAATGCCATCACACTGCTAAACAACTAATTCCCACAACACTGTCAACTTATTTACTAAGACTGTATTACTATTATTCCTCTTGGCCTTCCTAGTACCTATCTCTTCCCACTTATGACTATAACGGTGTTGCTTGTATCTTTGCAATTTATATTGTTTTGTTTCCTAGTATGATTTGATTGCTTATTAGTAACCTATGACTATCACTAAGTGTTGTATCTTATGATTTTTCCCTTTATTGTACACTGAGAGCATATGCACCAAAGACAAATTCCTTGTGTGTTCAATCACACTTGGCCAATAAAGCATTCTATTCTATTTTAATAAAATATATTACTCTAGCAGATGTGATTTTCACAAAGAATTAGATTCCCTCAAATCTTCCCTCTTTGCCAGAGGTAGAGATCAGGGGTCCTTTCAGAAAACAAAGCAGAAGTCAAGGGATATGAAATAAGATGGGTATAGCAGCTCCCCAACAACTCTGAGAAATAGTTGGAATTGCCCCAAGAAGTTGGGTAGACAATCCAGGGAAAAAAATAGGTGATATAATGTCAGGAATCAGGTTATTTTAGTAGAAGTAGATAAAATCTAGCCAAAAGTCTAGGTTAAACTTTTTATTTCTTTTTTCAAAAGAAGTGTTAAAAACTTTGTTCTCTTTTATTCCTGTTTTTGTGTTCAGATAAGGTATTCTTTGCAATGTCAGATTGAGTTCAATATTTACTTGCACTTTATTAATTTCTTCTGGGCTGTTTCTTTTCCATGATCACTAAATATGATGTACCAGCACCATCCTGTGGTCTGCCAAAAACATTGTGTGCTTTTCCAATTGAGCTTTATTTATCTCAGGGTTTCTTAATTTTTTTTATCTCTGAGCCCCTTCCCACTTTTAAAAATTATGAAGGATCCCAAAAGAGCATTTGTTTTTATGAATTATATTCATTGATATTTACTGTATTAAAATTAGAATTGATGCATTTGTAGAAAACCTACTTATTGAGTCATACATAACTATATTAAACTCATTAGATATTGACATAAACATATTTTTCATGAAAAAGCATATATTTTCTAACAAAACTCACAATAACTCATATTTTTATTTTATTTTTAAAATATTTAAAATATTTGTGAATATCTTCACAGTCTGGCAAATAATTTTGATTTTGTGAACCTCTGACATATTCTAAGAAACACTGGACCACTATAAGAAACACTGATCTAGCCTATAGTTGTTACTATTTTTAATATGTTAGGACTTATCATTTATCTTTAATTTGATTGATTTTTTTTAAATTACATTTATATGCCGCCCTTCTCTGAAGACTCAGGGCGGCTTACAATTTTTGGGATACAACCCAATGTGCTCAGCAATAGCCTTCATTCCATTGTATCTCCCTGCTTATTACTAAGCAGCATTTTTACAAAGTCAGCTTATTGCCCCCAACAATCTTGGGTCCTCAGTTTACCTACCCCGAGAGGATGGAAGGCTGAGTCAACCTTGAGCCTGGTGGGATTCGAGCCTGCACTAATTGCAGGCAGCTGGAACTTAAGTGCTAGGCATTTAGCAGCCTGCACCACCAAGGATTTATTTCTCAGGTGGTGGGGGAGAGGTGAGACCACTAGTCATGTTGCCTCAGCTTTACGCTCATCATATTTTCTGTCAGTTTTACCTTCTAATTCTGTTTTTCAAACTTCATAGTGGAACACTGAGCCTGAATAGGAACTAAACAATTCCATTGTTTTTATTTTATCTGTTAACATTTTGATGTCTTCATTGAGTAACTGAAATGCTAAGACATTAATTTTGAAGATATCCGAAGAAACTTTTTCTTGTTAGCATTCATTACCATCTCAGCTGATTCTTCACAAAGGCAGGCCACTCATTTGCCTATGTCTTACCTTTTTTGTACAACACGAGACAGCATACATATGCTTCCTTTTCCTATTTTCCCCACATCAAGTGGACTTTTCAGGCTGAGTTTTTGTGTAATAGCTATGTGATCTGATGTAATCTGTTGCCTTTCATATCACAAGCAGTTCAGCCTATTCTTGTTGGTCTCCTATCTTTCTAGGTGCAGGAAGTTACTGTTTTTTTAATACCAGGGAAATGCAGTATCTTGGCCATATGATCAGAGAGGTACTGTTGGGGTATATCAGTTGCATAAACTAGCTTCAGACCATAGACCTGAGTTCAGTTGAAGGCTAGAAATATATTAATAGAGAGTTAGATAATGTTCATTCACTCCTCTTTTTATAATTGGTTTTTGTTTAGACCAAAGAGGAAGTCATTGCCACTGCTATTCAAGTTATTGCTGGAGGGGAAGCAGTGGTGAAATTTGCTGGCAGAATTACAAAGGATTGCTTAGATGAAAGATGTGCAGCTGAACTGCTGTGTGCCTTGGAGAAAACCAAAACAATTAACTATCAGCTTAGCATCATTACCCGGTAACTGGATTTTTGAAATAATTTCCCCCTGAAAAATGAAACAAATTATATCCGTATTTTTCTTCTTCTGGTGCCAAGGTACTGCTCTTTCTGTAGTATGACCTATAATTCAGAATGACCTTCAGCAGCTCAGAGCAACATAGGAGAATATGTGAGTTATAATCCAAGAAGGTGGAAGGCATTAAATGGTGCAGAGAGAAGTGGTGTTGGAGACCTGTGCCACCAATCTCTATGTTTTTATTTGTGTCAATGAAATTAAATAAGGGCTGACTTTTTAAAGGCAGCCGGAAAACATCTTTGGATTACCTTGGATCCAGACGGTTAGTTGCACTTAATTTTTACTGAACTTAAAGTAATTCAAATGAAATATCTGATTTGACTCATTAATTTACAGATAGTTCTCAACTTACTACCATTTTTTCAGGGACCACATGAATTTACAGTGATGCTAAATGAAGGGATTTATGACCAATCCCTGAAGTTTACAGCCATTGCAGCACCCCAGCAATTGTGATTGAAATGCAGGTGCTTGGCAGCTTTCTCAAAACTGCAGGGACATTTCAACTCCTCTCACCTGCCTGTCTGCTCCATCTATGCCCTTTTGGCCCCATGTACTCAGCAGTCCCTGCCTCTCTAGCTAATCTTCACAGTCTTCTTGCTCTGCTGCCGACCAAGCATGCCCAGCCTGGCCCTTTGTGAGGTATTTCTTGCAGGGTGAAGCTCAGCTGGAGTGATAGAGTGCAGGGCAGAGAAGGTGGCTGGGCTGAAGTGGCAGGAGTTTTGTGCTGAATTGCTGGGCTGCAGCTTCATGCTGTGCTGCTGGGGCTTCCTGGGATAACTGGGGCTTCCTGGGAAGGTTGTGGCTTCATGTTGCACTCCTTGTCTGTGACATTGTACCATGCTGCTGGGCTGCAGTTTCACATTGTGATGCTGGAGGTTCCTAGAGTGCTTGGGGCTTCATGTTGCACTCCAGCTCAGGAGCTTCTTGAAACCTTAGAACTGCAGTGCACTAAGATACCCCAGCTGTGTGGTTCTGGAGCTGCTTGCCACACCACAAGGCAGGATGGAAGGTGGCCAAAAGGGCAGATCTGGATTGGGGAGACAGGTAAGGAAGAGGTGGTCCCGGACCTCACCGAGGCTCAGAACTGCAATAGACCAAGCTTGAAATAGCTTGACATGGGTGGGGCCTCAGCTAATGACTGGTGGAATTTGGTTAACAGTGGGGCGTGCTGGAATTGAAGTTGCTGAGGGATGCAGACACACAATGTGTTTTATGTTCCAAACAATGTTCCAAAGTGTGGAACATTGATTATTGACAGAAACTTCAGTCCCAACTGTGGTTGTAAATCAAGGACTACCTGTAAGTAGCATTTTAGTTCAACTAAATTTGGTTTCAAATTAATGTAATTATATTTATAAGTGACTCTTAGAATAGCTAAACTGAAATTAATGAGACTTAAATTAGAAATAATTTAGCATAGATCCCCTTGATTTCAGTTTCCAATTCATCAAATTTAAATTCATCTCATAAAAAGTGAACTCTTCAATAAAATAATCCATTGTGAAACCTGAGGGAAGTTTCTAATAAGTCAGCTTATTTGTACCAAATAAAATAAATAACTTTTCTTTATTCTGTGCCCACCCCCAATCAGATGAGCATAGCTGAGCATGCTCAATCCTCATTAGAATGTTTTAATTGTTGTTTAGTGCTAAATAACTACAGTACTTATGTTGTGATCTTCTCATTACCTGGGAAAAGGAGGTTTGGAAAACATGGGAACTTCAAAACATCTGCAGATTTTCTATTATTTGGAAGGAGTTAGCTGATTCTTCTGTTCAACAAAGGTTTATTACTAAAAAAATAAAGTGTTTAGAAGTGAAAGTATTTAGCTGTCAAGATTCCTGTAACTGAATCCAATTTTCTTGTTACACTTTTTTGTCCTTTAGGTGTTACATAATATTTTATTTCATTACTTCCAAGGGTAATTGCATCAACAGGTAGCAGTAGGTCATCTGTGGAACACCTTGTAAACAATGCTCAAAATCTCTTCCAGGGAGTTCTTCAAATGTTTATGGCAGCAGAAGCAGCTTGTGTCAAAGTGAGTAAAATGTAGTACTCTTCAGAATGTATTATGTAGCAAATCTTAATGTGAACTTGAAAGTCCAAAAATCTTCCCTACTTGTCAGTACCCCTTCATTCTGATAATTGCAATTATCAGAATTTCTCAGCTAGTGAGAAAAACATTTGGAAAGTGCCAGATTGGATAAAGCTAATTTAAATATTTAACCTCCAATCTGACAGGGTTCTATCTGTGCCTGCTCCATTTCTATTCAGAGTTGGGGTTAGCACAATATGGCAAAAGTGCTATAAATGTTTCAGTGTATGTTTGGGCTCCATTTTTAATATACATCATATTACATATGCTATTTCCTATAACTGTGGGTCCATTGCACTGTAAATAATGCACTCCAGTAGATGGTTTGCGCTAAGTTAGAACTACCTGTATTGAGTAGCTACACATAGTAACTATGGGGTAAGCTTGTCAAGTGAACACTGCCATAGTCTCTCAGCCTAACTCGCCCTTGCTCACATACTTTGGTATCAGTTCAAAGGAGGAAGAAGAGCTATGTATGCCATCTTGTGTCTTTGGAAGACATACAGACTATAAATTAAATAAGCAGATAATAAGAATTCTTCAGAAGGAATTACGAATAGGTTTGGAACTGGAGGAGGACTTTAGAGGTAAAATTAACTTCCCCCCTTCTCACAATATTGCTGCAGCGATCAAAATCTCCCTTGTAGGTATTCTTGAATTTTGATCAATGTTCTCAATTCCTTTTTGTGTCCCCATCAAAATAGTTTTAATGGGAAGGTTTTTAAAGGGATTGTGTAACTCTAAAACATTTTGCCATGAACCGTTTTAATGTTAAAACTCTTAACGTTTTTCTGATTTCCCCTCCTTCAGGGTTTGCAGCACCGATCCCCTGATACAAAAGAATCAAATACAGCTGCATTTTGCAGCCAATGGAGGAAGAGTCTTCATTGATAAGGGGCCAAGGAAAGTTTGAATTCAAAGAGGAACTGGGACTCTGCAAAACAGGACTGTGGCCCAGCCCACTTTCACCTCTGTGATCTTGGAACTTTATTATAATAGCAGTAAATAGTCCAGTCCCTCTAAATAAAGGTAGTCCTCACTTAGCAACTGCTTCATTCAACAATCGTTCAAAATTATAACGATGCTGAAAAAATGACTTTACAACCAATACCCACCTTTGCAGCGTCCCCTAGTCACGTGATTACCCTTATAGCCACTATATGTTGCCCTCTGTCCTGACCTGTTGTTTTTCTTTTCTTTTCTCCCTGGTAGAATGGAGCAATAGGAGGGAATGCAAGAGAATAAGCTGGCACACCATCAGGAATACACCTGGTTGTTTGCCTAGCATACTCATGGCTTCAGCCACATTCCTTTCAATGCATGTGCGCATTGTATATCTTCTTACTCTTTTATAATCCCTTTCTCTCCAATCAATGTAACTAGAAACATTCCCTTCTTGCTAATTATCCCATTAGTGGGATGAGCAGTCCAGAAAGTGGAGTAGGAAAAAGGAAAGCACAGTCACATGATTTCCCATGCTTAACAATGGAGCTGCTGAATCCAATATTGGTCACTAAGCGAGGTCTGCCAGTATGATGAAACTATTGAAAGTATAAAGCTTAAGCACAATTAGGAAAATTAGCATTAAAATAGGGAGTTAGGATGAATAAGGAAACGTGTTATCTAAGACAGTTTCACCCCACTGACTGCCCTCCAGATTTATTGACTGCCAAGTTCTATGATCTCAGGAGTCCTTGGTGCTCTCTGATGTTATCAAGTTGGGTAATGAAATATCTGCAAACAAACAAGGGAGCTAAGAGAGCACCAAAGACTCCACAATTCAAGCCTGAGCTACTTGTATTCTTCTCTGTTGGATCCTACTTCACATGATTTGGACAGTGCTAAAAGAGGATTGTACTAGAAGAAATCAGCTTCTAGATGTAACATTTTCTGCTTTCCATAACCCACAGGAACATTTATTTTTGACTGTATTAGTTTTTGCTTACACAGAATGTCACAGGGAATATTATTGCTTGCATGATCTTGATTTTGGTAGGTATAGACACATCACAGCATCTGAGTATCTTCTCCAAGGCCTTCATGGTGGCACCACAAGTACTACTCTGCGACATATTTCTTGACTGCATGTTTCTTTACTGCTGATGGTTAATTCTTAAAGCATTAGCTATCTATCACTTCAAAATCTTGGCAAAGATTCCCAAGGCAACATGTGCTGTGCAGATAGGGTCCTATCCCAAAAGACTGAATGCTGTCATAAATTTATTCTTTTATTTTTATTTTGTCAAGTGATTATAACAGGTATAAGTATAAACATAGTTTATGAATACATGAAATGGATACATGTAAGAAAAATAAAAAGAAACAATGGGACAGGGACGGTAGGCACATTGGTGTGCTGATGCACGCCCCCTACAGACCTCTTAGGAAAGGGGTGAGGTCAATAGTAGACAGTCTATGGTTAACGTTTTTGGGTTTGGGGAAGAAACCAGAGTCAGGTAGAGTATTCCAGACATTGACCACTCTGTTGCTGAAGTCGTATTTCCTGCAATCAAGTTTGGTGCGGTTTACCTTGAGTTTGTATCTATTGTGTGCTCTTGTATTGTTATGGTTGAAGCTGAAGTATTCATTGACAGGTAGGACAATGCAGTGTATGATTTTATATACTATACTTAGATCGGACCAAAGGCAGCATAGTTCTAGGTTTTCTAGGTCTAGAATTTCAAGTCTGGTGCCATAAGGTATTCTGCAACGAGTACAGGAGTGTAGAATTCTTCTTGTGAAGTATTTCTGGACTTTCTCAAATGTGTTAATATCAGATATGTTATGTGGGTTCCAGACTGATGAGCTGTATTCGAGTATTGGTCTAGCAAATGTTTTGTATGCCCTAGTTAGTAGTGTGATATTACCAGAGAAAAAGCTACGTAGGATTAGGTTAACAACTTTTCATGCCTTTTTGGCTATGTAGTTACAGTGGGCTCCAGCACTTAGATCATTAGAGATGAGTATTCCAAGGTCCTTGACGGAGTTTGGATCATCAACAAGGTCTTGACTATTCAGCTTGTATTTTATTTTCTCATTTTTGCCAATATGTAAGACAGAGCATTTATTTGTTGAGATTTGAAGTTGCCATTTGTTTGACCATTCTGATATATAGTCGATGTCTTTTTGAAGGGTAGCAGTATTGTCTGTGGTGTTGAATAGCTTTACATCATCGGCGAAGAGAACGCAGTTGCTCTTAATATGATCACAGAGGTCATTTATGTAGAGTATGGAGAGAGTTGGTCCTAGAACACTGCCTTTGGGGACACCACTGTTGACAGGTACAGAATTTGACAGGATGCTCCCAATTTTGACCATTTGTTGCCTGTTTGACAGGAATGCCTCTATCCAGTTATGCAGGTGTCCAGAGATACCATAAGATTTTAGTTTTAGTAGTTTGTCGTGTACCACTGAATCAAAGGCTTTGCAGAAGTCTATGTAAATTGAGTCTATTGCTTTGCCCTGATCGAGTTGTATAGTCCATATGTTTTTGCAGTGTATTGCCTAAAAGGTTTGTTTTTCAATTAAAGTGGACAGTTTATATGTGATATTAAAGGTGGGAAAAAATTCTTAAGTGATTTATTATATTGGTCTGATTTTTTTTAACATTGTACAAACCTGGCACTTTTAACAGGGCTATGTAGTTTTTTTTATATCCATTGTAAAGTGGGAATATCTTGTAAGGTATCTTGGATGTTGATGTCAAAAGGTAAAGGTTTTTCTTGTCCAGTTGTTTCCAACTCTAGGGGGCAGCACTATCTCTGTTCTTTGGTCCAGGGAGCCAGAGTTGTCCAAAGACATTTCCATAGTCATGTGGCCAGCATGAATATGCCAAGGTGCACAGAACAGTATTACTTTCCCACCAGCAGGGCTTGTTGATCTACTTGCATTTGCATGCTTTCGAACTGCTAAGTAGGCAGGAGCTGAGGCAAATAACGGAAGCTCATGCACTCAAACAGCACTTGGGTCTTGAACTTGGGCTGTCAGCTTTCCAGCTGACAAGCTCAGCGTCTTTAACCATTGAGTCACCACGCGCCTACCTTTAACATACCTTAAATCATAACCTGTTAACTATGTTTTTTTTCCATGTCTGTTTCCATCGTTTTACATGTTGTTGTAATGTTGCTTCTTGTCTCTTCTATCAGCTCTCTGAAACTATTTAAGTTCCTTTTAAGATTTTTTTTCTCTTCTCAATTTCCAGGTTTTTTTCTGATATCCATTTTGTTTCTTGTTTCTTCATCTTTGGAAATTTCTTATTTGCATTCTTTCCAGGATGTTCGTTGAATTCGCAGTCTAGCCTATTTCCCTGTACAAATCAAACTTGGTTTGCTTAGTTTCTAACGTTTTGATTTGGGAATGAAATTAGCATGTCAAGCTACTTTCCATGTGGCATGTCATACCTGAGAAATGAATAATAAAATAATTCACTCACAAAAATGTAAGAGAAGTTATGGAAAGGCCGTTCATCTGCTTGGAATGGACAGCTGGTTTCTTATGCCTCAGATGGATCTGACAAGTACATGTTTTTATAAGCTTTGATGCTGATATAATATGAATGCTACATTAATATAAACATCAGCTTGTTTTAACGAGTTGTTTTAGTAAAATATATTCTTTATTTTAGAGACCCCATAAATATAATATTGTATGCCTAAGACTCCCAAGAGACAGATGTACTACAGAATAGTTCAAAATTTCTGAAAGCCACTGTTAACTACATTGGCTGACACAATGCACCTTTTTTTAAAATACAGAGCTTAGTTATAAAAAAACTAATCATTTTTATTGGCTTGCTTATTCTCATCCAACAGCTGCCATTAAGCCTGGGTACAGATATTGGACCGGAGGGGGGGCACATGTTTAAAACGAATGGGGCTTATTTTGCTTCATCACACCCCGTTTTGATGTTGGGGAAAAGGGTGCTAACCCTGAGAGAAAGATAAGAACACAGAATTCCCATTTCCTCATAAGTTTAGTGCTTGCATCTCAATGCTTAGCATTTGGAGGTCAACCCCCTCACCTTACATAATTTATTCAGTTTGCTTAGTGAACTTTTTTCTCCTCAATCATTTGCCCCAATTACTTTATGCTGCTCACTAATGACTTGCAAAAGTGAAGCTTTTGATTTTGCAAGATAATTCAGCTGTAATATTTTGGCCAAGAGGTTATTTGAAACAGTCTTCATCAGAGGTGGTTGACAATGTAAGAAATCAGAATTACAGCAGAAATTCATGAAATTTTCTGTTCATGAAGTCACAGATCTAAGGAAACCACATGAGTCTGTGGAAAGTCAGAGATTTCACTCTTTTAATTTGTTAAAAATGCCAGACACATGAATACATGTTACTGTCATTACATCAATACAAAAAAGCAATACAAATTAAGTAGCTGAATACAAAAATACATTGAATACATGAACACCACAATGTGACATAACACAATAGAGAATAGGGTATACATGAAAAAGTAAATACATTTTATAGACCTAGATGTTTTCTATTTTAACAATAATGTCTTAGTTATGTCCTTTGCATATATACAGCATAGAATAAAATACTTTAAAAAGTTTATTCCGCTCCTCAGTATGTAATACAGTATCTTTTAGGCTAAGAATATCAGTTTCATGAGTAAAAAATGTTGCCCTGTGTCAAATGCTTAGCAAGTTGGGCTTAAGATTAGATAATTATCATCTTAAATAATGTTTCTCATAGTAATGTACATTATATTGCTTGAAACTGTACAATCATACAAAAGTGGCAAACATAAAATGCTGATTTTGAAAAGACACATTACACATATACAAGTCTTTAAATTGAATCCCTTAATGATGATTTACAGTGAAAGTGCTTCTCTCGGACCTAACATGATATACACTTTTATTTAAACGGATCAATGATTCATATCCCTGAAATGGGAAACTTATATAGAAAATACAAAATTGGCAAACACTATAGTATACTGGATTACTGCATGTGGTTCTGAAAATAGCAGCCCCAAAGTATTTCTGGTTATAATTTAAAAATAAATAAAGCATAGAGGTAAACCCAGTTACAAAACTGCGGAAACCGGCATTATTCACAATGGTAAAAAAATCTTAACAATTAGCTAACAAAAAGGTGAAGCAGTTGGGTCAAAAGTCTTGAAAACATCTTTCAGCGATTTGTCATCCGATTCCCCATTTGGATCGTTTTCTAGTGCTGGAGTGATCTGCCCAGGCTGCCTTACTTGCCTCTGATCACTGTATTGTGGTCTGATTAACCCTGATAAAGCTTGGATAGGAAGGTTATGCACCGCTGGAGCAGAACTGGAGTGTTTAGCCTGAGATTTATTGAGATTAGCTACTTTCTCTGAATTGGTTTCCCCAAATGCTTCCACATGTTTTTCAACATGCAGGGATGCTTTTTGAGGCAACTGTTCTTCTGAGATGGCTACTTCATTCTGACCAGTGTTTTTCAAAATACCCTTTTTCTGGGTTTCTCCATTCTCTCCTGAATTAACTGGAGAAGAATCCAATGAAGTATGATTTCTTGGATCATACAAACTAATGCCACTTATTATTGAACTAGAGGTGCCTAGTTTGGAACTTGCAGATGACAACTTAGGTGCATATGGAGGCAATGTATCTGAGTCAGACTGGAAGATTGCAGCTTCTGAGGACTGTGATGTACTAGTGTTGGATCTGGCCAACCTAGGATCAGTTTTTGAAGGCAAAAGATCCTTCACTGTTCCATGATGGGAGTCTGTACTGGACAGTCTATGCAGCCTGGGGTCAGTAGTTTTTTGTAAGCGAGGATCTCCTAGTTTATTTGTATTACCAGAATGCAAATCTGTAGAGTGCTCCAAAGATCCACTCCTGTTTGCTAAATTTATATTATTTTTTGCTTTTGCTGCTAGTCGTGGATCAGATGGAGCCATACTTAGGATAGGATCATTTTTGCTATTCCTTAATTGATTAAATCGCTGGTCAGCTATAAGTGGAGGAAGGGGTAAATTGATTGAAGATACTGGATCTGGTTTTGGCAAAGGTACTGGGAGTAAATCTTCAGGAGCCCATACGATATGCTTAGCAAAATTGGGTTTGCTTAGAACGATGTCCATTTTAATATGGCTGAACTGTCTAAGCTGAGATCTTGGATCTCGTAATGTTACTCCAGGAAGAGGTTCCAATGGTATGAGAAAAGCTCTGTCTCTTAACTCTCGTTCAGCATCTTCATCATCTTCATCCAATCCTTTTTGCATGTTCTTGACAACAGGGTGCGGATAATGCGCATCCAGTTTTGCTCCACCAGTAGAGGAGCTTCCATGACTGCTTTCATTACCCTTTAAGGTTCTTGGATCTCGTGCAAGCCTTGGGTCCACAACTCCCGATTCCGATGATTTCCTAGCATTTGATCTAGAAGCTGATCTGAGTCTTGGATCAACAGCCTGGTTTCCTGAACCACGTTCCTTAGCAAGTCTCGGGTCAACTGGCATAACACGCAGTTGCTGATCTGCTGACTGCTGATTTCGAAACGTTTCACTTTGTTTTTTTAAGGTCTTCAGTATGGATTTAACACTGCTTCCTTCTTCTTCTTCACTACTAGAGTACCAATTTACATTATCATCTAAAAGGAAAAAAGGGATAATTAAATCTCAGGAACATGCTATGTATTGTCTAAAATAGGATTCTATCATTTCATATGAATAAAAGTTGCAAAGCGCTATTATGAAATTTTAAGCTATTAAAATGACATACGGTATAAAAACAAGAAGATAAATGGGTTAGCTGTATACCTGTGTAGCCTTTCATCTTGTAATCAGCAAAATTCAATGCCAAAACCTTCCAAAGTTAAACATTTTAAAAAACATTGGGGCTATATAACTGTTTAGATAATATCTTACTTTTGATTTTAAGCACTTTTGAAGTGCTAAAAGTATGTAAGAAATCCAGAACACCACCTGCATAACTCCAAATTTTAAAACATTTTATTTAAAAATATTTTATTTTAAAATTTTATTTAAAAACAAAACTTTGTAATTTTTAAAACATTATTATTATAGAAGATTAGCCAAGTGACCTTGGGTCAGTCTCTTCTTTCTCAACCCAACCCACCTAACAGTTATATTTGTGAGGAAAACAGAAGAAGGATGCACTATTACATATGTTCGATGCCTAAAATTATTTAAAAATAATAATAAAGGCAGTATAAACAGATTCAGCCACACAACCCTATTTTCTTAGACCAATTGGGAGTTGATTATGAAATAAATGGTGAGCTTAATAAAACTTACAATGAATATAATAAACACAAGAGGGAAGAATACAGTATTCTAATAACTGAAAAAGAAACAATATGCAATATAGTATTGTACTTGACAAATGCACAATCTGAAAATACCTTCTTCTCTACTCAGTGACCTTTGACACTGATTGCTCATCTGTTCTCCATCATCTTGATGTTTTTGACTGAGCCTTACAAAAAGGGCTTTCTGCATTGCAGGAAGAAAATCAGGTACATTCATAGCTGAATTGTGTCCCGCTGTAGTGGCACAATCTGATTCATACTCATTTCCACTGTTATGTGAATCTGAAGAATTTACGTAAGACTGGTGTTCTGTAAAGTCTCCTTGCCATGTAGCATCTGCATTAAGTATTACAAATAATTAGTGTTTATTATGAAACTTTAGAAGTTACATAGTATCATTTAATAAACCAACTATAAAATCAAGTATAGTTGTGTGATAATTCCTTCAAAATTGAGGATAGTTTGGGGCTCCTTGATAACTGTGCAGGAAAAATATCTAGGGTACTTTAAACCAAACTGAACTTTTTTTAAAAAAAGGCTCTTTGTTATGTATATGTACATAACGTAGTTGGGTTGACAATATATAAATCACAAATGTATATGTCTGTAGCTTTAAGGAAAACTACTGTAATGTATTATGCTGTGTTCTGACTGGTTGAGTATGCTGCAAGTTGCCATAAGAGGGAGCTATAGATCATGGTTTAACTCTCTCCCCCACTGAAGATCTCTCTTGATGCTGATACTGATTTTCTCTCTGACTGAATACGGACTGATACTAACTCTGTTTACTTTGATATTCTGTTGATATCGAAGATTATCTGTTGTATTATGGTTTGATATTTGTCTGCTGTAAAAGACATGAAAAGGTTTGTCTGCTGTAAAAGACATGAAAAGGGTAAGAAGACTTTATAACTGGATACTGCTGGACTATTAAAACGTGTATGTCCTGGACTGTTTATTTGGACTGTGCTATTTCTTCGAGTAAACATTAACACAATTTGGTGTGTCTCTGTGTGGCTGTGTATTTATTCATAACTGTTCTCATATCCGTTTCCATGAGCATATCCTTGTTACACAAGGGTTACTCTGCATATATCCTAACATTGGTTATGGGCCCAGAGAGAGATATTGAGAACTAGTGTGAATATACAGTTTCATAGTCAGACAGGTAATTGTGGTTTATTGTTAAAATGGCACAAGAACAATTAACCAGTCTTTCCCTGATAACCCGGTTGGATGCAACAAACTATGTTTCCTGGTCTATGAAGTGCAGCCTGCTTCTGCACAAAGAAGGATTATGGACTGTAGTTAATAATCCACCGGATGTAACATCTTGGGACCCATTGAATGATGAAGATAAAAAGAAAATAGCTGAATTTAACCGGGATAATGAAAAGGCTCTTAGTATAATTGGGCTGACACTGAGTGATTCGCAGCTAGTCCATATTCATGGTGAAGAATCTGTTGCTAGATGCTGGGACATTCTGAAGAAGATTTATGTTTGAGATAGTGTGGGTGCACATATATACCTTACACATAAACCGTTTCAAGCTCGTCTTATAAAAGGTGGCAATATGTTAGCTCATTTGGAGTTTATGAAAAGGACTTTTCAGGAGCTACAAGAAAAAGAACTGATTTTCTCTGTGTTACATCAGGTTTACATTATTCTTTCTTCTTTGGATGAAACTTATGATGATTATGTGTCTTCACTGGAAGTTTTAAGCAGAGATGAACTGACATTGACTGGCATAACTGGAAGACTGTTAGAAGAGGCAAGAAGAAGACAAGATAGAAACCAACTGAGAGAAAACAACCACAGGAAGAAAACCTGTCTTCGACTGCCTATATTGTTAGGAAATGTTTTTCTTGTGGGGCTAAAGGACATATAGCCAGATACTGTAAAAAGGTTAAGAAACAGAATAATATACAGAGAGCTCATAAGAATGTTAGTTTAGCAATATCAAATACAACTGTAAACCATGATATATGGGTAGTTGACAGTGGAGCATCGCAGTGCATAACTAAAAGTAAAGAGAGGTTTGTTAACATGAGAAAGAGTAAACAGCATATATCATTAGCTAATGGATGGAAAATGAGAGCATATGGAGAAGGTACTGCATATTGTTCATGTATTAATGAAAGTTTACTGATGTTATATGTACCTGGAATGAAGTTTAATTTGCTATCTAATCAGGATTTGTAGTAACATTTAAGAATGTTTAATGGTAAAAGTAACTGCATGTATTGATTCATCTACTCCATAGGCGTATGGGACATATAAATTTCAAAATGCTCAAGAAAACTGTTGAGTTGTCTACTGGTATAGACTTAAAACCTTGTATAAAGTATTTAGATTGCAATATTTGTAACCAAAAGGAAAACAAGATAATTTCTGAAAATATGGTAAATGGACTAAAAACCAGTAAACCATTAGAGACTGTGTTTGCTGATATTATTGGACCTAGAAAACCTAGTATAGGTGGAGCCTGTTATATATTGAGTATTATGGATCATTTTTCCAGATATGGTTTCTGTTACCTAATGAGAACAAAGCAAGAAACATACCAGTATTTTGTAAACTGGCTAAAATTTACTGAAAGAAAACAGAAACAGAAAGTTATTAAATTAATTACAAATAATGATACTGAATTTACTAATAACCAATTTAAAACCATGTTACAAAAAGCTGGAATTGAACATGAGCATTCTGATCCTTATAGACCACAATACACCTCATATATTGAATGAAGAGGACAAACATTACAGGTTATGACTAGGAATATGTCTGATTCTGGTATATCAGAGCAACTGTGGGGGGGAGGCAATAATGTGTGCTAACCATGTTTTGAATAATGTGGTAAATTCAATGACTGGTGAATTACCATTTTACGTGTTGGAATGGAAGAAAACCAGATCTTCAGTATTTGCATACATTTGGAACCCCAGCACGGGTTCATATTCCCACACAAGTAAGGAAAAAGGAACAATATAGAGCTAAGAAATTGTATTTTGTAGGGTATGGAGCTAATCATAGATTATTTAAATTTTGGGAGCCAGGTACTACTAATATATATTGGAGTGCAAGTGCTAAATTTCTGGAGCATGTTGGATGGTGAAAGTTTAAACAAGAATATAGTAATAAAAAACATAGTATTATTGTAAAAACTCCATTGTTCACTGATCATAAAAATGATAGGAATATTAATGATGAAGCAGTAAAAGAAGAACCCTTTATAACTGTAAAAGATGAGGATTCGATAGGGGAGGTAGAGGAAGAAAATATACAAACAACATGTAGTGAGTTTCCTAGAAGGTCAATTAGAGAGAGACGTAAATCTAACAGTTCAAACAAGCATTGTATGTCGAGTTAGATAAAGAATCTTCTAATTTCTATGCAATTGTATGAGGATGTAAAGTTATTGTGTAAAAGGTATGAATTAAAAATGTAATGTATTATATATTGACCAACCCAAAGGGGAGAATGTTATGTATATGTACATAACGTAGTTGGGTTGACAATATATACATCACAAATATATATGTCTGTAGCTTTAAGGAAAAATACTGTAATGTATTATGCTGTGTTCTGATTGATTGAGTACGCTGCAAGTTGCCATAAGAGGGAGCTATAGATCATGGTTTAACTCTCTCTCCCACTGAAGATCTCTCTTGATGCTGATATTGATTTTCTCTCTGACTGAATACGGACTGATACTGACTAACTCTGTTTACTTTGATATTCTGTTGATATCGAAGATTATCTGTTGTATTATGGTTTGATATTTGTCTGCTGTAAAAGACATGAAAAGGTTTGTCTGCTGTAAAAGACATGAAAAGGGTAAGAAGACTTTATAACTGGATACTGCTGGACTATTAAAACGTGTATGACCTGGACTGTTTATTTGGACTGTGCTATTTCTTTGAGTAAACATTAACACAATTTGGTGTGTCTCTGTGTGGCTGTGTATTTATTCATAACTGTTCTCATATCCGTTTCCATGCGCATATTCTTGTTACACAAGGGTTACTCTGCATATATCCTAACACTCTTATATAGAAAAGGCGCAATGTTCTCAAGATGTCTTTAAGGATGGATTCCTAAGCCATCATTACTTCACTTTTTACCAGCTTTTCAGTTCAAAATAGTAGCACCCAAGCAGGCACACATCCTGTTCCAAAGAGGCAAGTATTCTGCATGAGGAAAGCTAATGACTAACATTTTACTTGCTGAGGCAAAAGTTTTACTTGCTGAGGCTCCTAAACAGAAATGAAGCATTTAAATATTCTCCTTTAGGAAAGTATAAACGTATACAGAATATATAAGATCTAGCTTGATGTAATGGTTTAGGGCAGGCATATCAAACTGGTGGCCCATGGCCGGATGCATCATGTGCAGGCCATGCCCACCTCGGCTCCACAAAGGCAAAAAAAAGTCAGGATACGTCACGTGATGCAATCGAGTTTGAGCATCTGTGGTTTAGGGCAACAGACTAAAAACAAGCTAAAAGTGGGAGACAATTCTACATCTTGCCTTACACATTAAGCCAGCTTTAGGTCAATAATTTTCTTAGTCCTTGAAAGAAAATAGTGGCAAGCCACTTTCTAAAATCTTACCAAGAAAACTGCATGGTTTTGTCCAAGCAGTTGCTAGGAGTCAAGAATGACTTAAATACACCCTCACCCAGATCCATCTCTGTTACAAGTGAGTGTATAATGCATGCAGTACACTTATCCAAGGTGTTCCAGATCCCACTTACAAAAATTCTAGAAAGAGGTGAAATTGTTCCATTGCAGTATAGATTACCAAACTTTTCCTTTCATAAGTTTTCCTGCTACATATGCATTTTGAAAACACATATATATCTTTAATTAAGGATTAAGACAAACTGTCTGCCCCAAACTGCAAACTTTTAAACTTATTTACTCATAGATTATAGTTCCTATAATTTCAAGAGGTTTAGGAAGTGTGTTTAAGATACATTTACTTATAGATTTCCCTACAACTAAAGCTTAGCAAGGTGGGATTCCTGATTGCAGAAAAACTTAAGTAGATGAATATGTGGATACTCTTTCCCTACTATCACCAACACCCCAAAACCTAAAAACTCAGAAACCAGTGTGTAAAGGTCTTGAGAAATGCCTGTATAGTTCCCAAGAATTTTAGAGACGAGGCTTTAATGCTTATCCTCTTAGCCACATTACACTTAACTCTCAACTTTTGATACTTAAAGCTTGCAGAAAACTTGGTTGACTTTCAACAGATAAGATTGTTCAGCTCAGAGTGATGAACTAAAATGAAACAATGTTATAAATTAAAACTTACCATTAGCATTATTGGTTGTTTGGAAATTATGCACAGCCTGATGTGAATAGTAGTTGTCATAGAAATTAGCAGGATTCTGAAGAGTCTCATATGCAGGATTTGGCTGCCGTTCAGTAGGAATGTGCTGATATGGTGGACCAGGTGGGCAGTGATTGTCTCTGGGCATGTTTGCCATATGTTCTTGAGCAACTGCACAGTTGTATGATACACCAGGTGGTGTTAAAGGTGGGCCACCCTGATTTCCATGCATAGGTCCACCAGCTTGACCTTGTGCTCCTAAGTATCCTGCAGGAACTGGCTGCAAAGGTGGACTATGTGGCACCACTGGACCAATACAGGGATGACCAGGAGAACCTGGGTGCCCTGTTGGTCCATTATGTCCTGGACTTGATTCTGTGTTATACATGTGTGGATCATTTCCTTCAAACTCTGGACCAGGGGGTGATGTACTATTATAGAATGCTGGTGGACTATAAAAAAAAACCAGGTTAAGTATATTTGTGTACAAATATTAGAATCAGAACACAGTTGACAAGCAGTACTAAATCTGCAAAAGGCAATGTATGCTATCTTCCCCAAATTTGATTTTTAAGATTACTACTATTGAATATGTTTTCTTCAATGCCAGATTACTCTATACAATAGAGTAGATTCTACAATTAATATAAATTGTACAGCTATACCAAAATGTGAGAGGGGAAATAGTTGCCCTAACAGGATACTGTAATGTATTTTGAATTCATTTATTGTAAGGCTTGTTTAAAATCATCAATTTTCTGAAATTGAGTTCCTCACTAAAATTTCATGGATCGTTTTAATTCCTAGACTTACGTTTTTCCAATTTTATGTGCTAAATCCACAGTAGGTTTTACAACTATTTCAAAGAGAGATGGAATTTTCTTGAATTCACCAGAGGGATCCTGAAAGTTTTCTGCATCTTCCTCCATAAATGAATATGGCTCTGGTGGAGTGGGCAAAAGTCCAACCCCTGGAGGTGGTTTAGGAAGAGGAACTATGCCACGTTTCCTAAGTTCTTCCACCTCTTTTTCATCATCATTCTGAGGCTCATCTTCCGTATTCAGTACCTAAAAACACATTAGAATATAATCAGAACATATGGGCTACTGGCAGCTATTCTAGAAGTTAATGGCAAAAGCACTTATTGAGATCTGGGATACCTGTTTTATATAGCTCAGATTAAATTAGAGTATTTCAAAACTACGACAACATTAAAACATCAGTACTTATTAATTTGGAGTTATTCATCAAAATTCGTGTCTATGAACATTTAATAAAAATTCAGGCATAATTTAGTCTAAACTGGAGTACAGAATAGTACTGGGCCCATGAATTAAACGGTATATGGCAAGGGACAAAGTACAATTCCACCTCTGTCTATCATCCAGCTGCTTTGAAGCTAGAGCTTAGAGAGAACACTTTGAAACAACAGCTAATCGGCTTTCCCCACCAACATGTCTCAAAACAGAACATACAAGACAAAATCAGCACTAAATAAATAATACTTAAAGTCATTTTAAAGGTCATTTTCAGGCTGTCCAGTTTCTCCTGCTCCATGATTTTCCCAAAGGAGTAAGGTATGACATAGCAGAAGCTAAATAGTGGCATTTAAAGATAATTTCTACATGGAATATTTTCAATAAGCTGTTCTTTATTAGCTACTGTCTGCCCTGTAACTTTTCTTGTGAAAATTATTGGGCAGGGGGAAAGAAATGAGCACATGACTTTATGAAAACTTTCTATTCCTTTCTCAAACTTGATTTTACAGATCACCATTCAAATTCTTAGCATTAAGAGAATGCTCCAAAACTTTATATAATGCTACTTTATAATGTCTTGGTAAGATCGCACTTGGAATATAGTATCCAATTTTGATCCCCATGATATAAAAAAGATGTTGACAATCTAGAAAGAGTGCCGAGAAGAGCAACAAAGATGATTAGGGTACTGGAGGGTGAAACATATGAAGAACTGTCGCAGTATTGGGCAGATCTAATTTAATGAAAAGAAGGACTAGGGGTAATATGATAGCAGTGGTCCAATATTTGAGGGCTGCCACAAGGAAAAGGGGATCAGTCTATTCGCCAAAGCACCTGAAGGCAGGACAAGAAGCAATGGATAGAAACTAATCAAGGAGAGAGACAACCTAGAACTAAGGAGAAATTTCCTGATAGTTGTTAGAATCAGTGGAAGGAGTTGCCTCGAGGGGTTGTGGATGCTCCAACATTGGAGACTTTTAAGAAAAGATTGGACAACCAATTGTCTGAAATGGTATAGGGTCTCCTTGTGCAGAGGGTTGGGCTAGAAGTCATCCAAGGTCCCTTTCAACTCTGTTATTTTGTTCTATTCTAACTGGGGAGGAATAGGGTATTTCATAAGAAAACAATTTCCTATTTGATTAGAATTCAGCAATTACACTTATCCTTCTTTACACTGAAAGAGTGGATTCATACTCTGGTAAGCATCACAAATTCAAAATAATCTCTCCCCACTCAAAACCTGGAGGTAAAGAAAAGGAATAATCTGCTGAATGCACACTACCTCTCCTCATGCCAAGTTCAACTGAGTATTAATATGTTTTGTTCTTCAGGAAATGGGCTCAAGCAAAGAACCAGAAGCAAGACTGTTTTGAGTGAGGATTACCTCTGTGTAGGGAATTATCCTAGTTCCCTTCCAATTTCACATCTGTTTGGCACAAATCCTCCATTTCATATGCATACATGAACTCACATACAAGACTGTAGATTGCTTTAATATGCTTATGCATACATGTTACAAAAGACAAAAATGGTAACTAAAGGATATTATGATCTTTTTTTAGAAAGTCATAATCTATTTTCCTTCATTATTTATCTGATGTGTAATAGAAAAATAGAGAGAACATTTTGAAACATTTTGAAGATTAGATTTTCTGAGTAGTTCTAGTCTCCTTAAACATATTAATAGATTAGGCCAAAAACCTTCCATTAAAATATATAAACTGATCTCTTGCTTTGTAGCACAGTTTACAGACAGAACAAAAAAAGTTGTTTTCAGTTGTTCAGGTGTATTTCACGTGCAGCTGATTCTCAATCAACTTATCTAGCTTTTTTGAAAAACTGGAAACATTTTTTATTACAAAGTTTGATTTAGATAGCATTACTTACCTTATCAAGCAGTTCTTTTGTCTCTTTAGTTAGAGGATCATGAGAAAACTTACATTTGTCACCATGGTAGCATTTTGCTCCTGTATGATAGAACTTGCAAGGAAATTCATGTGATCAAATATTAAGGAAACTAAATAAGATACTAGTGATACTAGTGAAGGGCCTTGGTGGCTCAGGCTGTTAAATGCCTGCACTTAAGATCCAGCTGTCTACAATTACTGTAGGTTCGAATCCCACCAGGCTCAAGGTTGACTCAGCCTTCCATCCTCTCGGGGTAGGTAAATTGAGGACCCAAGATTGTTGGGGGCAATAAGCTGACTTTGTAAAAATGCCGCTTAGTAATAAGCAGGCATATACAATGGAAGGAAGGCTATTGCTGAGCGCATTGGGTTGTATCCCAAAAATTGTAAGCCGCCCTGAGTCTTCGGAGAAGGGCGGCATATAAATGTAATTAAAAATAAAATAAAAATAAATAAATTCCCATAATTTTGGTGTTAGCTTTTTAAAAAGGTTTATTGTAACATATGTTTAAAATAAATTCCTGAGGAATCATGAGTACTGTGACTGCTTCCAAAATGGCAACCGCTTCCAGAACACTACCATGCAGCCTCTGTATAGGAGGCTCATATGGTAGCTCAGCCGCATCTGCTTCTGATAGATAATTTTTGGAAAAGGTAAGTGGACTGGTATGAAGAAGGGAGGAGAGGAGGCCCAACTGTGCTGGATCCAGTGACAAGTAGTAGAGCACAGAGCGCATAGACTGGATGGGGGATGCCCTTGGAGACCTGGAACAGGCTAGAGATGAGTTGGGGAAGTATTGCAGAGTAGACCTAGGCCTTTCCAAGGCTTCCTTCCCTCACAAGGCATCCCATGCTGCACTTAACAACCGCAATAGGAAAAGTAGGGTTTGTGGTTGAATGAAGGAATCATATGGGCGCTTTGCTTAATGATTGCCTAGATCTCTTTGGAAGCAGCCACAATTCTCACAATTCTTCAAGCATTTATTCTTAGCCATGTTACAATAAACTGTAAATTGAAGATTATTGTGTTCATAACAAAATTTACACAAATTTAAGCAGTGGTAAAAGAAACAAGTAAAAGGGAAAGAGGAATGCATTGCTAAAAAGTTTTTCCATAAAGCTTTTATTTCTGTTTTATTATTAATCATTTCTCCTGCTTTGTTGTATCTTGAATCTGGTGTATCTTTCTAAAAATTTTTATAAATTATTCTTCCAAAAGAGAAAAAAATACACTCCTAAAACTGTTTCTTACTAACATTTATTCATTTATTTAATTTATTATTTGGTCTTATATGCTGCCCTCTCTCCCGAAAGACTCAGGGTGGCTCACATAAAAAACAACCATACAAATACAAAAGTTAAAATAGAATTAAATCAAATTTGACCAAATAATCATTAAAACCCATTTAAAAACATTTAAAAATATTAAAACACCCCCCCCTTAGTCCAGATCGGCCTGTTTGAATAACCAAGTCTTTAGGCCGTGACAAAAGGAGCGAAGGTCAGGGGCCAGTCGTAGCTCCAGGGGAAGCTGGTTCCATAAAGGCCCTCCCCCTAGGGACCGCCAGCCGACACTGTCTAGCCGACAGCACCCCAAGGAGGCCCTGTCTGTGGGTGCGCACCGGGCGATTGGTATTTGATGCTGGCAGAAGATGTTCCCGTAAATACCTCGGCCCCAAGCCATGGAGAGCTTTGTAGGTAAGCACCAACACCTTGAATCTCACACGGAGGGCAACCGGCAACCAATGCAGCTCACGCAGGAGGGGTGTAATATGGGAATATCGGGACATTCCCATCACAGCCCGCGCGGCCGCATTCTGCACCAGCTGAAGCCTCCGCATGGTCCTCAAGGGAAGCCCCATGTAGAGTGCATTGCAGTAGTCAATCCAGGACGTAACGAACGCATGAGTGACCGTGCGTAGCGCATCTCGGTCCAGGTAGGGACGCAACTGGCGCACCAGGCAAACCTGGGCGAATGCCCCCCTGGCCACGGCTCCCACCTGCTCCTCCAAACTGAGCCGCACATCCAAGAGGACACCCAAGTTGCGAGCCCTATCTACGGGGGGCAACACCTCTCCCCCCAAAACCAACGATGGAGCACTCTGGATCAACCAAGATGCCGGTACGCACAGCCACTCGGTCTTGGCAGGATTTAGCTGGAGCCTGTTCCTCCCCATCCAGATCCGTACTGCTTCCAGGTAACGGGACATCACGGGGAAGGCATCACTGAGTTGGTTTGGGGTGGAGATGTAAAGTTGAGTATCATCAGCATACTGGTGATACCTCACCCCAAAACCACGGATGATCTCGCCCAGCGGCTTCATATAAATGTTGAACAGGAGGGGAGAGAGGACCGACCCCTGAGGCACCCCACGAGGGGCTGTGGAGCCGACCTCTGCCCTCCTGCCAACACTGATTGCGAGCATCCCAAGAGGTAGGAGGAGAACCACCGAAGAATGGTGCCTCACACCCCCAACCCCCCGAGGCGCTGCAACAGGATACCATGGTCGATGGTATCGAAAGCCGCTGAGAGATCTAATAGGACCAGGACAGAGGAATAACCCGTCCCGAGCCCTCCAGAGATCATCCATCAGCGCGACCAATGCCGTCTCCGTGCTGTATCCGGGCCTGAAACCCGATTGGCACAGATCTAGGTAATTTGCTTCCTCCAGCAACCTTGGAAGCTGGGAAGCCACCACGCTCTCAACAACTTTCGCCATAAAGCGAAGGTTGGAGACTGGATGGAAGTTGTTCAAAATGGCTGGATCCAGGGTAGGCTTCTTGAGGGGCCTCACCACCGCCTCTTTCAAGGTGGCCAGGAAGAGCCCCTCACTCAAAGAAGCGGTGACAACTGCCTGGAGCCAGCCTCATGTAACCTCCCGGGTGGCATACACCAGCCAGGAGGGACACGGGTCCAATAAACACGTGGTGGAGCTCAGCCTCCGCATGGCCCTGTCCACATCATCCGGGGTCACAGGGTCAAACTCATCCCAGATCGTAAAAGCCAGACCCGCCATTACTCCTCGTCAGACTCTAGCCAGTCGGAGTCCAAGCTGGCCCGAATCTGAGCGATCTTGTCCTGAAGATGATGGCTAAATTCCTCGACTCGGCCCTGCAAGGGGTCGCACCTCCCCACCCGAACTCAAGAGGGAGCGGGCAACCCCAAACAGGGCAGCCGGTCGATTCTCTCAGTGAAGTAAGAAGACCTCGCTGCTCTCATCGCCGTCAGATAGGTCCTAGTAAAGGACCTCAACTGAGACTGGTCAGATTCGGAACGGGTGGCCCTCCAACTGCACTCTAGGCCCCTCCTTCGTTGCTTCATCTCCCGGAGCTCCCCGGAAAACCAAGGAGCTAACCGGGATCTGCGGCGTATCAGGGGCCGCAAAGGGGCAACTCGGTCAAGAGCCCCTGAGGCAGCCTGCTGCCAGGCATCCACGAGGGTCTCGGCCGAGCTGCGAGTAAGGGAGGTAGGAAACGGCCCAAGCGCCATCTGGGGCCATTTAAAGCTTCTAGTCCTTAGAAACATCTATATTCTATTACAAATGAAACATTTAAAGTGCTATGATCACTTCAGCTTTGATGTAATATGCCTGGAACATTTTTGTCAAAGGATATTATGCATGTAAATGCAGTTTTCTCCTTTGGAACAATAACCCTGAATGTAAAATTTACAGATTTCTTTTTTCTTTTCTATTTCTGCATCATGATCAAATTTACACTGGTCTCCCTGTAACATAAAGAGAATTTATAAGTTTCAATAATGACTTTTTACATTTCATACTGTTTTATTTTACTCCACCATACAAAGAAAATTAAAAATTAATTTTACATCAAAAAGATAAATTGCAAACAGATTAAGTTATGAAACTAGAAAACAGATTACATTCTATCAACAGTCTCCGTATTCACATATTGATGGACCTGCTAAAGCAGCTATATTCAGTGATGCAACAGTATCTAAGAGCTAACTAGCAGAACGTATATATTCAATACTAAATATGAAATGATGGATATAATTTTTATATACATTTTTATGGCCATAAATGAATACCATAAGAATGAATGGATTTGGTAGAGTAAAACAATGTAACAAATAATTAAACTTTAAACTTTGAACAAACTAAAATAAAATCTATAAATTTCTTACTTTTTTCAAAGAAAAAAGTGCAATTATACATTCACCTTAATACATCGGGCTTCTAAGAAATATTTACAAATTTGTTTTCCTTTGTGTTCCACTGTATGCTGGTTTATGAATGCCTGACTCATTGTTGGCCATTTCTTTATTGGCTTCATTTCCTGTTAAACAAAGGCTCCATTTTAATGTGGTTATTCCCCAAAGGTTACTCAAAAACAAAATGGTCAAAGACAAGATAAAATACCTATGTCATGGTTAAACTATTTATTTATTAAATTTATTTTCCACCCATCTCATTTCAAATGACTCTGAGCAGTTTACAGAATTAAAAGCATTAAAGAATTAAAGTCATAAAAGACAAATATTTCTAAAACAATAAAAATGAAAATTACAGTGAAAAATAGAACTATAGTTAAAAGATAGGGAGGGAGGGAGCAGGATGTGCAGAGGGGAGATAGGATTGCTTAATTCATCAACCATCTCCAGTGTGCTGCTCCTGTGTTGGAGCCCCAAAGCCATCTGGTGGAACCAGGTCTTCAGGCCCCTATGGAAAGGTCAGAAAGTTGGGAGTCGATCATACCTCAGGGGTAAGATGTTCCGATTTCCATGCATAGATACATGAACAATATTCTTATCATAAAAGATACCAATGTTGGGTATAGCTGTGTAGAAGGATTCCATCTTTATGAACAAGCAGGTAATAAAAAAGCTACCTTGAAAATCAAAACCCAATAAAACTGATTTTTTAAAATGTTTTGTCTTTAAGTAGCAGGGATATAAAAGTGACAATTCAACCACTGGCTGCTCTCCAACCAAACTTTCCTCCAATTAAACTCACCAGGATTATATTTGTATTAGTCTGATTTTGCAAATGCAGTTATCACTGACTATTAAAATTTATCTTTTAGTTATGTTACTTTTACTTTCATAATACAGTTATCTTAGTTCTAAGACCTCTGGAAGAAAAATAAAGCATTTTACAATGCAATTTTGAATTAAGCTTAATAAAACCACTATTTTAATGCAATAAACCATTTCCACTTAACTTACTTCCTCAGATCCTTTATTTACCCCTCTTCCTCTTCCACGATCTTTGCGTTTCAGTTTCTTTTGCATGCTGCGCCCTCGGCCAATACCGTAACTATTGCTTATTTGTGTAGCACCTAAAAGATTACAAATTTCTGGATGAATATAATGATTTAATACTTATTATGGTGCAGAAGAAAAACTATAATACATACCACTTATATTTTTCTATTTAGTGATTATTCATTAAACTTAATATAGTGCCAACTTTTACAGTGTCTTGGCAGTTTACAGTAAAGCAAATTTAAAATAATTAAAATAATAATAATAAAATAGGACACAAATAATATCCACTGATAAAGTTGACTATTAACTTAACTGTTAAGTCTGTTCAAGAAGATGACTTAAGGACTTTTTGAAAATTAATAAGGAAGTTGTATCCTTGAATTGAAAGAACTAGAGCAGCAATATAAAAGAATTGACCCTAAATGCCAGCAGATAGATTGCAACAGAAGTAGGCAAGTATTTTCAGATGGACTGACTAACTTTCCTCTAGAAAAAGGAAAAAGTTTTTCTCTCAAATAGCATTGGCCCAATCCATGTAGGCTCTTCTTTTTTGCCCTGGAACAAATTGGCAACTAAAACACAATCTCTTTGTGTTCTTCTTGAGACCAACCTGACTTCTAATTTCTGTACCAAATACAGATAGTCCTCAACTTACAACCACAATTAAGCCCAAAATTTATGTTGCTAAGTGAGAAATTTGGTAAGTGAGTTTTGCCCCATTTTATGATTTTTCTCACCACATTTGTTAAGTGAATCACTGCACTTCTTGAATTAATAACATGGTTAAGTGAATCTGGTTATCTGGTTGACTTTGCTTGTCAGGTTGTAAAAGGGAATCATATGACCCTGGGACACTGCAACTGTCATAAATGTAAGTCAGTTGTCAAGCATCCATTTCAGCCTGTAACAGGCTGGGGAAGGCCTGCGGAGGGCTGATCGAAGCCTCAGAGGGCCGGATCCGGCCCATGGAGACTCCATTTCAGCCAGCAATGGGCTGGAGGAAGCCTCTAGCAGAGTGCTGCAGGAGGCTGTCCAGCCCAAAAACAAGGTATGTGGGGACGACTTGCAGTCCCCCCATGCCCTGTTTTTGCTAGCAGAGACATCATGGGCCATCTTGCTATTTCCAGGCCGGGTCTGCAGGCCAGATCTAAGAACCCTGCAGGCTGGATCCAGCCCGTGGGCCTTAAGTTTGACACCTCTGGCCTAGACCCTATTGACTTTCCGGAAATCTCTTAAAACATGGTTGTCAGCAGGCTTGGGGATCCAATATAAATAGAGAATGTACTATAACTATGTGGACCTTAAATACACTCTCCCATTCACTCTGCAGTGAATATATTTATATTTATGTTTTTAATTTTAAAAGTTTTTAAGGCTCTGTTTTTAATTGTTTCAACTGTAAGCCATCCAGAGACATATCCATAAAGTGGATGGCTATATCAATTATATAGATAGATCTACTGCTATGTGGCCATGTTAAGCTTATTTCCAAAATAATGCAGACTTTGATTACATTACTTGTGGCCTATTGCAATGTGCTTCATATAAAGCTGCTTTTGACAATATTCTGAAATGGGCTAGGAGGCTGCAGTTCATTTACTATCAAATACTGCATAAACGGAGTGTAAAACTCCCTTGCTAAAATAGGTACATGGCCTTATAATTTGTTTCTGAATTTAATCAAAAGTGCTGGCATTACTGACCTTTAAAGATTTGAAAGATTTATGGGCAGAATATTTAATGGATTGCTTCTGTACGAATCCATTGAATTGAAATAATTTTCAGAGTATTCTTTGTACATCTCAAAACTCCACAATCTGTATGGCTGGAATAAGAACATCTTTTTGATAAATTTATCTAGGCTTTATTTTTAAATAATTTTATTCAACTTATCAAAATATAAGATATAAACAAATGGACATACAATCTCGCTCATGTATAATCTTGCTTATTTAATATTTAAATATTTTATTGCTATTTTTATAATTCTGGTTTGTGGTTTGTTATGTATTTTTATTGCTAGCTACGTGGGATCCTACAAGATAAATATGTTCTAAATAAACAAATTAATGTTATTACTAATCCTTGAAGCCATTTTGATTACCAGCTATATAATTAAATGCAATCAACTACCCTCTAAAAAACAGTGCTTTCTGAAAATTGTCCATTCCCAATTTTAATGTCCTGGCAACTTAAATTTGGTTAAACAGTAAAGTAAGTATTCAAACTGTTTTTGAGGCAGGAAAAACTTAATTGTGCTTTTAATGTGCTTCTTCAGAGTATTAGCTGAGGAGCAGTTTGGAATCTTTTTGCACAAGACTATTTAACCATTACACATAAGACTGAAGTTGCAAAATCAGTTCATTTAATCCTCAAAGTTTCAGGCTTTTCAGCTCCATGATCTATGTTTAATTTACAGGACAAATACATTTCTGTAGAATGTCTAAACACATGACAGAATTCAAGAACTGTATGGGAAAGGGACTTTTCAACATTAAAATACCTGCTTTTACTATGTTTCCTTTCCTTTAATAAACATAAAGGAATTCTCTGCTTTTCACCTGATCTTCAATTGAGCAGAGTTCTCTTTTCTTATGAAAAAGCATGCATCTCATTGAAAGGCATCAAAGAATATGTATCAATGGCAAGAATAATGCTAGCCATTCAAGTTAACATGCTTACAAAAATTACATTAACTGGACTTCAGGTAAAAACATTACACATATAATTCCTTTTTTATTAATATGTAATTGTCCTACTGGAATAATATAACTATGTGGTCTATGTTCTCTTATGTTAAGATTTCTGATGATAACAGAGTGAACCTTTTTGGATATAGGAAAGCAGTTTAGACTGGAAGACAAAAGCCATAAGGCTAATGAACCTATAAAAGTATAATTAAACTCACTGGAAATATAATGGTGGTATGATTAATGATAAGGTGATTATTGACAGTTTTTACTGCCGCTAATGGATTAATAGTGAAGTTCTGTAATAATAAATGTGACTCTGTATTCCATTTTGCATAGATAGGTACAACTCAGATTTAATAGTTCTTTGATTACTGCCTTACCTTTGTGAATCCCTTTCATCCCTTGTTTCTTCCCTGGTTCTTTTGAAATCGGAGCTTCTAACTCATTAGTTTCTTTAGCTTGTCTATATTGCTTTAACTGGTCAGCAAAATCTTCTTTTTCATCTTCATTGTAGCCAAAATCATCACTGTAATTATCATAATCTTTGCTTTTTGATTTTTTATTATGCTGTGTCTTCTGTGAAGGGTTATATTTTCCTGAAATATGCCCATGCTGGATAAAACATAAAGTTAATTAGAAGCATATGAGAATACTAATTAAGAATAAATCTCTAGTATATAATGTAACAAGATATATCAAGATTCTACCTGAGATTTATCAGCATGTATGCTGTAGCATTTACTCTTCTAACATTTTCTTTACTGTAATTTTAAAAAATATACTATCAGCATATTATTCTTACAAATTTTCAAAAATAGGAGGAAACTGTTTCTAGTGATTACCCCCCAGACAAATTAACAGTTACTGAAGTAAGATGTCTGCTCATTTTATTATGAGCATATAGTAGTGTTGAAAGATTCTAAAATGAAATACCATAATTGGATTATTGCATGTCGTTTTCAAAATCAATGTTTACCTCCAAATTGTATATATAATTCATGTAATGTGGGTTATAGAAGACAATACTTTTTCAAGCAAAGCAGATTCTTTCTCCATGTGAAGCTAACTGTATACTGTATATCTAAGTAATTAAGATGGATAAGAAAGTTTTAAAAGTAGTTAAAGAGCTCCTCTGAAACACAGATTTAATAGATTTGAATCAATATTTTGTTTGAGGTCAAAGTTACATGACTTTATTGAACATCATGGATACAAACGCCTCTGGTACAAGCAGTTTTTCCTTATATCCTCTCTCCACTCTTTCTGGTCGGAAATAAAGATAGATATACAAGACCTGTACCTTCTTATCCTAGAGGCACCCTACTTTCATACCTTTTGTTTCTGCAATGTCCATTTCCTGTTTATACAGGAAAATAGTCAATTTGATGAATTCCAGAAAGAAGAAAAAGATCAGTATTACATTAAACTGTCTGAAAAATTTCCATTCTGGATTCCCTTTTTAAATTTTTTTAAAATGTTGACATTAATTCCAATCATATTAAGATTGTGATTGCTGAAAATGTTAAATAGAAATGATTTGATTCAAATTAATTTGAAGTGAAACACTTATTCCACTTTTATTTATTTATAAAATTTATTAGCCATCCATTTTACCACAGGGCAACTCTGAACAGCTTATAATCATTAAAGGTACGCAGATACACATTAAAACAAATTAAAACAAGCCAAATATTATGATCCAATTAAAGATGGGGGGGCAGGATGGCAGGGAGGTGTGATCTGTTGTTAGCTGATCAACCCTCTCCACTATCCATTTTTGGATGTTCCCCCATTGGACCCCCAAGCTAGCTGGCAGAGCCAGGTCTTCAGGCTCTTATGGAAGGTCATGAGGATTGGGGCAAACCTGATACTGGGGGGAGCGGGGGAGCGACAGCAAGATGTTCCAGAGTGCAAATGCAGTGGCAGAAAAGGTCCTTCTTCTGAACCCTGCCCGCTGGAATAAGTGGCCTAACAGAGCCTGCAGCATGCCTCCTCTGTTGGCATGGATGAGGCGGGCCAATCTTAGTGGAATGAAATGGTCCCTCAAGCAGTAGCAGATTAAGGCTCACTGGTGACTTAAGCACTGACAAATCTTGGTACCCCCCTCCTTTGTACATATTGTACAAATGAAGCCATATTCTCAACTTTGTGGTGCCCCCTTTGGGCCTGGTCCCCTAAATACGTGCTTAGTCTGCTTAATGGTTAATACAGCGCTGCCCTCAAGTACCCTGGACCCTTACCATGAAGGACTGTACAGGTGATTACCAACACTCTGAATTGCACCTGGAAGCAAACTGGCAGTCAATACAGCTCACAGAGCAGTGGTGTTCTATGGGTCATTCTTCAATCCCAAGGACTGACCATGCCATCACACTCTGCAGCAGCTGTAGCTTCCAAATGCTCTTCAAGGGTAATTCATATAGAGTGTATTACAATAGTCCAGCTGTGAGACTTTCTTATAAATTGAAGAACATAAGAAGCTTTAAATTGTCTTTTTCTGTAAGAGATATTTATTGGATTTGCTCGTCTATTATCTCATATTAATATCAGTATCATATATGTGTAACAGGCAGCTGAACAGTATTCATGGAAACTTATTTAATCAACATGTATCTACAGCTTCATTATACCCTATTACAAAAAATAGTAGGGTAGAGAGATCAGATTATCAGAAATCCAAAATAATTGTGCCCAGAGAGCAACGAAAAGTAAGATCATGAGCAACAAAACCCTCCTATAAACTTTAAAATGGATGAGAGAAAACTGATTACGATGAACATAAATGGACTTAATTTAGTTACTAAAAGAAGGAAAGTATTCCACAAACTAGAAAAATTAAAGTTTGATATAATTTGTTTGCAAGAAGTACATATTAAAAAAGAACATGAATATATAATGAAACAAAAAAAGTTAGGGAAATTATTTATATCATTGGCACAATGTAAAAAAAGAGGTGTGGTCCTATATATTAGAGACACAATTTTGGCAGAATTAATCCATACAGATGATGATGGAAGGATTTTAATGGTGGAAATAATGGACAATAATATAAAAACACTCTTTAATAGCAATATATGGGCCAAATGATAATCAAGAAGAATTTTACAAGAAATTGCATAAAAAAATAATTGAATTGGACTATGTTAATGTCTGTATGATGGGAGACTTCAATGGAATAATTAATGAACAGTTGGATTATAAAACACAGAAAGCAACAAAAACTAGAAAGACACTACCAAAATTCTTCTTTTAAATGATAGAGGAAATAAATTTAAAAGATGCATGGAGAGAGAGAAATATGGGAAATAAGCAATATACTTTTTACTCAAATAGGAATGAATCATGATCTAGAATAGATATGATATGGACATCAGCTGATTTATTTTCTAATATACAAGAAATTGAAATAGAAGCAAGTACTTGGGCAGACCATAATCCAATGACAGTTACTTGGAAAGGACAAAAGAGGAGATCTAGATGGACTTTAAATAATACGATACTAAAGGAAGACTTTAAACAGAAAATTGAGAGAGAATTGGTATTTTTCTTTACAGAAAACAAAAAAGAGGATACGTTACAGAATCTCTGGGACACGATGAAGGCCTACACAAGAGGTCTGATAATAGAATATACCCCCCCAAAAAAGAAAAGAAATATAAAACAGAAAAGGACTTTTAAAATACTGGAAGATGACTATAAGAAATTAGAAAAAGAATTACAGAAATCTCTGCAAAAAAAAGACATTAAAATTAAAATGGATATAACTAAACATAAAATGGGATTAATGGAAAAAGATAAGTTAGCTCAAAAGATTAAAAATGCTAAACATAATTATTTTGAAGATGCAAATAAACCAGGAAGACGGTTAGCTTATAAACTTAGAAAGGAAAGAGAATTAAGGAGAATTAGTCATTTAATAGATGAAGAAGGACATGTCTGCTATGGAAGTGAAGAAAAGAAAAGAATCATACAAGATTATGAAAAACTGTATTATCAAGAGAATATTCAAGAAGAAAAAAATCAAACAATATTTACAAAAGGCAAAATTACCACAGATACCCAAAGATATTGAAATAATGTTAGAAGGGAACATAACAATGATGGAATTAACAGAAGCCTTAAAGAAGCAAAATACAGGGAAAGCACCAGGTCCAGATGGACTGCCAGTGGAATTTTATAAGACTTTTCAGTTGGTGTTGAACCTTCAAATATTAGAAGTTATGAATGAACTTATGTCAAAGAAGAAAATACACAAGACATATATCACACTTATCACACTTATACCAAAGGAAGATACAGATTCACAGCAAGTTAAAAACTATAGACCTATTTCCCTATTAAATTCAGACTATAAAATTTTTGCTTCAATTTTGGCAGAAAGATTGAAAAGATATTTAAATAATTTTATCCATGTTGATCAAAACGGATTTCTGCCAAAGAGACAAATTATGTTATTACAACTGACACAAATGGGCTTTGGTAAAAATTTTATACATGCCATCGAGACGATATATCATAAACAAACTGCAAAGGTTTTGATAAATGGAGAATTGACAGAATCTATAGATATAAGAAAAAGGACTAGGCAAGGTTGTCCACTGTCGCCTCTGCTATTTGTGTTAACATTGGAAGTGTTGAATAGGAGTATTAGAGAAGATAAAGAAATAAAAGGAATGAAAATTAAAAAGGAAGAGTATAAATTGCAAGCTTTTGCAGATGACCTGGTATTTATATTAGAGGATCCATTGGAATCAGCACCTAAATTAATAGAAAGGATAGAAGAGTATGGAAAGGTAGCAGGTTTGAAAATTAATAAGGATAAAACAAAGATATTAACAAAGAACATGTTAGCAAGGCAAAAGAAAGAGTTGGAAGAAGTTTTAGAAATACAGGTCGCAAGCAAGGTTAAGTATTTAGGGATACACATTACATCAAGATGCAGATTGCGACAGATTTGGAAAAATGGAAAAATTTACAATTATCATTGATTGGGAGAATATCAACAATTAAGATGAATGTATTGCCTAGAATTTTATATTTATTCCAGACAATTCCAATTAGATTAGGGAAAGAGTTTTTTGAAGATTTAAATAAAATATAAAATATTGTTGAAATATATTTGGCAAGGCACGAGAATAAAACTTAAACTGTTACAGGATGCAAGAATAAGAGGAGGGTTTGCACTGCCCAATTGGGAATTATACCATCAGGCAGCAAATCTGATGTAGGTAAAAGAATGGATAACACTAAGGAATAGTAGGCTTTAGAAGGACATGACCTGCTGTTGGGCTGGCATGCATTTCTTTGGTACAAGGGAACTAAAACACAAGGGTATTTCAGAAGACACTATATTTGAGAGGCTTTGTTTTTAAATTGGGAGAAGATTAAAAAGCAATATTATTTAAAAATTCCATTATGGATATCTACTATTGAAGCTTTTTCTTATCCAACAATGTATAAAAAGGAACAAACTGTTAGATATGGTGAGATACTGAATGAAAAGGGTGAACTTAAATCTATGCAGGTGTTGGAGGAACAACATATAAAAATGAATTGGTTTTCATATTTGCAAATACAATCCAGATTTGATGATTAAATTAGAAGGTATTTATGATAAGTTTACTGACTTAGACAAAATTTTGATAGGTACTGATGAAAATGTAATTAAAAAACTTTATGGACACTTATTAGAATTTAAATTGGAGGAGGAGCAAGTTAAAGAAACGATGATTGCCTGGGGGAAAAATTTTGGATATGGGATTGATTTAGAGAAATGGCAAAAATTATGGTCTCAAAATTATAAAATGACAATGTCAACTGCTTATAAAGAAAATCTGTATAAGATGTTTTACAGGTGGCACTTACCCCCAATGAGAATTGCAAGAATGTTTAAGAATAAATCGGATAAATGTTGGAAATGTCATCAGATACCTGGCTCCTATTACCATATGTGGTGGACGTGTTCGGATGCAAAAAGATATTGGACTAAAATCCACACGTGGTTGGAAAAAATGATAAAACAACATACAGACTTTAAACCGGAAATATTTTTATTGGGAATCATACCAGAAATCTAGAATAAAGAGTTGAAATATTTGATTGTAAATGTCTTAACAGCAGCTAGAATTGTATTTGCTAAGAATTGGAAAAACGATAAAATACCTATGCAGGAGGAAGTTATTAAGAAAATTATGGATTGTGCTGAAATGAGCAAATTGACATTTGAAATTAGAGATAAAGAAGATAAACAATTTTATAAGATATGGGATTTGTTTTATCAATGGTTGGATAAAAAGACTTGGTAATGTAATAGATTAAATAATTTTGTAATAGAAATTTAATAGATTGATATAAAATATAATATAGACATATATAACCATTGGATGAAAGTGTAATATAAACTTTATAATAAAATTGAGAATATCTCGTATAAATGATGAAATAGTTTAGTCATGCATAAATAATAACTGATAAATATATAAGCATGTTTTAGATTGACAATATGAGAATTTTTTTTATAAATTGTGAGTGATGACTATGAAAGGATAACACAAAAAATCTGTAACCAACTGACACACTATATGTATATAAAATGGAAGATGGCTTTTATGTTTTTATGTTCTGTTTGTATGTTTGTCTTAAAAATAAAAACTTTTTTTTAAAAAAAAAAATCCAAAATAATATCCATTTCATTTCAAAATGTATGAATTAAATGAAGATTTTTATACTAATTGGGAAAAGGGCAGAAATAAAAATGGTTTAATTTTATTTTACTCATCTGAAAAAGGCTTGGAAATTTTACTCACTCCAAAAAGATGACATTCTTTTATAGTCTTTTATACAGGTAGTCCTTGACTTACAACCGTTCATTTAACAATAGTTCAACGTTACGACAGTCATGGAAAAAGTGACTTATGACTTTTACACTTACTTATTTACTTACTTACTTACTTACTTATTTATTTAATGAGATTTCTATGCCGCCCTATCTCCCGAAGGACTCAGGGCAGCTTACAATAATAAAAGAATGTAAAACAAAAATTAAAAAACAATTAAATATGAAATCTCACTAAGCAGTTAAAACTCATAAAACTATTACTAAAATCCCATCCCATCCATCAGTCCAGATCGGCAAGTTGGAAAAGCCATGTTTTTAGGCCACGACGGAAGGACTGGAGGTCAGGAGCCAGCCAAAGTTCCAGGGGCAGCTGATTCCATAGGGTGGGTGCTCCCACAGAGAAGGCCCTACCCCTAGGGGTTGCCAGCCGACCAGCCTGGACTAAGGCTGACTGACGGCACCCCAAAATGGCCCTGCCTATGGGAGGGAACGGGACGTTGGGAAGCCGTTACTGGCAACAGGGTCTCCCGCAAATACCCCGGTCCTAAGCCATGAAGGGCTTTATAGGTCAATACCAGCACCTTGAATCTCACCCGGAGGGCAACTGGTAACCAGTGCAGCTCGCAGGAGGGGTGTAATGGGAGTATCGGGACCCTCCCATCACAACCCACGCCACCGCATTCTGGACAAGTTGAAGCCTCCGTGTGGTCCTCAAGGGCAGCCCCATGGAAAGAGCATTGCAGTAGTCCAAACGGGAGGTAACGAGCTCATAAATGACCATATGTAGGGCATCTCGGTCCAGATAGGGACGCAACTGACGCACCAGGCGAAGCTGGGCAAATGCCCCCCTGGCCACGGCTCCCACCTGCTCCTCCAAACTGAGCCGCACATCCAAGAGGACACCCAAGTTGAGAACCCTATCTATGGGGGGGCAACACCTCATAGCTAAAGGTGGAATATCCTGGATAACTCGAGATGCTGGTACATACAGCTACTCGGTCTTAGCCAGGTTGAACTGGAGCCTGTTCCTCCCCATCCAGACCCACACCGCCTCCAGGCACCTGGACATCATGTCGAGGGCATCACTGGGTTGATTTGGGGTGGAGATAAAAAGCTGGGTATCATCAGCATACTGATGATACCTCACCCCAAAACCACGGATGATCTTGCCCAGCGGTTTCATATAGATGTTGAACAGGAGGGGTGAAAGAACCGACCTCTGAGGCACCCCACAAAGGAGGGGCCTCGGGGCCAATCTCCGCCCCCGCCAGCACCACCTATGTACAACCCGAGAGGGAGAACCACTGTAAAACGTTGCCCCCCACCCCCAGCCCCTCGAGGCGCCGCAGGAGGATACCATGGTCGATGGTATCAAAAGCCACTGAGAGATCTAAAAGGACCAGGACAGAGGAATGACCCCTATCCCGCGCCCTCCAGAGATCATCCACCAGTGCGACCAACGCCGTCTCCGTGCTGTACGCAGACCTGAAACCCAATTGGTATGGATCCAGATAATCTGTTTCCTCCAGGAACACTGGGAGCTGTCAGGCCACCACACTCTCAACAACCTTCGCAACAAAGTGAAGGTTGGAGACAGGACGAAAGTTGTTCAAAATAGCCGGGTCCAAGGCAGGCTTCTTGAGGAGGGGCCTCACCACCACCTCCTTCAAGGCAGGGGGAAGGATCCCTCACTCAAAGAAGCATTGACCACTGCCTGGAGCCAGCCTTGTGTAACCTCCCGGGTGGCATAAATCAGCCAGGAGGGACACGGGTCCAATAAACATGTGGCGGCACTCAGCTTCCCCATGATCCTGTCCACCTCATCTGGAGTCACAGAATCAAACTCCTCCCAGATGGAATCCCTAAGACCCATCGTAACACTCCCATCAGACTCTGACCAGTCGGAGTCCAAGCCGGCCTGGATCTGAGCGATCTTGTCCATCAGATGCTGACTAAACTCCTCAGCATGTCCCTGCAAAGGGTCACCCCCCCCGATTAAGGAGGGAACGGGTGACCCTGAACAGGGCGGCTGGGCGATTATCTGTGGATGCAATGAGAGCAGAGAAGTACGCATGCTTCGCTGTTCTCATCGCAGCAAGTTAAGACCTAATATAGGTTCTTAACTGCGCTCGGTCAGATTCAGACCTGCTGGACCTCCAACAGCTCTCTAGGCCTCTCCTCCGCCGCTTCATTTCCCGGAGCTCCGTGGAAAACCAGGGAGCCAACCGGAATCTGCATCGGGTCAGAGGCAGTTGCATTCCTGTGGTCACATGATTGCAATTTGATAGCTTGGCAACTAACTCACATTTATTGCCAGTTGTAGTTTCCTGTGATCATGTGTTTGCAATTTGTAACCTGTTGCCAATTTCTGACAAAAAAAAATGGAAAAATCAGCCACTGGGGAAGTTGGATTTAGTTAATGACTTTATGATTTGCTTAACAACTGCACTGATTCATTTAAAGACTGCTGTAAAAATTATCATAAATTTGGGTCTGACTTAATTTATGACTGCAATGACTAATGACAGAAATTCTGGTGCCAATTCTGGTCGTAAGTCAATGACTACCAGTGTTATATTTGCAGTACTTATCCCTTACCTCCACATTGCGAAGAGTAACAAACAAGGAATAAGAATTAATTTACGGAATAAACTATAATTACATATTTTGAAAACATTATAGTGTACATATACATCTAAACTAATCCAATATAATTAATTCAAAAGAATAATTCACATATTTTGAGAAAAATGGGGATTAGTTTGGGTAAGATCAAGCAAATATTTAAACAGCATGGAAAAATAAACAAAATGAAGTTCATGTTGAAAGCTGTACCTGAAGGAATGAAGTTTCATAATCTCTATAGAAACCAGCTCCTTTCTTATGTGATCTTTCTATACGTTCAGCATCAGAGTCAATACTATAGTCGGAACTATCATCACTAGAAGGTGAATTATGCTGAAAAGGAATAACATTATCATTTATACAATGATTGCTGTAGTATGATCATATTGTATATATGTCTATGTGTGTGTGATTCCACACACATCTATGATTGAAATTACAAGAAAGAAAGAAAGAAAGAAAGAAAGAAAGAAAGAAAGAAAGAAAGAAAGAAAGAAAGAAAGGGGCCTTGGTGGCTCAGGCTGTAAAATGCCTGCACTTAAGATCCAGCTGTCTACAATTACTGTAGGCTCGAATCCCACCAGGCTCAAGGTTGACTCAGCCTTCCATCCTCTCGGGGTAGGTAAATTGAGGACCCAAGATGGTTGGGGGCAATAAGCTGACGTTGTAAAAAATGCTGCTTAGTAATAAGCAGGCATATACAATGAAATGAAGGCTATTGCTGAGTGCATTGGGTTGTATCCCAAAAAATTGTAAGCCGCCCTGAGTCTTCGGAGAAGGGCGGCATTTAAATGTAATAATAATAAAAAAGGAAGTATATCTGAACAAAAATGAGAGCAAGGTAGAATTATACAAGGCAAATTGGCACAAGGATCAGTTTATCACCAATTAAGGTAGGTTGTATATATATTTTTAGGCAGTATTGGAACACTTAATGAGCCTTGCCAGTACACATTTCAGTTCACATAGGAATAAGAATGTTAGAAGCAGCATGTGATGATGGCTCAGTGGACTGTTTTTCTAGGCTATTTTGCAGTCTGTAGGGAACCTCACCTTTTCAAGGAGTTAATATTCAGTGACTTAATTAAAGCAAAGGCATTCCAGTATAGTTTTACATTTTGTTTAAATGAGAAATAATTATTAGTTAGAAATAAATTGCATAGCATGTTGAAGAACACTTCATACCTTGTGTTTATCTCGTCTTCTCCTTTTTGATTTTTTCTTCTCTTTTTCCTTTTTGCGCTTCTTTCGTGATTTCCTATGAGATTTTTCATTTTTAGGTTTATCTTCAACTTTTGTGCCTTTTTCTTCCTTATCTTCTTCAAGTCCAGCATCATCTATTTCACCATCTTCAAGTTCACCATCCTCTCTGCTTTAAGAAAGATAAAATTAGATAAAATAAGAATTTGAAAGATTGCAAGAAACAATGCAAAATTGTTTTATATTCATGTGTCTACTAGTCAGAATAGTTACATGCATTTAAATATGCTCACCCTAAATTAGCATCTGGTAATATATTTATTTTTATTTCATATTTCTAAATATTTCATATTTATTGTATTTCTTGTATCAGATCATACAATTCCAATTGCAATTTTTAGCATTATTTTAATAAATATTACTAATTCTCAAAATAGTTCAGAACTATAATTCTCAATTACCAGTATAAGTATAAAATATATTAATACAGGTAGTGCTTGACTTACAATCACAATATGGATCAGACTTCTGGTTATATGTTTTTACAGTCATAAGTCGAGACACCCACATGACTGGACCTGATTTTTTTTAATGGAAGTTATTAAGCAAATCACTATGTCATTTAGCAAACACCATGGTCATAAATGCAAATCCATTCTTCCAAATGAGCAGTTTTTTCAGGAAACTGGCAAAATGTGACAAAAAATACAGTCATGTGACTATGAGATGCTCCAACTGATGGTAAGGGCAAGCTGGTTGTTAAGCACCTGACATGCAATTATGTGACAAGGATGTATGTTTGTACGTGGGATGGCATTTTGTGATGGTCAGAAGTACTTTACAGGCTGTTAAACACTGAACTGGGCCCATCATAATTTGTTGTTGTTAAGCAACTAGTCGTAAGTTGAGGACTACTTATAGAAGATTGCAGAAAGTAGCAAAACTAATAGACTAAAATCCAACATTACAAATTATTTAGATCTTTCTCAGTGGCACAATCATTACAATATCTGCTAGAAGATTAAGATATTCTGATTTAAAATCTGGAAGAAATATTTTTTGAGACAGTGTAGTGCAATGATTAAGCTGTGACACTATATGTGAAAAGACCTGTTTCTATTCCTACTCTTAGCCCTACACCAAAAATTGCTGTTGTGGGTCAAAAGTACACTTTGTACTGAAGTTACAAATACATGCCAGATAAAAATATTATTGCTAAAGAAATAACAAACTAAATGAATTACCCATTTATTTTATAATATATAATTATATAATTACTATATATGTAAATACTTATAATTATGAAATATTATATATTATATACTGATCGCCCTGTGCGAGCACACAGGCTGGGACTTCTCGGGGTGTCGTCCGCACAACGTCAGCTGTCGGTGTCCCGGGAAAGAGCCTATTCTGTAGCGGCTCCCGCCTTATGGAATCAACTACCCTTGGAGCTCCGGTTGGCTCCCGATATCTCCTCTTTCCGCCGCGATCTGAAAACCTGGTTGTTTGTACAGGCCGGGCTGGACTGACCTCCTGGGGGGGTGCGATTTTAAATTGGTTTAATGAGTTTTATTTGATTTGGCTTGTTAGGTTTAATTTCTTTTAAATTATTCATTGTTCTGTGTTTTTATTTGTGAGTCCTTTCGGAGAGGGGGCAGCATACAAGTCCAAGTAAAATAAATAAAAATAAATATAAACAGATTAGTCTACCCAATTAAATAGGCCACATAGTATTTTAATGTTGCTGTTGTTTCCTTTGTTTGAAAGTTACTTTACATAAATTATAGTTATGTATTATTTTATTTATTTTATTTTTGCTGAACTGAAGACAGCATATACACTAATGCTCCCACTTCAGATTTTCCACAGAACAATCTTGTAAGATTGAGAGCTTGACTGATCCAAAAATCACTCAATTGGCTTTCATGCTTAAGGGAAGTAGAAGACTATCTTCTGGTTTCTACCAAGCACCTTAGCTCTACTGTATACCAAACTGACTCAAACAAAATTAAATTGTTTGTATTAACTTGAACTTTTTTTCATATCTGTTTATAATTTATGCTTTTAAAATTGTATTAAGGGAACATTTTTGGCATAGTTTTCTATGGTACAACCTAAGTTAAGGTTAGTGTAGATTTTAAGAATATCAGAGGTGCTATGTTGAAAATATAAACCATGACTGTGCCTGAAAATGCCCTTATCTCAGCATAGGAAGCATACAGGAAAGAAAGACTACATAAAGAAAAATGATTAAAATACTGAGATATTATACTAATAATACTAATAATCAACATTCAACTGAATTCAGAAATTTTCTTGCTGCAATTAATGGACAGTTAATTAAAAAAGAGCCATGGAAGATTATTTTTATGTATAATTCCTGCTGTAATACTTTTTTATATGCACAAAAATGGAAAGACTCTGAAATACCCATAATGGAGGAAAGATGACAGAACTAGCAAAAATGGCAAGATTAATTTGTTTGATCAACAACTGTATTTATCGGTGCCTGGAAACCTTACGGACTTTTTGCTGGGGAAAAAAAAAGAAAAATGAACTTGTGATTTATGAGTCTGACTGTTAGAAAGGAAAGCTTACAGAAAGAAGATGTGACAGTAAAATATAAAAGCATTTGTAACTGCTACCAAAAAGATCGGAAGTTGCTTTATAATCTTTTTTTTCTTTCTTTTTCTTTTCTATTTCCTCTATTTTCTTATTCATTATTCTTTGTTTCTTTGATTTTTCTAATATTTGAATTGTTATCTTATTAAAAAGTTCTTCAATAAACATATATATATCTAAAACAATTTAAAACATATTCAAAGATAGATAAAACAGCAACTGCAGCCACTACTACTTTATTTTTTGAGAATGCA
The DNA here is from genome assembly GCA_009733165.1 of Naja naja. Taxonomy (NCBI): domain Eukaryota; kingdom Metazoa; phylum Chordata; class Lepidosauria; order Squamata; family Elapidae; genus Naja; species Naja naja. The sequence goes on along the minus strand of CM019148.1, from coordinate 44,334,724 downwards.
CTTTGTGGGGCCCTGGGAAAGTTCCAGAATAGCAATAGTACTTAAACTTATATACCGCTTTATAGTGCTTTACAGCCCTCTCTAATTGATTTACAGAATCAGCATATTGCCCCCACAATTTGGGTCCTCATTTTACCCACCTCGGAAGGATGGAAGGCTGAGTCAACCTTGAGCCTGGTGAGATTTGATCTGCCAAATTACTGGCAGCTGGCTGTAAGCAGAAGTAGCCTGAAATTACTGCACTCTAACCTCTGTGCCACCTAGGCTAAGATAAGTTTGCAGATGGTATTTTATCATATTTGCCACTATTTTCATAATTACAATATTTTAGAAAATTCATTTGGTTAGGAAATTTGGCAGTCATTATAAATGGGTTAGCAGGTATACTGTTATTTATAGACACCAGATACTTCAGAATATAATTATGCCTTGTAGTTTGCAATAATGTACTTCAAAACCAAATCTATTTACTACTGGATAAACTAAGCATATATCTCACTCATTAGTAAACAATGCCTAAACCTATAGCAAAAGCTAGTATGATATTCTGACAAAGATCTCCTATTCTCACAGATACCCTTTATTTTCACAATTAGGAAGGGGTGCAGAGTTAAAGCTACATTTGAAGAACGAAGTGTTCTAGGTAATAACAGACTGAAGTTTAATTCCCTTACTTTTCACCCTCACTTAAATTGGCCTTCTCCAAATTGGCATTGTCTAGGTATGTTGGACTATAATTCCCAGAATTCCATATCAACTTCTGGGATTTGCAATCAAATACTTCTGGACAATATCAAGTTGAAGAGGGCCAATTTAAAATGCACACTGAGCTAGGGAAACTTTAGAACAAAGGAAAAAATATTCAACACAGCTAATGGAAACATTGGCACAGCTGGCAGAGAAACAGGATGTGTTCAGAAAAGTGACTTAGCTCAGCCATGCAATAAGCTCCCTAAGGTATAAACGAAATCATCTTTGGCAGCTTTCAGGCTACAGTTATATAAGATTCTTAATTTATAAGTATTCAGATGTATTTAATATATCCAGCTTCCAAAGTGAAGTTACACAAGACGACCTTTTCAAAATGCAAGAAACTGTAATTATGCCTTTAATGTAGTTACTTAACAATACACTGACCGTAGGAACTTAACTGATGTAATTTTAATCTACAGTTTAGACATACAATGACTTTATATACAGTATTTAAATTACAAAGTATATTTTTGTCACACTGATGTGTGTGTGTATATATATCTATATATATCTATATATCATATTACAAAAGCAGTAACAAGAAGATATCTTATATTGTTACTTTGAAAAATATTGTTTTGAAGCCAAATTTCCAAAACCTATTTAACTTCATCCTATTAATAAAGATTTTAAAAATATTTAATGTGAAAGTAAACAATGAAGATGAAAAAATATATTTGCTTTCCATTATTTCAGTTGAACTCTATAAAACTACACTATAAAGAGTTTTGCATTTGAAACTACAATTTTTTTAACTAATAAACTAAAACATGATAATAACTGAGAAAGGCTCTTTCCAAATTTTTAACAGAAAACTTTAACCAAACTTAATTACTCATTTGAAACATTTAAATTATATAAAAATATTAAACAGATCATGTGATGTATTAATTTTCAAAAAAGAAACTAATTTAACTCTCACAACCATAGAAGTACCAAATATTCCCATGTAGCTCTAAATTTTTATGGTATCTTCTAAGACTTCAATATTATGAACTTCTATAGAATATAATACTTGGGATTGTCACTGCTACTTCTATACTTTTAACAGATGCTAATAGAATTTCCTTTGTATCTTAAATTCCAAATTATTTTATATTATGAAGACAAAGATTGATGTATGCATATTTGGGAAGTGTATTAGCAAATGGATAATTAGTCATTGAGTTAATGTTTAAATACTTAACAATTACACATGAATAAGCTATATTTAAATTTTAAGCTTTGTACATTATCTCAATTTATTTATAAACTCTCATGTAGAAAAATAGTCAAGAAATGCAGTTTCAGGGAGTTACTAGTGAATGGTTTAAGCATTTATCTTATCTATTCCAGATATATTTAGTTAGGTCAGTGCAAAAATAGAACAGGAGAATGGGCAACTAAGATGGGCCATCGTCACAGGTTAAATAATTGAGACCTGTCTCTAGATCATTTTATTGAAACAAAATGAGAGCTCTCTTGAAATGAAAAGAGCACATCCCTTTGTTTCCTTCAAAATGTTACATGGAAGTCAGTGAACAAGATAACTCCATTCTATTTGAAATACCATAGTTGAATGTGGACTTTCACTACTTGTTTTGAGATTACTGACTTTTCTAATAAGAGAGAAGGTGGGGTGGGAGGGAGGGAGATAGATTGCCTTCCTACTTCAAAATAAGGAAGTACAACTCTTGTCTATTATTCTGTCAAAAATAATTAGGTAATCTCAACTTTAAAGTTATCCACTTAAAATGTGTTTCATTGATTAGACATCTTGAAGGTTAAAAGGAAAGAATATAAGAAATTATTATTATATTTGTCATGATTAACAGGAATAATTTAATTAGGGGTTATTTTGCAAAGTCATACAATTTCTAAGCTTTAGGTGTCCTTCGCCTTAGTATAATTCCACCTATCTAAACAAATCCACTTATAGATTTAGATTGGCTGGTCAACGTCAATATACTACATGAATACTTTTTAATTTTTTTTGTCCAATTGTATAGAAAAAAGTTTGTTGTTTGGCATGCATCTTGTATTTATTATTGAAGTTTGTCACTTATCTGTAAGTTGTACATTATTTTGTTCTGGTTTTACTAATTAACATGCAAATCTTGCTGGACAGTTCGGTTTAGGCTAATACAGGTAGTCCTCAATTTACGACCACAACTGAGCCCATAATCTGTGTTGTTAAATCAGCCATTTATTAGGTGAGTTTTGGCTCAATTTTATGACATTTCTTGCCACAGTTAAGTGAATCACTGCAGTTGATAAGTTAGTAACATAGTTGTTAAGTGAATCTGGCTTCTCCATTGACTTAGATTGGCAGAAAGTTGCAAAGAGCGATCCCATGACTTTGGGACACAGCAACGGTCACAAGTATAAACCAGTTGCCAAGCATCTGAATTTTGATCACATGATCATGGGGAGGCTACAAAGTCATAAGGGTGAAAAATGGTCATAAGGCAATTTTTTCAATTTTTTGAACAGTCACTAAAGGAACTGTTGTAAGTCCAGGATCACCTGTATTAAAAGTAACAATGCTGTACTGCAGTATCCATTTTGAAATATCCACTGTTTAATCAACAATTTAAAACACTGTAACTACATTAGTGAAGAAGTGGTGATCTGAAGGCATGATATATAAGGCCCAGACCTGATTCACTGTAGCTATGGGCAAGTCATTTGAATTGCTATTCTCCTTGGTATTCCTATTTGTAGAAGAAGGGAAAAGGCTATATCCTACTTACTATGTTGCTGCATGAATAAGGGATTATGTAATGTTTTGTATCACTTTCATAAAACAGCATTGTACATACTTGTGGAGGGACACCGGGATTTTAGGAAACTTGTCTGTTAATGGAACCTCCACTACAAATCTTGATGTAAAGAAATTTTTTGCATACATGTGGGAAAATGTGGGAGAAATAATTTCAGGTTTCCACATGTTTAAAAACAAATTAGTGAAGAAAGCCGTATCTGTATGAAAACAAACATTTGCACAGAGACACAGAGAAAGAGAGAGACAGAGAGAGAGAGACAGAGAGAGAGAGAGAGGAGCAGGACCTCAAACCAAAAAACACCTCTGGTTTGTTAGATTATGGAATTAGAATTGTAAACTGGCAAAGAGAAAAATATGACAAAACCTCATATATACACACATACAAAAAAGAGTTCCAGTTAATGTGTAAGGTGTATACATTGTTATACAGCTTCATATATGTTACATATATGAGGGGATACAGTCTGCCTTTGAGTTCAAATGGCAATGAGACAGGGGATTAAGAACAACAGTGACATTACACATAGCCAATGTATAGTGCATTTTATGAAAAAAAATGTAAAAAAAGGAAAGGTAAAAAAATGCATGCAAAATGCACCTTGAAGTTATTACCCACCCTTAAAACATCCTTGTAGCTAGACTAAAAAGAAAAAAAACCCACCCCTACCTCAGTCTGAAGGTGACTTTCCCCCATACAATGCTATAGACATTTTCTTTCCTTAAATTCACCTAGGCACATTTAAGACATCGTTATTACCACCATTATCATCATCATCATCATCACATAGCATACCATCATTCTTAGTTATTATCACTGTTAATTATCACCATTGAGAAGCGGAGAGAGAGAAAGAGAAAGAGAAGAACGTTACTCGACCTTTCGTCCCCTGCATGTTGCCTGTCAGAGTCGGGCATGTTTTGGTCAAGAACTGGGTTTGGGGGCTTGGAGAATAGGCTTTCAAAGGCCATTGTGCTGGCTGTGCCTGTGTGCGGGGAGGAGGAGGAGGAGGAGGAAGGGGGGAGGAAGGCAGGACGCTGCTGCCAGTCGTAGGGCGCAGGGAGAGGTGGAGGCGGCGCGCACTCGTGCGCACACACAAACACACACACACGAGGGAGAGGCAGCGCTGCGTCTACAGGGCTGGACGACGCGAGGTGTCCCCTCCGTGCAGCGGCGAACGAGACTTCCCTCACGGGTTTACTGAATTGGGGGGAACACAAACAAAAGCTACACAAACGGGCATTTTTTTTTAACGGCCGCTCGAGGGGAGGCTGTCCTGCACCTCACGGGGAAAAAAAGAGATGGGAGATAAAGGCAGCTTCGGTACACACAGACCATACGGAGGAAGGAGGCAGCAGGAAGAAACAGGCAGAGCGGAAGGGAGGAAGACGGACACGTTGGTCGGAGAGATGAGCTGCTCTGATTATATCTTCCTTACAAACATGGCGCCCGCCCGTTCGCTCACTACAAGAGAGAGAGAAAGACGGGAAAAAAGGGGGACCAATGGCGCGCGCGAAATGGATGGGGGTGGGGGCGGAGGCTGGACACGCTCACAAAATGGCGGCGGTTGGCGTCTCTCACAAAGCGCCGAGCAAGCCTAGGTAGGGAGAAAAACAACAGCCAGCTTCCCCCTGGCAGCTTTTGGGTCGCCGTGACCGATGCGGCGTTTGGTTGCGCGCTCTTCGGTGCCTCGTTGTCGTCATCGGATATAGGAAAGGTTTCCCCGCCTGCCATTGGCTCACGCCGCCGAGGGCAAGATGCCCGTTGGGCGCGCTAGGGAAAAAAAAGGGGGGGGGAAGCGAAAAGCGCGCGCGTCTATATGGCGATGGCGCAATCGCTCTCTGAGGGGATTGAGTACTATAGCCGCGCGGAATGGTTCGTGTTTTTGGCTTCTCTTGGCGCCTTGGCTTGAGAGCAGGACGAGAAGGGAACGTAGTTGTACAAGAAAAGCAGGGAAACTGATTGTTTAACTTACGGTCAGTCCCTACTCACGCTCAGTAATGTAGGACTGCACTAAAAACGAAGGGGGAAATGGGTTCGCTCAAATGTTCGGAAAAGGCAAGGGCAGAACTATCAGCGTCAAGCTTGGTTACTTTTTAGATAGGAGACCACTAGGAAATCTCAGTTGTAGCTTGGATTGAGAAATAAAAATAAATACCCTGGATTCCTGGAAGAAGCGAAGGGCAAGCTCTCTTGGTCTCTATTACTGTCAAATAAGCAATATCTTTGTGTCCATCCTGTCACCAGGAGCTAAACTGTTTAGTATACAGTTTTAGTAGTTCATCCATTTTTATATTGCAGGTACATGGCTTGACTTTCGACTGCAACACCCAGTCCTCTAAAACTTTTACCAAATTTTAACTTGCAGTCTAGCCTATAGTTCTGATATATTTAATTTTATTTATTTATTAAATTTATATCTTGCCCAATTCCCAGCAACTCTTGAGTAGTTTACAAAATGGTAAAAACATCTAAAAATAAGTAAACAACAAAACAAAACAAAAATTACAAAATTGGATGAGAACAAAGAAAAAAAAACAACCTCCACAATTAAGGAGAGTTTCAATGGCCCTTGCTTAGGTCAACAGTGAGTTCTTCAGGGCTCTTCAAAACACCAGTAGGGTGGGGGCTATTTGAATCTTAAGGAAGATATTGCTACAGAGAAGTTGTGCTTCCAGAGTCCTGATAGATGCATTGTTTAATCAAAGGAACCTGGAGTATGCCAACCCTGTCAGAGTGACTGTACAGATAACAATCAGCTATCTGAATCACACCCGGAAGCAAAGTGGCAACTAATGCAACTAGCACAAAGGTGTTACATGGGAATACCAAGGCATGCCCATCACTGCTCATGCCTCTGCATTTTAGACCAGTTGAAGCTTCTGGGTGATCTTTGAGGGTACTTACATGTAGAGTACATCTCAAAGCTGACCGGGACATGAGTGACGATCTGAATTTATAAACCAATTTATGGTTTATGGTGGTTACTCATCCAAATTCTACCATCTAAGCCAGTGGTTGCCAACCTGTGGTCCGCGGCCCACTGGTGGTCCGTGAGAAAATTTTGGTGGTTTGCAGAAAAATGTCACCCCCAGAGCACCCCCCAAAGCAATTAATCCAGGCTGCGCAGGAACACAAGGCTGTGCCGCCCATTCACTCCTTACCTGGCAAACTTGCCTGCTAAGTTGCTATTTTTCCTTCCCCCCCCCGATCATCAGCTGTTCTGCTGTGCCAAAGATTTAGATTAGTTAGAAAGCAGGAAACCATTGGATTTTTTGCTTTCTAGCTAATCTTTAGATCTTTGGCTCTGCTTTTAAGCAGAGCCAAACCTTCTTTAGGACTGAAGTTTCTGTTATTCAGTGCAGACTCAGGTAGCCAATGGCAGATAGATAGAATGATTCTATGAGCAACTCAATCTGCCTGCCTGTTTTGCCTGATTTTGGGTAAAAGTTGCTTTTTTAATAAAAAAAATCAGTATTTACATATATGATGTGTTGTGAGTTAATTTTGTGAGTTTGCTTGCAAGCAAATTTTATGTGACAGACTCGGGTAGCCAATGGCAGAATGGTAGATCTCTGAATCTCTGATTCTGTGAGCAACTCAATCTGCCTGCCTGCTTTGCTTGATTTTGGATAAAAGTTGCTCTTTTTTTATAAAAAATTCAATATTTACATAAATATTTATAATATTTACATACAAGCCATGCCCAGCCAGTCACATGACCACTAAGCCACACACACAAATTAGACCACACCTACAGAACAGGTTGTTAATAACTTTGAATCCCACCCCTGCCTCCGTATGTTCGTGTGTGTGAGAGGGAGAGAGAGAAAGAGGTTAGATCAGATCTCTCTCTCTCTCTCTCCCACCAATGTCAGCAAGCCACCGTCAGTCAAAAATCATATTAGTGGTCCCCAGGATTTAAAATTATGAGTTTGGTGGTCCCTGAGATCCAAAAGTTTGGTGACCCCTGATCTAAGCATCTTGGTATCTCATGGAGATACCATCATATAATGGTGGAGGTCCATTTGATGCACGCAGTGGCTACATCTGAATTGTGGAAGTTGCCTCAAGAAGCTACATTAGAATATTTAACAGTCTTTCAGAAATTGATGAAAGCTTTTTTTATGAGAAAAGCTATACTTTCCAAGGAATGTACATTTATTTGGCATATTCTTTTTGCTGTTGTATCTGTTTGCTATGCAATATTATTATTTCTTCTTCTAATTGTTATTCAGGCTATGTTACACTCCAAAGAAATATAACTGAAGACATTTCACTCCATAACAATTTGCCTGGTTGTCAGAGATAATAAAGAATGAAGTTCTACATAAATAAATAAGAGCCTTTCCATGCAATCATTTCATATTATTATTCAGGCCTCTTGACCCTCAGCAAATGCCAAGGAAAGAATGTAGCTACTTTAAGAATGGTGCTATATATGCTACTGCATAGTCAAAAGCTCTATTTTGGAATCAAATCTAAAGTGCTGCACAGCTCAAATTGATAACATCTGAACAGATACTAGTTCTTGTTATTGATTTATTTGTGTTAGAAGCTTCACAATTAAAATAAAGCATACTCTATGACATAACATTTAAAACAAAATACAAGATTAAAGTACGTACAAATTAAACAGATCTTGCCCAGAAACTAGAAACATTGTGTTCTGTCGCGCTGCCACTGATCAGGACACAAAGGGCAGGTATACATATGTGTTGTCTGCATGTCACCATAATCACAGAACAGAAGCCACTGGATAGCCCCATTTGTTCAGAGTGTTTCTGGATCTTGTACTGCTGTGCAGTCTATTCAATTATTTACATACTTCCCAGCTTTCATCAGACCCAGGTGCTAGCTCCTCCATTGGATCTTATCTAGAGGGGTAGGTCTAAGGCAGTGATGGCTAACCTTTTTGGCACCAAGTGCCCAAAGCGTGTGCATGCGCAAACCCCAAAATGCAATGCCCACACATCCCCGTGCATGTGCCCCACCCTCCATGCATGTGCAGCAGAGACTTGAAGACCAGCTGGCCAGCGGGAGGCGCGCACGCATGTGCGGTGGAGTGAGCTGGGGCAACAGCTCGTGTGCCTGCAGAGAAGGCTCTGCGTGCACTTCTGGCATTCATGCTATAAGTTCGCCATCACAAGTCTTAAGGCATCCAGTAACCAATTCTAGCTTCATTGAGAGCAACATCTATTATCCCAGGATGGGTTGATTTGTATTAGCCTGGGCAAGTATATTTGAGAGCTAGAGTTGTCTTAAGGACCCTTGGTTGGTGTCTTGTTAAAATGATTGATTTTAACAAGATTGATTTTAACAAGAATGTTAAAATGATTTAAACAAGAATGATTAAATCACACAATTCAAATATTCTTCAAATATTTTTTACAAAGGGGGAAATGTTTTTGGAGATGTTAGAGTTCACTTTTGTGAATAACCTCCACTGGGACTTGGATGAAGAACTGTGGCTCTCCTGATTCTTCTAGTTATCTCAAAGTCCTCTGATGCTATTGACCGTACAATGACATTTAGATCATCTGTCAGCATTGAGCTATATAATAGTGGTTCTACTTTGTTCTGAATGGGCAGTTACATCTGATATTAAAGGGGTTGGTTTATGTGTGGATAGGGGGAAATCATTGGTTTGGGGTGAGGTGTCATCAATACAGGTGACATCCTGTTGTTCATTGCCATTCAGGTTGGGCAGGAAATACAGTGATTGTTTTATCCTGATGACTAAAGGCTATCAAAATTCTGGATGGGATGAAATGGTTGCGTCTGAACTCACAAACTGAATTATTGATCGTCCAGAAACCTTTGAATTATCTAATGACATTCAGTTCTTTCTTTTGGGAAGGAACTTATGTTTACTGCATATAGAGTCAGGCTGGTGCACTAGATGTGGCCCTATTTGGAGCTGGAAGGCTTAGTGATGGTAATTTATGACCATATTTCTTGTCTGGATTCAGAAATTTAAGTGGTTCAAAATGCAGTGCCAACAGACCTACAAGTTAAAGCACTTATACTCCAGGCCTTGCATTTGCTACTGCTTGTTACTCATCATTCCCTAAATTGTCTACCCCAGAGTAACTATAGAATCATCTCCTCAAAAGGAACATCCTGATGTTTTCAGACCTGTCCTTCCACAGATTTCTAACAGCTGAAAAGCTGTTAAGCAATTTCTGAAAGTGATTAGAAAAATAAGTATTGTATACAAACTTAGTATCATTTTAAAGGCACCAACTACAGTTTGAGCAAGATGGCAATTCCTGCATCTTCCAGTGTTCAAAACCTTCTAGAGACTACAGTTGTTTGGTTTCCTCAAAAAAACCCCACTGTCTGGAGCATTTGTGGACAATCTTCTATCTCTCTTTATGCGGAGAGATTGGAAGAGCCAGTTTACTCAATGACTCTTCATTTTTTGATGTGGTCATCTGATCTGTTTTTGCAGAGCTATCTCCATTTTGCCATTTCTTCCTCTGGAAGTGATTTGCTGTACAAGTATTGTATGAGGCTCAAATAAATAAATATGAAATGCAGACTCTACTTATTTTCTTTATTGCTGCTTTTTTCAATCTTGTACTTTCTCGATATATTAAACATAATTCCTAACGGCATCCCCAACAGACCTAAAAGGAAAATTTGGGGAAACATCCTTATTATTGATAAGTTTATCTTGATAAAAAGTTTATGCTTGTCCACCAGGAGGCATGTTTGAGCTTTTTATGGTTTTTTTAAACAAAAGTAGAGCCATTCACATAGAAAAATTTATTGTTCTCCGAACAAAATACTGACAATACTCTCAATAGAGAGAAACCACTATTTTACAGTGAAGAAGAAATTCAGTAATGAGTCTTGTGGCAAAGTTTTTGAAAGATTATATAGTTTTTAAACATAGTGGCATTCCATCTCTCCCCCTACCCTGCCATATGAATAATAGCATTTGGAGTCACTTTTTAGACCATCTAGTTTAGTAAGTCTCAATAGTTTTATCTATTTATCACAAGAAATCTGTGCCATCTATAAATAAGTCCATACCAGTGGTGGTATTCAGCAGGTTCTGACCAATTCTGGAGAACCGGTAGCGGAAATTTTGAGTAGTTCGGAGAACTGGCAAATACCACCTCTGGCTGGAGATTTTACAATATCCTTTCCCCTGCCACACCCACCAAGCCATGCCCTTAGATTAACACCATAGTCTTATATTGGAGGGCACCAGATTGTGGGAGGCTACATTAAAGAATTTACAAAGATGTGATACAACCCAGGGGAATGTTTTTTTATACAAATATTCATCAAAGTGCAAGTTACTTCCATTTACTTCAGTGCAGGAGAATTGTGTAGGAAAACTTCCTATCAAGTTACAAAAATAATTGTTTTTTCACAATTATAATTCTATATTGTTAATTGTTTTGAAGATTCAAATTCCAGAATATTTTCTATATTCTCTACATTATAAAACTAAAAGAGTATGTAATATTCACCATTTGAGAAAGAAAAGGGGAACTATATTAAGTACAGTGCTTGCTTACTATATGCAAAATAATAATTCTGTATTCTCTTAGTTTATAAATATTACTGTGATGACCAGGGGCATGACATATAACAGTATACTCAAGTCATTGTTTTTTCTCTCTTGCAAGTGTAAAATAAATGCTCAATTCATAGACAGCTATGGAAAGAATAAGCTCTCCAAAACACTTAAGCCATAATTACATGCATTCTATGTTGTCAAGGAAAAACAATTGGCATATAAGAAGCTAATGAATGGCACTTTTTAATTAAATGAAAAGTGTAATTAAAATTGCTTTGTTTGGCTAACAAAATTTCTCAGTACCACAAACCCTCTTTTGTTACACAAATACCACAGGAACCAGGCTTTAGTAGTACATATAACTTAGTAATATACTTAACAACCATAACAAACTAACATGGTTGAAAAATTCATTAAAATCTACATCAGGATTAATAAGCATTTTAGAATGTAGACTTCCTTCTTGAAGCTAGTTTGATTTTTAAATGGAAGAACTCTACAAATAATGAGATGTCTACAATTACTGAGGATTAAATTTATTCTTTAATACTGAACATAAAATTCAACGGTTGAATAATCTGATCAAATATAGATTAGTTTCATTCAACTCCCAACAATAAATTCTATATATACTGAAAAATGTTAGAACCTTTGAAAAATATCTCTTGGATTTAGAACTTAACCTGAAGAATTGTATAATTTCATTCTCAAGCAATGTCTCTAATGACTGGAAAAAAATAAAATATTCTGTAATGGCTGGAAAGTAAAATTTGGAGGCTTTTACAGAATGAACTAAAGATTAAGACTGTAAGAAGCAAGAAGAAAGAATATAAAGTTTGTTTTATAAAATGAGACATGTTTGTATAAATCTGGAATTCCTTCATGGGCTTTTTGCTAACATTGAAATGTCAATGATTCATGGATTTACATATGAATAAGTATGGTTACAGGAAGATGTATGTATGTAACGCTATATGTAATGCTAAAGGGTGTGATGAATTATTGCATTTGTAATGAACATTGGAAGCTAATTCTTTATCTCTATTTCCCTTTTTCCTATATTATTATTCTGTATTTTGTCTGTATTTTATTCTCTGCTTTCTCCTCTTTCTGAGTTTAGTTTGCATTTTCTTTTACTCTTGCTATTAACATTTTAATAAAGCATTATTTTTTTTTAAAAGGAAACATTATTTGTTTTGGCTTTGCACTGATTTTTCACCTCAGAAGGGAGGATGTTCAATAGGAATGGAGTAGTTCCTAAGAAAGTCTGCTTTCAAACTCTCAACTCTAACTTCCCAAGGAAATAACAACATACTCTCCTGGATTGAAGGCACGGGACAGGCAAATTTTTCTCACATCCAAGGATAACACTTCCATCATTGTTAAGCAGTGTTTAATAATGAGCAGTGTTAATAGAAAGGAGGATGAAAAAGAACAGTCCACTAAAAAATATGCATTGGGAATGCTGGTAAACCATAGTAGAGAGGGAGGAGGAAGATTCTTCTTGATAACTCCTCAGATGAGAATGAAGCTTTAGAAAGCAACATTTGCCCAGTGTTGTATAATTAAGTGCTTCTTATTTGACCAGGTATCATTGTTATGGGCCCAAATCAGCAGGAGTAAATACTTGAGAATTACCAGACATGGGCAACAAAAGACAGCTACTGTACTCAGTGAGATTAAAGTGTGAGGAGGAGTGCCGGAGGAGTAATACCTCCTTAAAAACCCTTGATCCAGCTGGCCGGGTTGGTAGCACCTTGTAAGGGCCCCTTTCCAGGGTTACAGGAGAAGATGGTCAACAGTTTTGAAGGCAGAAGAGGGCTTTATGCTCCAACGGCAGATAAAATGGTAGAACCATCTTCTAGGAGAAGGGAAGCTCTGATTTCAAACCTCCACTGCCTTGTGGCTATATGTTATTGGAAAAGGCTTCAGGAGTCAACCTCGAGGCAAAATCTGGAGCAGGAGTCCCAGAAGCAGTTCGTGACTGTGTACAATCACGTTCTGGTAACTCCTGCGATGCAACTGGAACTAATCGTATTGGCTCTGCCGTTCCATTAGACTACTTCAGTGATGTGGAGAGGGGGATCTGCTGCTTGGGTAACAGTTCATCATCCATATTAAACTACCCAGGCCTCGTGCTCTGGACAGGACACTCCAGCTTTGCATTACAGCATTGAAACAACACAGGAAGTGGCAGTTACCATTTCATAGCACGATACTATAGTCTCTTGAGACTGAAGGATGCCACTTCATTCATTTAAAGTGTTAAATTGCTTATATTTCTTTGCTGCCATCTAGGCTAGGGGATGCCTATGTTTGCCCTTCTCAGCTGTCTTTGGGATGGTGGCCTCCCTTGCCAGTGAAGTTAACCCTCCTTTCACTGCACTTAAGAAAGTAAAATATTGTTTTCATTAGCATTTAAAGGACACATGAACATTGGAATGTATTTCCAACTTGCAGTATTCTAGGGGGTTACTATGCCACCAAAATCAAGTCTTCAGCTGCGTGCTGTAATTTATTGTTTCTGTTAATTAGATTTCCAGAGAATTGTGTGGTTGACTCATGCTGGACTTCTTAAAAATAAGTTTGGTTTGGCTGCATTTCTGTATATTTCTGTATATTCTGTTTGTTCCAGGTCTCTAATAGTACAAAAGAATTTGATTTATTGTGGAAGAGCAGAGTGCTTAGAAAAAATTGCAAATACCTGTGATGTCTTCTTCATCTCTTATTTGAGTCTTCTCCCACAGCAGAATTTGTGTAAAACTGCAACCTTAAAACAAATAGGGGAGGAAAACAGAGGAACCATGTGCATGTTGGAAATTTCTCAGCCAGCATCAGAGAAAACAGTCAAACAAAAGAAACCCATTTTCCTCTACAGAGACTGGAGGGTCCAGAGGAAAATAAAGAGACAAAACAAAGGACAATACAATGTGAGGAGGTGCAAAGAACTTTACATGTTGCCCATTAATAGAGAAGGAAAAAGAGAAGAAATTGCACAGAGAGGAATTAAGGCAGAATATGAACATTTTGCATCTGAGCAGCATACTTGAGTACGCAGATTGGTTTTATAATCTTCACCATTACAGTGAGATGCAATGAATTTGTATTTAACTCAGAATCACTGTTTCTAAATGTGAGTCCATCTCTACAAAATTAGTGTATTTAAACATTATTCTTACCTTCTTTAGCCTACTCTTCTGGAGATGTACTTCTTATATTGGGTAGAATTTAAGAGGCCACATCATTTCTATTCAGAGTATTAAGAAATGTTGAAAAAACTTGTATTGTTGAGACATTTCACAAACAGAAAACTACATAGATTATTCTTTCCCTGATTGTTGCATGAATCTGATTCATACTACACATAATATGTACACTACATAATGTGTAGTGTGATACATAATGTGATTTGTCTGGTTTTGTATGGACCTCCACTGTGATTTGTAAATGATGGCTTGGAGCTTAGTATGTTTTTATGAACCTAGTCATTTAAAATTCATTCAACAGGCCATGTTTCCATATGAGCTCAGTCAATTATGTATTCATTGAACAATCTTTCCTGCAAATTGCTATGGAGAGATGCAGTAATTCAGGATTAGCAAACTGTAAAATCTGGTGACACATCAGCCTCTCTGATTATTTTTATATGTTGTGTCACATTAATAATCAGAAATGAAGAAGCAGATCACCCAAGGAATGCTAGATGTAGCATTTTGCATTTGAGTTAGAAATATATTTCGTTAAGAGACAGTTGAAGCTTTTACTGCAGGTTATTCTCTAGGTTTTTTAGTTAACATACTTTTGGGCCTGTCTCATGGACTTAATGGCTGGAACTTACACAAAAGATTCTCTTCTCATTGCAAGATTCCATCATTCCAGACATCAGAAAGGTCAAATGGGCTTTATTCCTTAGCAAGATTATAAAGCAAAACTGTCCCCCACTATGTTTGTATATCATCATGACATTAAAGCAATTACTGTTACCTCCAGATAAATATTTTTATTTATTTTTTTTTATTTTTTATTTTTATTTTTTTAAATTACATTTATATGCCGCCCTTCTCCGAAGACTCAGGGGCTTACAATTTTGGAGCACAACCCAATCAGCAATAGCCTTCATTCCATTGTATATGCCTGCTTATTACTAAGCGGCATTTTTACAAGGTCAGCTAATTGCCCCCAACAATCTTGGGTCCTCAATTTACCTACCCCGAGAGGATGGAAGGCTGAGTCAACCTTGAGCCTGGTGGGATTCGAGCCTACAGTAATGGTAGACAGCTGGATCTTAAGAGCAGGCATTTAACAGCCTGAGCCACCAAAGCTCTCAAATATTTGTACTTCGATAAGCAAAACTACCCAAATCATAGCCCAACTGATGCTTCTATGGCACCTGGCATGTATTTATGATGTTTCCAGTATTCTGGGGTCATGTGATGGTTTCGTGACCTTCTGACAAGCAAAGTCAATGGGGAAGCCAGATTCACTTTACAGTCATGTTACTAACTGAACAGCTGTGGCAAGAAAGGTCATAAAATGGGGCAAAACAACTGTCAGAAATTTTCGGCTCAATTGTGGTCATAAGTCGAAGACTACCTGTACTGTGGCAAGAAGTATAATGCAGTATATGATAGCATCCTACGTTAACTAAATTCAGCAACTTATAATTGAAACAAGAAACAAATGCTAGAAAATGGAGCACATAATTTTAGTGTAACGAAGGCAGAGAGCAAGTTTTCTAAAATCTCACCAGTACCACCTTTTAATCACTTTCTCACTAAAGGCAAAGGCAATCTGGGAGAAAAATGCTTTGAATGAGAAAGCCAATTGAATGTCAAAATCAACTATGGGTCTATATAGATAGATATCTGGCTGATCTTATAAGAGGGTTGCCTGAGTCAGCAGCGGTAAGAAATGTACATTATGCAGTTTTTCAGGACCAAGGATAGCAAAAAGGCAACTCATGTTGTAGAAACTAAACAACAATACAGAGTCTTCCTTTAAGAGATCCACTACACTGAAGTCAGAAGAGAGCAAACAATATGCCCGTAATTTTAAATTTTTATTTCTCCATAAAGGAAAACGTTGATTCTTCTGTACAGGAGAAAATTGTGGGCTTGGTGCTTGATCTAAGAAATGTATTCTTAATCAACTTATATAATATTGAATAGGATGTAAGCGGTTAATAGTATCTTGGAGGCTCAAACCTTCAGAAAAATTCATTGAAATCAGATAATTCAATACATATTTTCAACTGTTTAGATAGCAAAATCTTTTGATGTGGCAGCTGAAGGGACAGCGTGTAATTTCAGGAAAAGACTGTTGCTTAAGAGTGCAGATAGATGTTACATTCATGTTTTTGTGCATTAAAAGCACCTCTTTGGAACTGCATCCACAGTGCTACATAGCCCTAATATTTGCAACCTATGCACAGAGTAGATGGGGAAAAAAACAAATACAACTACCTAGATTCAATTTTTCTGAATCCTTAACTTACTCAAGGATGATTGTTTAGTAATGGGTATGCATTGCTGGAGTCCATTCCTACAATGAAATTATTTGGCATGGAAATTTTTTTCCATGCATAACCTGGCCCTGCTGGATCATGACGAATAGATTGCTGTGGTAGCATTTTGCTATAAGCTGGTGAATTTTGAAATTACATTCCACAACTAAATATTAAGCAAGCATTCCAGAAGAATGAATAAATGGTTTATTTAGACTTTTTAAAGACATAAAGCCTAAACATAAAAGTTATTATTTTTCTGAATTCCTTTCAAAGGGACACACAAATAAAATCTAACAGATAGCAAAATAAAATAACCAAATAATAAATGTAAATATTTTGTCCTTCCAGATGGAATGGAATTTTGCTTGACAGTTTTATTGTTTATTCTTTATAAATAAGGATTATTGGCTTATTTTCTAGTCTCTGGAATGACAGAAAAGAAATTTGCTCCCTTTTCTGAGTGAGAGTTCTTTAGATATTTGAAAACAATTTAATATTTTTTCTTCAGAGTAAACAGATACATATCTTTCTTCATAAAACCTGACTTTCCAACCCTGAGCATCATTATGTAGTTTTCACTTTTCTTCTTAGAAAGATAATCTTGGAAAGGCTTAAGATGGAAAATGACAAAGAACTAAGGAAAATAGATACCTGTGGTTGGAGAACATATAAGGGGACATTTTTTTTGCCTGTTCTCATCTGGGAAGCATGAGATACGATTTTTGATCCACAATTTCTAGAAAAGTGAATTTTTTTGCAATTATAATAAAAGAAATAAGCAGTTCCTTCCTCAAACGAAGTCCTGGCCCATCTAGTCCAGCAATCTGTTCTCAGTGGCCAACCAACTGCAAATGGTGTCTGCTAGTCTCCCAGCAGATGGTTTTCAGAAATAGTCACACTGCCATCAAATAGCTATTGATTCCCTTGACTTCCACAAATTGATCCAACTCTTTTTTGAAACCAGTCAAACTGGTAACCAGCACCATAGCTTATGGAATTTCCTTGAAAATATATGGTTCCATAAACGGAGCACTGTTCAAAGGCTATCTTTACACTGGTTGCTTCCATTTTAACATGATACCTCATCATAGAACTGGAGTGAAGATAAAATATTTGATGTATGTGATATGAACTATATATTTTTTTTAAAAATCAAATATACTGGTAGAAACTTACTAATTTAAAGAACCTCAAACTTTCAAGACCTGAAATTCCAGGGATGCCATGTTCTTTCACACTTTGTTTCCGAGAATAAATGTATAATAAGCATAGTAGTTGCCCAATTCTTCATTTTCATTTCACAAAATAGTTGTATAATTGCTTCACAATGACTAAGGAATTCAAGGAGATTAAAATGTATTTGAATGAACAAATCGATTTGCAACCTAGTTACTACGTTACAGTTTAATCTAAACAAAATCTACTTTCTGCCATAGGAAACAGCATTTTTAAAGTACTTTTATTTTCCAAGGGTTGTGGAATTATAACATGGCAATTTTCTGCTTTAAAAAAATGTTGGAGGTCTTTATGTACAGTATAAATCACCAAAGGGGTTAGAACATTTATTTAGGTCTTATTTCAAAATAATACTTGCAAAATCATGTGACTGAAAATTATAAACTGTCACTGAATTTTATTGGTATTTTGTGCCTTAGGCGTCTGCAAAATGCGCTTGAGCTCATTTAAATACCATGTTTTGCTTAAGCAAGATATATTGCATAAACCTCAATTAGTTGGATTTATACAACATGCTTGATCCAAACCAACAAAACATATGAAGACCAAGAAAAATGTGTGAACCAAGTCTATTTGCTGATATCTAGGGTAGAGTGGATTTGATTTTAACATGACTAATATCCTTAGAGTATAGTTGCTACCATGCAAACATGTATGCAACTAAGTGAAAACTGGATCCATTCTAGCTTTGGAGTGAGTGTGCATTAGGGGACACTAGCAGCCCAGAAAGGTGATTACTTCTTTCCCTATGAGAAACATGAGGAGGCTGAGAGAAAGAGAAAAGCTGAGAAAGGACTATTGCTTTAGAGAAGGCTTTTGAGAGCTATTGAAATCCTTAATAGAAAACCTGTGTTGTGAATGTAGTTTATATGGTAGACTGACAATGCACATTTCCACAAATGAAATATTGTTCTTTATCATGTACAGACTTGGACTAGTCCCTTCCTCTTTTAGGCATAGAAAAGAGTTGGTTGTTTTTGTTTTTTTTTTAATTACATTTATATGCCCTTCTCCGAGACTCAGGGCTTACAATTTTTGGGATACAACCCAATGCGCTCAGCAATAGCCTTCATTCCATTGTATATGCCTGCTTATTACTAAGCGGCATTTTTACAAAGTCAGCTAATTGCCCCCAACAATCTTGGGTCCTCAATTTACCTACCCCGAGAGGATGGAAGGCTGAGTCAACCTTGAGCCTGGTGGGATTCAAGCCTACAGCAGTTGTAGGCAGCTGGAACTTAAGGGCAGGCAATTAACAGCCTGAGCCACCAAGGCCCTTTTCAAATCAAATCAAATTGAGAAGAATCTCAGAAGGGACAGGCTAGTAAAGAGCAGACTTTTCTATCTCCTCAGAAGTCACTGATCAATGCACTAGAAGTTTCAAGAAACTGGGAGATAATCAAAGCATAGGAACACTTGCTTCAGGGAACTTCTATTTTGTAGAAATTTAAAAAAAACAAGAAGTACCCAGGAATTTCCATTAAATTTTTAAAATCTCAGTTTACTGTGATGCTTTGCAGTTCTGAATCAATTATAGAACTGTGTGTTTAATTGCAGTTCTCCATCAAATCTCAGGCTATGTTCATGAAGTTATATTTCTCTATCTTTCTTGTAATAATATTACAATAACTTAAAATCTCTCTAGAAATTTCTCAGAGATTCCTGAAGAAAAGGCAGTATTTGTGGCAGACTGTGCCTAGCGGTCTGCTCATAGTGAGTTGTTGCCTTTTGTAATTTCCTCATTAACTTTTTAAACTAATTTGTAAGTTGATGTATGCCAGGGATCTGTTCGGATCTGTAATTTATCTACTTCCATGCTTAATATTTGCATTTTCACATTTAAAATTAGAAAATATGTTTTTCATAGCTTCATTTTGTTTTGTTTTCTTGATTTCCTGTGGGATCGGCATATCTCCCAAAGTTATTGGATATTGGGGAAACAGGGCTGAATTCCTCTATGCTATAGGCCCAGGAGTAATATCATATAAATTATTTCAACCTTCTCATGTCAATTTTTTTACATACCAGAAATGAGAGACCTGGAAGATAGATACCAAGTGAGATACATCTGGAAGACAAGTGATGGCAGTAGCAACTAACAAAGCAAGCAGTAGGATTAGGATGTGAAGATCCAGACAGTTTTGAATAGCGGAGGCTTGGGACATCTGCCTTTCAATTGTGGTGAGGAGCAGAAATAGATCTTTGCGTTCAAGGATTTATGTACACAAACACTCACACACATGCATATTGTATCAGAATTTGACTTGTAGTAGGACATCAGCTAGCTTCACTATCTTAAGCCATTCACTTCAAAAGAAATGGTGGATCCTTTGTAAGATTTGGTTTCCACTGTGATGGGAATCACTGTTCTGTGGAAGCTTATGGTATATAGGCAGGTCTATCTATGGAGTTTCCTTTGGTTTTGTGGGCTTCCAGTTCAGGCTTCAGTGATGTAAATGTCTTGAGATAGCCTTCCATAAAGGAACTGAAGGGAGACAAAACAGCTAGAACTAACATCAATCACTAAACATTTTTGTATTGTTGGCCCAGATTTGCTTTCCTATCTAATTCTCAGTGGTAGCTCTGTTGTGATTTTATTTTCAGCAGCTTGCTATTTCAATTGTAACTTGAAAGCTGATTATATATTTATATGACTTTATATATTTACAGACTTCTAAAGTTTACTGAAGTTGTTATTGGTAATTATGGAGAATCTTTTTTTAATTTATGCACAAAAAAGCCAGCCTGGAGACTAAATACACAAGACAAATTTGACTAAATAGATAGGTTCTGTGATCCAGTTCCAAGAGATATATCTAAACATAAAAAGAACCCCTAAAACATTCATTGAAAAATACAAAAAATATATTTAATAAGTGCCTTTTGCCCTACATTTTTTGCCCAAAGAAAATATTTGAAAGGAAATAATATTTTCATTATAATAGAGCAGAATCATATTTCTGGTAGAGTCACAAACACGTTCTTATACTGTTAAATTTCTTGGCTAACAAATGAAGTAAAACTCATGCTAAATCAATGTTACTAAATTACAAAAAATAGTGTACTACTTTTTGTAATGCTGCAATATTAAATGGCATTAAATGAAGTACATCATCCATGCAGAAAAATTGTTTTCCCCAACTTTGCTGAAAGTTGTTCTTTCAGAGACAGAAACAGGAACTATCAATTTGAGTTCTGGAATACAGAACTGAATTTGTGGCAGATATGAATTTCTTCCAAGCTTTATGATCCTGAAGTACAACACTCCTGTTAGGGAAATGTGCAACCTAGTCCACTATTTCACAATCTGGACAACTTTAAGATGTTGGCTGGACAATTTTAGACATTGAAGTTCAGACATCTTAGAATTGCCAAGGTTGAGAAATGCTGCTCTAGTCCAACATGCATTTATTAGAAAAGAACTTTGATAAAAATCAGATTTACCTCCATGATTTATCCATTGATAAGCATCTGTTTTCCAAGCAAATCAATATTTAATATTATATAGCAATGTTACAAAATAGGAATGACCTCTCTCACTATGATAATATTGTTGCTTAGGTACCTTGTCCACAGAGGGATCCTATATTCTCCTTTCTTAGAGTCTTCTAGAATGCAGGTAGCCTTGTTATAGACTGGCTATCTATAGCTACAATATGCTGCATTGGCTCACAAAGGGCAGGTTGAAGCTAGATGGGGTACAAAGTGTGGCTGGAGTAACAATAGTTGATAGGTAGGTTACACTGCTATTCTTCCCTTCTTTCAAGGGCTTCAGGTCATCTAAAGGTGTGTTAGGATAGAAACGGAAAGACTACATGCCAGCAATGCTGAAAAGAAGTGGACGATGTTAATTCAGGTGAGAAAGCCAAGCCATGCTTGATGCCATTCCTAATTCTGGAGTCTTTGACATGGGAGCCAATGATGAAACCAAAGAAAAGTTCCTGATGTAAAATAGTTTTTCCTCCCATGCTGAATCAACCTCCTTTAAAACTCATATACTGATACAAAGATGGTAATTTTGGAAACATGTTTAGCTTGGAAAGTGCGATCCAGATACTCTGACATCTCAACCTCCACTGTTATGGTCTGAGGCCCTTGTAGCCTTTGTACCAGCATGAGTTCTCCAGTCTGTCTGTCCGAGCGTTGCATCACAAAATGTCCTCGGCTGTTTCCTCCTATAATCCCAAACCGCAAGCTGTCAGGACCTGGCCGTCCAGGGGCAGAAGCAGTTGCCATGCGGAAGAGAGGAGTGGGAGTGGCGAGATTGGATGGCAGAGGGAGATAATGAAAGGAGATCGTCTTGGGGGCTTGATGGCATGATCTGCTGTTCATGGGACACGGATTCCGTTCACATTGACTATGAAGGAAAGAAAAGTAAATAATAGGATAATAGGATTAAGAAGAAGTATTCAAAATGTATAATTTGATAATGCCATTATCATTATCAATCATTACCATTATCATTATCATGGTTTGTCACACAATCTGCTGTTCAGACTGGATTTGGCACTTTTGTCTACCTGTCCTGTTCAAGGACCTGGGGTAGGCAGATGTGGATGTTTGGTGATGTTACAGATATTGTCACAGGATGTAAGGCATTCCGAGTAAAGCTGCCTTTTGTAATCGACTGATGATGGATTTGCCAATGACAATGGTGTTCAAGTGGTGCTCCAGTTGTTTGGGGATTGCAGCTAAGGTGCATATCACTATTGGCACTACCTTTGCTTACTTTTGCCACAGTCATTCTATTTCTGCTTGTAGGACTTTGTATTTTGATATCATCTCCAGTTCTCCCCGCCCCCACTATTTTGCTGTCTCTAGTTACTGCCATGTCCACTACCCAAACTATTTTGTCTTTCTTATGGACAATTGTTAAATCTGGGATGTTATATGGCAGGCACCTGTCTGTTTAAAGTCCTAGAGTTTTTTTTTCATTTTATATGACTTTCTCTATTTTATGGTCCCACTAGTTCTTGCCTGCAGGCAAATGGTATTTCTTACAGATCTTCTAATGCTCCATTGTTGCTAGTTTGTCATGCTGTTGCTTGCAGTCAGTCTGTGTGAGCTTCTTATAGCAGCTTACTAGGTTGTGGTTGTTGTTATTAATATTATTATTATCTCTTTTATTCATTAAACATGAAACTCAACTGAACATTTAATAATGTATCACAAATATCATTGACTGGCACTGATGGTTGATATGGGTTGCTGCCAGCATCCTAGGTATCAACCAAGTATCTTCTTAAAATGTATTATTATTATTATTGATGATGATGATGATAACATTCCTAAGTTAGTTTGGATTCCTGGTGACTGCCTGGACACATCCCTGCAGTTTTCTTGCAAGATTTGGGAAGGGCCCTGAAGGTGCTTTCAAAAGGCAACAGGACTTTCTTTGTTTGGCTTGAAGATGTTTTGATTTCACCCAAGAAGAAAACATTCAAATCATTGTTCATTCATGGTCTCTGACTGGACTAGTATCTGCAGTTATTTTAGCAAGATTTCAGAAGTAGTTTGCTGCTGCTTTATTTATTTATTTATTTATTTATTTATTTATTTATTTATTTATTTATTTATATTTGAACTTGTATGCCGCCCCATCTCCAGACTCAGGCTCACAATAAAAACACAGAACAATAAATATTTAAAAAGACATTAAACCAACAAGCCCAAATATAAAACACAACAATAAAATACATTAAAAACCATCCCTCCCCACAAGGAAGGGTCACAGCCCAGGTTGGTCAAACAACCAGGTCTTTAATTGGCGAGGAAGGTGCGGAGATCAGGGGCCAGACGGAGCTCCAGAGGCAGTTGATTCCAGAGGTCGGGGGCCGCAACAGAGGCTCGTCGTGGGGCCTGTCGGCATTGACTGGCCGATGGAACTGAGAGTCCTTGCCTATGAGCCTGCTCCAGCCTTTCTTCCTAGGCTGGAGACAGTGACTGGCCCAAGGTCACCCAATTGGCTTTATATCAAAGGCAAAACTAGAACTCATGGTCTTCTGGTTTCTAATCCAGTGCCTTAACCAATATCAAAACTGGTTCTCTTATGCCAGGGGTCTGCAGCTTTAAACTCTCAAAGAGCCATTTAGACACATTTCTGAAAAAGCTGAGGCCTCAAAATGTGTGTGGGCGTGGCCAACTCATCATCACACACTCCTGAGTCATGACCCCCTCCCCCAGCCATGCCTACCCAGGTTCTGTGGCTCCTGGTGTTTTCTTTTCTGTGGAAAACGGGTCTATTTCTCTTTCTCTCTCTCTTTCTCTCTCTTCTCTCTTTCTCTCTCTCTCTCCCTGTCTCTTTCTCTCTCTCTGTGCTCTCTCTCTCTCTGTCTGTCTCTTTCTCTCTGTCTCTTTCTCTCTGTCTCTGTCTCTTTCTCTCTCTGATTCTGATTCTCTGGCACCTCATTGGTTGCTGGGTCTCACGGTTGCTTCTTCCGCATTGCCAACAAAGACCAGAAAAAGCATGTGAGACAACCAAGTGAAGGCAGATCAGAACACTTTCTGCCCACTCTGAGAGATAATGGGGCAGCCTGGATCACCTGACCCACACCAGAGAGTTGCTGCTCTCAGGCCGGATGTGGGACCACCCAAATGGACATAACAGTGAGAAATAAAAAAAGAGGCAGGAAAGTTCAAGAATTACAATTTTAACTTTTTCAGCTTCTTCCTTATCCTTCCTTTTTGTATAACTTTTTTTGTCGGTGAGTTCTGTAGCACTTGAGAGCTTTCATATTCCTTCAGAGATACATTTGGGGAACAGAAAGTTTTATAATAGAAAGATGTATCAAAAGGTCTTATTATAACCGGGCATAGCATTTAGCTAGTCATTAGAAAAAATGGGGATAATGTTTCCCTTCATTATCAAAACAGAAACACAGTCTTCTTTATGTGGATCTTTGTAAATAGGGAATATACTTGTGCCAGATGTTATATTTTTGGATTAACAGACATAAAAGCAGGCGTTGTTTACGATTTCTGATCTAGCAGAGGAATTTATGTGTGCAAAACTATTTCCATCTGTGGAATGGCAGCAATATCAGATTAAAATATTGAGATAGGAATAAAAAAGATATATTTGGGTAGAATTTGAACATATGATTGTGCTCTTTCTTTAAGGATCCATGGGTACCAGTGACTGGATAAACATTTGTATTTATCTGAAAGGAAGACAACCTCCTCCCCACTGCAAATATTTTCTATTTAGAATTAGGAAACTGTCTAATTTCACTAAGAATACAGCAGTGGGGGCAGAAAAATTCTCTAATAATCTCTTTTGTGCAGTAGTTCTAAATTTGGAAGTATGGTTGCTGGGGTGCTACACATCTCCCTAACATTTGTCTTCTTTTCTGGCTCCATCTAAAACATAGATTTCTTTCAGTAGATCAGAATAAAATGGTCTAAAATAATCTAATACAACCTCCCCAATATTACATTAAATTTGAATTCTTGTTCCATGAACAATTTTATTTCTGGTCTAATAACACAGATTTTTTTTAAAGATAGCAATGATTTATCCAGATGTATTAAAGTAAAAGAAGAAAATGAAATTATTTTAAATCCAGTTGATGCCAAAGCAAGGTTGAATCATAAGGTTAGCTCTCTCACCAAAATCAATGAAGCTTAAATGTATTTCTAATTAGCTGGTTTGTAGCAAAGATGCTGTCAAAACTTAAACAAAGCTGCATTTTTTCCACTTGGCCAGGATGACTCATTAAGGCATAATGTATTTTGGTCACATATCAAAGAAGACATAACAAATAATCTTACTGACCACAGGGAATATATTTATACTGAATAATCCAAGATACAAGTTGAAAATTTTTCTGGTCTACAATCAAACAAGCAAAAAAAGCTTCACCATCAAGTTATTGATTTTGAACTTAGCTTTACAAGGCATTTTGAAATCCATAATCACTATGGATTTCCTGACCAGTAATGATTTCCTCTTTACTGTATTTTTTCTGTTATTGAAGAACCCAGCTGACAACCAGAGGTCATCATTGTAGAGCAGGTAATGAATGTCCATGTGGTGAGGCAGTGCATGAAGATTCAGCCACACATTCATTCTTCTTTCTTTTAAAATGATGGAGTAATTATTAGTTGTGACTGCCAGATTCCTGAATTTCAATTAATTGGTCAATGCTGAGTGTATAATGTAAGTTTGGCTGATGACTTGGAAAGCACTTGCTTTAATTATTTCTCTCCTATTTAATACTCCAACCAAAACCTATACATTATTTTACTTCATTTAATTATTTTTTAAAATTCATAATCACTAATTGATTTTTCCCTAGGAACATGAACAGAATAATAATTCTGTTAGAAAGCACCTCTAATGAGCTATTTCAAAAGAAATGAATTAGCTTCTAATTCAAGGAACTGTAGCCCTGACAAATCTCAGAAGAGCTGCTGAAAGTGAAATCAAATAATATCTTTAAAAAGTGTGATAAATAGCAGTCTTTTCTTACTACCTGCCTATGCATGAGAACTACTTTGTGACACTTAAAAAATGCCAAATGTATCTACAGACCTCAAAATTACACATCTATGAGGTAATGAAATCACATTGGAAATTATAAATGATGCCAGTTTCATGCTAAATCTTCAGTCAGAAGTCAACCGATGGAGAAGCTTTAAGCGACTAGTCACTATTTAAAAGCCACTTAATAATGGTGTTTTGAATTAACAAGAGGAGGGTATATGATAGTTGTGTTTTTATAATGGTAGCTAGTTTTTACAGAAAATATACAATTGAACTGTTGGCTATGGGTAGAGTTTGCCTGCAATGCCACTTTCTAACCACTGTGCCACCCAGGCTTTTTGGTGGGAGGGTGATATTACTTACAAGGGTGATGTTTTCACATAGCTGACATTTCCAGCAGTCTGGGGACACTCTGGCTTGACACACTGAAAGCTTCCTCCAATGTTAATGCATGTTGTTCCCCTAATGCAGCTGTGCAATGAGAGTGCACATTCATCTATATCTGGAAGGTAAACAGAAAAGTGAGTGATAGAGGAATAGATTCAACTATTTTAAGGTTGGCAGACAGTCAATTCAAACAGAAACACAGAAGATGCCTTATAAAACAGAGTCAGATTAATGGCCCATCAATTTTTGTACTCCATATTGACGGGCTGGATTCCAGGCAGAATTCTTGCACTGTCCTATATGGAGCTGCCAAAGACTAAGCCTGAGAGCTTTTAGATGTAAATCCATAGAAGTCAAATATATGATCTGCTACTGGACCATGGCTGAGAATTTGCTGCCAGAATTTCCATTGCTAGACCTAAACAAGAGCATGTTCTATGTGAATGGACAAGAAGCTAACCTCCTCTCCTCTTTCCTCTTCAGTACAGAGCAATAGACATGCCCATACCATCCAGTGAAGATGATCTTGCTACTTCCTGAGGCAGTCCATTCCACTTTCATACATTCCCTTTCGAGAACAAGACTAATGCTCAAGTAAAGTTTTATGACAGTTAAGTGACCTAATTGTTTATCACATCATCACCACTAACCACAGTTCAGATAATTGAGAATCACCAGATTTCTACTATCTGGAAAAGCACCTTGGATAGATCTCATGGCATTTTTCTATTTTTTTGAGCTACATACTTTAGATACTATTGCTTTTAGCTCTACTTCTTGCTTCATTTTATTTGACTTCTATGGATTTTATCTGAGCATTGCCGAAAACCCCTTGAAATCTATTCTGTCTGTAGCAACACTTTTTCCACATCAAAGCTGTAATTGGCCTGTGGGTGAAGTGCTAGGGGCTGCAATCCATAGAAGAGTCAGTGTGAGCAAAATTAAAACTAAATTCAGTATAACTAATAGGATTCCTCACCAATTATTCATTTAGTTCCCCCCCCCTCTGATTTAGACAACCTTTGGGGGGTCTGTGGGACTACATCTAAGACTTTATGAGCCATAAGTTGCATTAGGATGTACAGTTTAGTTTTATTTCAAGACTAAAACATTTTAGCATTACATAAGAAATACATAGTTTTCTAAGAATAGTAATAACTTTAAGTAATGGAAAAAATGCAGCAGGAGGCAGCAGGGTAAGTTTACATAAGATTGCTTCCTTATGAACCTATTTATAGTAGAGAATCCCAAATTTGTAGGCTGGCAAAAACATTTGGTCTTTTACAAGTTTATTGTAGGGAATCTTCTGAAGTCGTGCATGGGTACTGGCTTAGGGGCATCTTCAGAGAGGTCAAAGGCAACAAGATGACAATAGTGATGTGATTAAATTTCTGCTTTTTTATGTGTCGCACACATACAAAAAGTAGGTGGAGTTCGATTCCACAGTCACAGTTGCCAAATTAACAATTTTTACTCCCTCATCCCCCCGCGGTGGATTCTCTTAGAAGGCTTGCATGTTCAGAAGTGGCTGCCAGGATGGATGTGGCCAACCACAAAACACTTAGATATGCAGAAGAAACATGGATCCTGTAACCACCATTCTTTAACATGTCAGAAATCATTTGTGAGGTTTTTTTTAGAAGATAAATATTGTTCCACCTCATCATGCTGTGACCATCCACCATTTTATTTTTGAGGATGGCTGGGAATTCAAGGTATTCTTAAGAATAAAGATGCTTTCCTAATAAAAAGAAAGACGCTACATTCAGATTTACATGGAGCAGGAGCATTAAAAAAAATCAGGATGGTAGCCCAGCCCCTTTTTACATATGTCATATACATGAAATATGTAAAAATAAAAGAGTGGGCCGTTGTGTGGTCACAGATGGCATCTTGACTTTTTTAACTTCCCACGGTCTCCTGTAGTATGAAATCTCAAGCACTTTTCAATCAATTTTCAAAGCATGTACAATCTTATATATGTAGGCATACATGGATGTAGGAAAAAACAGAGATGGTTCGATCTGTATGCAAAGTGATGACACTGTGGGAGGATTTTCTATGCATGAGAGAATGAATATAACAAATACCAGCCTGGCATTTTGTTCAGCCAATAGGGGAGGAACAGATGTATATAGTTACTCGAGTAACTTATTAAACCACTAATTTTTGGCAGAGAATGTCTGGCATAATTCTAGGAGATGATCTCAAGCTCTTGTACAGTATTATGATAAAAGGGAAGAAATTTTCCTTCTTCACTTTTCCTCCCGGTGGATCATTTTACTGATCTCTCAAGCTAACTCTGTTTTAGTGTAAGATGAAGGTACTTTGCTGCCAGAACTCATATCATATCACAATTCAATTTTTAGCAATCTGTGACCATTTGTGCTTCCTCTCAACACTGTTTGTTTCTACTGTAAAAATGCTTGACCAAGGAAAGGCATATAGATTAAAACAGTTTTCTCATTGATTGCTAAGAACTTTAAAGCTGGTTAAATTCAGGCCATTCTGCTAAAACTCATTTAAAGGAAGAAACTGAATCAACACTAAAATTAACCCATTTCTGTCATCATTCTAAGTCAATTTTCTACAGCAGCCCAGGAACACAGAGCACATACTTCATGGCACAATGTCCCTGTTCAGGCTGAGACAACTCTTCTTGGTACTTCACCACCATACCTTCCCACATACCTTAACTGCAGTACAACAAATATTTTGTTTGGGGGAGATTCTTCTGTCAGCATTCACAGATAGCATTTCACATTATGGTGCATCACAAATGGTCTTATTTGTGGGGAATCTGATGCCCAGACTGTTGTATTTTAACTAGTCATCAAATCTACATCAAAATGCAGGAATGCACGGATGTCTGCAAACTATGATAATGGAAAGTCAAGATGGCAAAAGTTTTTATGGGGGTTGCAACCCTCCACTCATTCTTGATATGGTTTATATCCCACTTGGGCATCAACATTGTAAGACAACAGGCTGCCTACAAAATGGCCAGAAGCTGTGCTGCTGTAGCCCTGTCTCTTTAAGCCCTCTTCCAGCTCAGCAACTGTTGATTATAAAAGCTGAGCAGAGAGGCAGTTCCCAGTATTTGGGAGAGAGGGAAGGAGGTGTTTGTTTGTGAAGCACCTTAAGGCAGATAGAAAAAGCTACTTCTCTCCAGCAATGGGAGTTGGAGTAGTAACTGGAATGGTAGGAGGAGATGTAGTAGAAGGGGAGAGAGTGGAGTAGTGAGCATTGAGAACTAGACTTTGAATACTTGTGTGTGTATGTTACCAGGTACCTGTGTGGGTTGTATTGTCTCTTGGATTTTGGAGCCCACTAACTTGGGTATAGGTAAAAGAACCTGTGATAATGTGTTTGTAGCAATGGGATATCCATAAGAAAGGTAGGATATTCATAAAAAGTGGGATATTAACACAAGGTGGTAAGCCCACAAGTAGAGGTGGCTTAGACTCTAGGGGTTCTAAACACTTCCATGAAAAAAAAACTTTGGCTAAAGGTAAAAGTATTGGCCCTTCCTCTACTCAAACTTTGCAAGAATTAACCAACATCCTGACTGCAGAAACCAAGCCTCTTCTTATCAAAGCCTACACCAAATAAGCATGGAAAAGACAGAAAGGACAGATTCTCCTTTAGAGGCTACTACTTTGGCAGAGACAGGTATCCATTCTAAACCTGTTGTAAAGCTAAAGCAAATGGTAGACCAGCCTGAAATGGGACTGGATACTAGGGCCAATATCATAGAACTGATAAGGTGGCAGCAGAGGAAAGGCTGGGATTCATTTAAAAAGGAGATGCTTTAGAGGGAGAAAGAAAGGAAAGATAGACTGGAATGGGAAGGGAATGGAAGAGAGGCAAGAAAAGAGATTAGGAGGCTGATAGACCTGCTTAAAGGGATACAGTCACTAGAAGAGGCACACTCAGCTCTAAAGTATGTAAAGTCTATAGAGAGTGGGAGTGGTCTCAAAGACATTAAAATCCCCAAGTTGGCAGAGAAAGAACACACAGAAGCCTATTTAACCATGTTTGAAAGAGTGTCTACCTCTTTAAGTGGTCTGAAAGTGAATGAGTGAGCAGCCCCATGTTTAACAGGAAAGGCTTTGACAACCTTATAGTAGTCTTCCAGCAAGAGAAGCAGTGGATTACTCTCATGTCAAAGGAATAATCCTATACAGATATGATGTCACTCCCTGTAGGTGGAGCTTAGAAATTGCACCTAAGACAAGCATGAAGGGGTTCATGAATTGTAGGTAAAGTTGGAAGCCCTAGCAGGAAATGGTTGAGGCCAGATAAAGTAAGCAAGGAAAGAGTGGTAGAGGAATTAATTTTAGAACACTTTCTACAAGTACTTTATATCAAATTAATGAAAAGACAATTGAACTAGCTTAGAACTATAGGCAGCACAAAAGTCAGAGGATATTGAAAGGGAAGATGCAGGAGAGAGGAGAATAAGAAAGGCTGTTCTAGAATTTAAGAACTTTAAGGAGCTGGTAGTTGGAAAGGTAGGAGTAAAGAAGCCTTTAGCTTCTACCCAACTTACAGGAAGGCCTTGGGAGGTCAGAGAGACCAGTAATTGTTACAACTGTGGGAAAAGTGGCTATTTGTCCAAAGACTATAAAAGAAAGCCAGGGAAAAAAAGAAATGGCTGCAGTAATGCAAACATCACTGGGAAGAATTAAGAAGGTCCCAGCAAAAGTTAACAGATTTACTGTGAGAGGCTTAGTAGATGCTGTGGAGTAGATGAACATTGCTAAGTCATTGAGTAAAGAAGGCAGCATCTCTGGGGAAAGAGCCTCTTACAATGGAGTTTGGGCAAACTGAGATGATCACATTGGTTAAAGCCAAAGAACAGACCACAGGGAAAGGACTATGTAAAGATGGTAGGAGTTATCTCTAATTGGCCATGAAACCTAGTGATTGGAACTGATTTTCCACTTAAGGTTGGGCTCAGAGAAAAGGATTCAAGAAGAAGGCTAAGATATTGGGAGTAACTACAAGGGCCCAGTCCAAGGCAAAGATGAGAATGGAACAGAAGCAAGAAGGGAAGGAATCTGGGATTCTTCCTAGCCATACTGAATTAATAGAAGTGGGATATCCTAGGAAAGAGAAAGCTTTACAAAAAGCTGATGAAACAAGGGTAACCCATAGGGATAGAGAGACCCCTAAATGGGAAATTCACTTAGGACCCCTTCAAAAGATAGTTACAATATTAAAACATTGTTGGTTAACAGCAGAAGAGGAGGAAAACAAGGAAACAACACCCAGATTCCAAGAAAAAGAACAGTTACTATACAGGGATAAGGCTCATGTTTCTAGATATTTTCTAGGTATCATAAAAATCTAATTGAATATATCCTAATGCAGAGGAATAAGTTAAAGGACATATTGCCCAAGAACATTTAGAAAACAGCCAAAGAAAGCCAAAAAAGACATTACAATAAAGGTTTAATGGTGAAGTGATTAATGTAGGAGCCAAGTCCTGTTACTACTACACACTACAGGTTAAGTGGCAGAGTCACTACATAATAAAAGAAGAGAACAGGACCATTAAATTATGACACAGAATTGGAAGATAAGAAAAACAGAATGTACCACGCCACAACCTCCTCACAAATTGCACAAAATAGTTGAATCTGAGAGAACTTTTCTGGTGCTAAAGAAAAGGCACCCAGAATTGTTTGGATCAAGTTTAGGCTGCAATACTGCAACTGTCTCATATAAATAGACATAGCCAGTTGGATCTAGAGGATACTCAAAAAAGATTTTAAAAAACATTAGAAGGGTGTAAATGTATGTTTACCATGCAACTGAGTATAACTATCTTAGTTAGACATAAAGCAGGTGAAACATGACTACGTCCCTATAGAATTCCTGAACAGTTGAAAGGTGTATTACAAAATGAAATAGAAAAGATACTCCAGATGCACATAACAGAATCATCTATAAGCAACTGGTATTGTCATTGATCCCAAAGCCAAATAGGGACATATGGTTTTATGTAGACTTTAGGCAAATAAACTTTGATGGGTACTTAATGCCAAGAATGGATGAGTTCTTGGATGGCCTGGGTGGAGCCAAGTATTTGTCCTCTCTGGTTTTAACCAAAGGATATTGACAAATTCCACTGGACCAGCACTCCAAAGAAAAGGCAGTTTGCTATTCTGCAGGGTCTTGTTCAGTTTAAAAATATGCCATTTTGGTCTGGGATATCAGGAAACCAGGTACAATGGTTGATAAGGAAGAAAAATACTGAAAAGGAAAAGATGAAAATCTTGAAACAGATGGAAGCCTCCAAAGCAAAGAAACATGTTTAATCTTTCCTGAATTTGGTGGGATATTACCAAGATTTATCCCTCATTTTTCTGCTTCTGCTTGACCCCTAACCAACCTAATGAGAAAAACAGAACCCTCCAAGGTAGAATGGTCTTAGGAATGCCAGGAGGCAGTTAAGAAAATAAAAGATGCATTATGTAGTAAGCCAGTATTAAAGGGGCCAGATTTCTCCAAACTACTTGTTATATAGAAAGATGCAGCTAACCTAGGCCTAGGCACAGTGCTTATTTGAAACCATGAAGGGATGGATCACCTAGTGACACACCTCACAAAGAAACTCCTCCCAAGGGAACAAAATTGTAGCAGCATTGAAAAGAAAGCTTGTGCACTGAAATGGGCAATCAGTGCTCTGCGTATGTGTATCTGGGATCGGGAATTCACTGTGATAACTGACCACCAACCACCAACCTGGTGGCTGCAGCAGATGATACAAATTCCCAGTTAACCAGGTGGCATCTGGCATTGCAATAATACCTGTTCAATACACGTAGGGCGGGACTGCAAAATGTCATCAGTGACATTCAAGATATGGGAAAGACACAGAGATGGCAGTGGCCCCATTAAAGGAAATTTTTTTTATCAAAAGGGATGAGGTATATCAGAGGACAGGCTGCCTACTAAATGGCCTACAAAATGAGGGA
Source organism: Naja naja (assembly GCA_009733165.1). Classification (NCBI taxonomy): domain Eukaryota; kingdom Metazoa; phylum Chordata; class Lepidosauria; order Squamata; family Elapidae; genus Naja; species Naja naja. The sequence goes on along the minus strand of CM019148.1, from coordinate 44,301,072 downwards.
AAACTAGATTCACTTAACTGCAGTAATTTGCTAAACAACTGCAGCCAAGAAGGTCATAAAATGGGGCAAAACTCACTTTCACAACTGCTTTGCTTAGCAATGGAAAATTTGGGGTTCAACTGGGGTCACGGGTCAAAGACTACCTGTATTAGCTCGGGTCCTATGAAACATTAAACTATAAAGGATGATTTGCAAGTAGTAAACAGGTTTTACGCCAAAGCAAAAGAAAGCAATAATGATGAGCTATGTATGCAAATTCTAACACACTCATTTCATCTTTGCGGCATGACATGCTCAAAGCCTGCGTTTGGGGAGGAAAGTTATGTAGTTCTATAAAATGCCATCTGTTCCATGTTTAGTAAAAAGGAAATCTCCGTGTCACCTTCACAGTTTTTCCCATCATGGAAGAGCTTGTATCCAGGGGGGCAGGAGCAGTGGTACGAGCCTGGAGTGTTGATGCAAGCATGCATACACAGACGAGGGACTTCCTCCAGCTTGTAAATTTCACATTCATTCACATCTGCCAGGAAAGAAACCGACATGACATTCCTGCAGCAGGAACAAAATGCATCACGATGTGGCTGAGCTAGCAAGGAGAGTGAGAAATGTTCCTGGAATATAAGTGTGACTGATATCAAAGATAATGCAATTTATATTGTTTTAAATACATATACAGCATGGATTGTGATATGTATGTATGTATGTATGTATGTATGTATGTATGTATACAGGGAGAGGGAGGAGAGATAAGTGTAACCATGATTTAGTCATTAGCTATTGCTTTTAAAAATTGGAGCAAAACTGAGTAGATGGAAATCGTGAAAGCAACCAGATGTTAACAATCCAAATGACATGTTGTGGCTGTAATGATGTTGGTTTCCTGGTCAGGACTAACCCAAGGTGTGAAATAGAGATGAAATACTAGTACTACCAATAGGAGACTTTGATGTTGAAACTGGGATTAAACTGATCCGGAAGCAGGAACAGCTCATTAACTTTTCTGTTCAGATGTATCATTCAAATGATCTCTTACCCTGGCAAATACTGTTCTCTGTGGTGCCACTCATATGGAAGCCCGCTTCACAGCTGCAGTGTTGCATTCGATCTAATTGGGCACAGCGCGGCTTGCGACTGAAAGCTGGGTCGTTTGTTATGCTCCATGCTGGAGGTACTGAAAAATGAGTAGGAAGAAATTACCGATAGAAGAAAATATTTGTAGCTCAGGGTTGACCTGTGGCGTCCTTGGTGTTCTCTGAACTTGGTGGTTTTCTTGAAGACATTTTATTACCAAACTAAGTAACATGATCAGTGAAAGTGGGGTTTGCTCTCGTTTTATATACTTTTTGCTAAAAACATTTTTTCTTTTCTTAAAACTGTTTTTCTTATCGTGTAAAATTCTTCAATAAAAATTACTTAAAAAAAAAGAAAAGTGTTGGACTAATATTGGACTAATATTGGGGACACCAGGGTAAAAGCTTGCTGGGGGAAATTGGTCCAGTCATTCTCTATCTTCTTGTAGAGAAAATCTCAAGAACAAAACTCTATATCTAGGTCTTGAGAAAATACAGGATATTAATGTAACAAAAATTGTTCCTCCTCTTGACATAATCTCTATTTATGCCATTTCTCTTTCCTTTTCCTTATAATTGTTTTCATATTTATGCAAAAAGTGTTTTTCCCCTTCTAAAATACATTCAGATTTTCTTCTGCTGTTTGCAAAAATGGAGGAAATTGCAAGTATACAGTTTACAGCAAACCCTAATTTAAACAGGTAATTATGACTTGAGCTAACCATTGTTTGCCACATACTATGCATCTTGCCTTGATGCATAAAAGAATGGAGGAGTGAAACATTTCAATTCCACCATCCTTAACCTGCCCCCCACCCTCAGCAAAATACAAACCTGTCTGTGTTTGATACTGGCAATTGGGGCCGGTCCATCCCTGGGAACAAATGCATTGAACCTGGTCACCTGTCTCTGTACATGTTCCTCCATTCCGGCACTGGTGATTTGTGCACAGACTAATATCTGGTTAAAGAAGGAAATTACATACTTAGAAAGTTTCCTTCTTTCAGCTCACAAGCTGCATTGTGTAAGCATATACAATGTTGCCTACAGAAAACAATCACTTGTCCTTGGATGACAAGCAAAATCACTTGATATGAAGAGATAATGTAGTCCCTCTATTGGCTTTTACACATGTGCATTTGAACAAATTCATAAAAGGTGTGAAGGAGTGAGTTGTAGCTTTAGAAACTTCTTACCGTCTTCAACAGAGTGAGTGTTCCACCAACTCTAGCATGGGTATCTTTTCTCTTCACTGAGGGAATCATTCTGGATCTTGAACTTCAAAGACTGACAGAGGTTTCTGTGCTTTGAATGGCAATATTTATGACTTTACCTCAAAATCATCAAGGCTAATTCTGTTACATGGAGGAGAGGGAATCTCCAGCTCATTCTGCTAAGACAGGCCCTTGGTCTTGGCATCTTAACCCAAAATCATGTCCTGCTGGCATCAGTCAAAGTGAAAACCTCAACCTATCTCTTGAGATTGAGAGTGGGATCAAAATACCATCTCCACAATAGTGGTATTTTTCTAAAAAATACCATTGAAAGAACCATAACACAACTGCAGGTGTGATCCCTCATTTTCTTCTATAATTGCAGGAAAGAGATGGGGACTGAAAAACCTGCATTTAGTTTTTGAAGGCACTATCTTACAAGAAGGAGCAAAGACCCACAGAATTCCTTTCTCTGAAAGAGAGCAATCCAGACAGCTCCTCCATTCCTCTCACCTTTCCTGAGTTTGTTATGCATTGAAATAATGAGTGTGGTGTGGAATTTCTTGAGGAAATAGGCCTTTGTAGGATGGCTGTAGCTTTGCATCTGCTAAACGCCTGCTATTATTATTAGAATATTCTAAATAATCAGAGGTCTTCTAACTATGAAGTTATTGAATAATCACTCTCAAGAGGTTTAACTAACCCCCTCTTGTTTCACACATACCGTTGAAACTTCCAATGAGCTGAATTTCTCATCTGGCTCCCTGGGGAAGTAGGTATTGAAGGCTGCAGTATTAAAAAATGCTTTAAGGTGGTTTCAAAAGCAACATTTCTTGCCCACAAACCAGCCACCAACTCCTTTTTGCATAACTCAAGAGCCACTGTGCAAAAAAAATCTACGTAGATTATATGGAGCACTGTCTTCATTTGTTCCTAGCTTCTGAATAGAAATAAGGAGCTAACGCTGTGGGTCACATCTGTTTAAAGGCAACAATTTCCATATCTTCAGTCACAATGGAGGGTTGTGCAAGCAGCCTTCTCACAGTAGCTTAGGCACAGGTTCAATGGTGCATTAGCATTTTGCACAATGAGAAAGGAATTCCTTTAAATAAATAGCCGGGGCTACGCAGACTGTGTGCAGGGGCCTGAAAAGTTTAATCTCGCTAAGAAGGAGCGTGTGAAAATTTAAACAAAATAGAGCAAAACAACAACAAAAAAGGCAAGCTAATTCCTCCTCCTCTTCCATCATATTGGGCACATGTATGGATATAAATGCAAGTTCATCTCATCCATCCTTAACCTGATACACCCTTTATATTAGGATAGTGTTTGAGACGAAAGGAAGGAAAGACTGCATCTCAAAAGGACAGAAGAGGGACTTTATCAAAACTCTGCATTGGGGAATGTCTTTCTAGCTCAACTCCTATTTGAGATTCCAGTCATTCTTTTCCAGCATTTGGGGGAGGGAGCAGTCCAATAGCATACTGTGACAACTGGAAATGCCAAGAAAGATATGGATTAACTTTGGGTGGGGACCCTAAGCAGCATCATTCTGTCTTAAAAAATGGCTGCATCTGGCTCTTCCTTCTTTCTTGTCTGAAAACAATTTCAATCCCCATGGTCATTATTTAAAAAAAAACTTTAAAAAATGGATGCTTGTAATGGTTTTCCCCCATTCCTTCCCCTCTTTTTTTAGTTTTAATTCTTTGAGGTGGATAGACAGAGCCTATTTTTCTGATCATGTACAATTTGCACTTAAAAAGTCTTTTCATCTGAAAAGTGAGCCTTGGTGGTGCAGGCTGTTAAATGCCTAGCACTTAAGTTCCAGCTGCCTGCAATTAGTGCAGGCTCGAATCCCACCAGGCTCAAGGTTGACTCAGCCTTCCATCCTCTCGGGGTAGGTAAATTGAGGACCCAAGATTGTTGGGGGCAATAAGCTGACTTTGTAAAAATGCCGCTTAGTAATAAGCAGGCATATACAGCGGAATGAAGGCTATTGCTGAGCACATTGAGTTGTATCCCAAAAATTGTAAGCCGCCCGGAGTCTTCGGAGAAGGGCGGCATATAAATATAAATGTAATTAAAAAAAGTAAACTTGTTTCAGAGAAATAAAGCAGGCAACCAAACAAACCTGTACCTTTCCTTCTGGATTTTTTCTAAGAATTTTGATATCAATCAATCAACCTTTATTGTCAGAGTACAACATGTGTACAATGAGATTGGCTGAGCCTCCCTTCATGCACAACACAACTCGCAGTGAAGACAGAAGGTGAACCCAGTGAATCCTACTAACAAACACACAAACTTATTGCACCATGTGAACTTGTTGCACAACATGCCGGCCCCGCAAGTCTATCATACTATGTTGACATGTAGTTATTTTCCGTTCAGGAGTCTAACAGCCCGCGATTTTTCCAAAATCTCAGAATTCTCCAAATTCCTCCATTTTGTTCAGAGGTGATGTCATTTTAAGATAGAGGAGCAAAACCTTTCCTAAGCTGACAGGAAGGGAAAAAATTCCAATAATAGCAAAGTCTATATTATTCCAACCCAATGGAACATTGAAAGAAAATTATGCAAAGAGGCTTGAGATTATTCTGTAGCTCCAACACAAAATAGGAGGGCAGGTGAGCAACAGTTCAGAAGATTTTGGACAATTATATTCTTACTCCGTCTTCCTTTCTATTATGTATCTGTAAAAAAATGCCCCTGGCACTCTTTCCTTTTTTTTTAATGGTTTCACTTGTCGTAGTTAGAATGCTTCATTTTTGTTGTGAAACTTTATTTGATTTTTGCGCAAATCTGAAAAGATTAGATTAAAAAAAACCCATCAGATTCCAGGGGTTTCAAATAACATTTTAATACCAGTCTGAAAATTCAGTTTCCCTTTTTTAACATCTGCATTTTAATGGCAGTCTGACAGACAATAATTTAAGAAATTATGATTTTTTTCTGGCTTGGAAACAAAAGAAAGGGAAAAAACTGCATCTGGATAATAGACATTTGTCAAAAGCTAAGGAGCAAGGAAAGAAAGAAGAAAGCATCTAGAAACCAAAGCTTATAGCATTTTATTCCTCTTGACTGCATAAGGAAAGACCAGAAGCAGAATTGTAGGCTTTAAGTATAAACATAACATTAAATTAATGAGGAATTGCTATCGGGAGTTTCATAATTGTGGCTCTAGAGTTTATGTAATGCTAATTTATTTAAATAAGTGGTATCCCAAGATGTAATTAGCAATACACTTATGTCTGATATTAGGTTAGACTGGCAAAAGCACTTATTAACAGTTATAATAGCCTTATTTAGCAAATGTCTTTTTTCACTCATAATTTCTTGCCATCTTGGGATGAAGCAGTTTGTGTTCAAGCCTAATACTTCTATAAATTACACTCTCTCATGTTTGAATAACACAAGTTAGGGTGAAATCAGAGGTGGTATTCAGCAGGTTCTGACCAGTTCTGGAGAACCGGTAGTGGAAATTTTGAGTAGTTTGGAGAACCGGCAAATACCACCTCTGACTGGAGATTTTACAGTATCCTTCCCCTGTCACACCCACCAAGCCACACCCACAGAACCCGTAGTAAAATTTTTGAATCCCATCATTGGGTGAAATAGTATATGGATGTTCGCCCAGCTGATTGGCTATAGGATCTGGGGGAAAACAATGATTAAAGGTGAACAGTGTTGCCAAAATGAAAGAATAAACTAATAGAACTACCCAGGGAAATATATGGAATAGTTCATTGCAATGTATTAGCTTTCTCAGGATGCTTCCTATGATGCCATTAAGCTATTCCTTATTCTGAAATTAAAATAAGTTTAATTTCCCCCTCCTGTTCTCTAATATCCTACTAAAGCTGCAGATCAGGTTCCCACCACCCCCTACCAGGCTACTATTAACATAAGGAGAACATGTAAAGTGTTGCATCAGGTGTGTCTATGCAGTTTGAATATTATCTTGGTTTATCTCCATTTAGGATATTACTCTAGGTCAGGGCTGTCAAACTCATGGCCCATGAACCGCATGCGTCACGCGCTGGCCACCCCCATGCCTGCTTTAGTGAAGGGGAAAAAAGTCATGATAATGCTGTGATGACACGAGTTTGACACCCCTGCCCTAGGCCAACTTTTTATATAGGCATGATTGCTATGATGGCATTCTTCTAGCTACGCATACAGAAATTGTTCTGTCAAATAGATGGGAGGTTTCTGTGCCCCAGCCAAGAAATAGTAAGGCAGTACCTTTGCAGTGTGCAACTTCTCCAGTCCAGCTGCCATTTGGCTGACACATTCGAGAATTGGAACCAACAAGCTGAAATCCAGGATCACAGGTGAAATGGACTTCATGATCCACCAAATTCTTTGTGCCAAATTTTTTGCCATTCGCTGGAGCTTCCAGTCTAGGACAGAACACTGCAAGCAGAGTTTGACAGAAGACAGAGATAGTCAGTAGGTCTCAGAAAGAATAAGACAAACATTCAGAGATCTCTAACCACATGAGATCTGTGTGTACATGAGATTTAGTAATCTTAAAATGCAACTCAAACATCACCTTTCTCACAAGTCATACCATGCCTTTCTAATCTCAAATTCATTTACTGTAAATAGATTTTTAGGAATGCTCAAAATGTCCGTATCATTAAAATTTTGCATAATTTAATTATGAACAGATCATTAAACTATGCATCCCCTAGAAACATTCAACTCATGATTTCCAAACCTAATAGTTAGCTGGAAGTAATCCAATTATTTTGTAAATTATAGATAATAAAAATAACATATTTGAGCTGACTCTTTTGGGAAAGCTTGCATTTGTGTGATATAATGCATGAGTTTACGTGGTATATCCAGCTCTGAAATAAACAATCACATTTTAGCCCAGTGTGTTGCGTGAACTCAGGTCAAGTGATTTGTCTGTGGTGGTTCAGTATTTTGCATATCTGATACCATTGGGTTAATTCAATAAATATACTGTCTCCACCCTTAGCCCTTCCAATGTGTTACCTTCTTGAAAGACTGTGCTGCCCAGGGAATATTTGAAGTTTTTTTAAAATTCATATTTATATCCCACCCTTCTCCGGAGACTCAGGGCAGCTTACAGTTTTTTTGGGATACAACCCAATGCGCTCAGCAATAGCCTTCCTTCCATTGTATATGCCTGCTTATTACTAAGCGGCATTTTTACAAAGTCAGCTTATTGCCCCCAACAATCTTGGGTCCTCAATTTACCTACCCCAGAGGATGGAAGGCTGAGTCAACCTTGAGCCTGGTGGGATTCGAGCCTGCACTAATTGCAGGCAGCTGGAACTAAGTGCTAGGCATTTAACAGCCTGCACCACCAAGGTATGATATTATACATTACAAATCTATATAGGTTGTCCTCATTGGACATTGAAGAAATCTGGAAAAAAAATCATGGTTCAATTAATCAGGAGTATAACTATTGTGTGTGGTTAGAGACAAAGGTTTTCTCAGATCTTGGTCTGCTGCTTTAAAGATTCCATTGAAAGTTCAGTGAGAAGTCCTATGCTCCTGACAACGGTCAAAGGCATCTGGCACTATTGCCCTACATGGAAGGATAAAATGACTGGCTTAAAAAGGAATGGCTGGTGAATAGCTACTAGTTCCTGTCATGCTACATTTGTTTGGACGAAGCATGTTGGTCAATTATTTTAATTGTGGGACTGTACCACTGAATAGGTTCATTTTGCATGCTCTGTGAGGGGTTCCAGTAGTATGCTACTTGAGCAGGAATGGATTTGTGGGTGACGTGGGGCTGTTTTTCCCTTACTCGATATATAAGTGCAAGAAATAGACACTGCAGCATTACTCCCTGTTGTTTTCAGAAGAATGTGGCTTTGTATAATCTCATATGACTGAGAATTGCCTTTGAAGAATGTTCTGATATATCTCTGGCTAGATGAATATTGTTTGAGGAAGCAAAATGATTTTTTCTTCCTATTGCTACCTATCTGTATGGATGAGCAAAACTTGCAGTAAAGCAGGAGGGCAGTCTCACTTGTCAAGAGTGAAGGGATTATAAGTCTTGCTGTACCTCAAATTCTTTTGATTAATTATTTAGGTCCCTTGTTTCTTTTGTAATATGTTTCCATGCATGTGTCAACTCTTGAAATGACTTTAGCTGAAGCCATATTCTCTTTTTCTTTGTTTCTTAGTTGCCATACATATGGGGGGGGGACCAATGGAGTATGGAATGTTTTCTTCTAATGTGCCAGACATAACAGCGATAGGGCACCAAGGTCATCTCAATGAGAGCTCGTTACAGCCTGAGGGAGCAGCTGAGAAGCCTGCAGCTTACCTGGTTGGTCAACGAGATCTGTGACACTGGGGGTGGGTGGGGAATATCTGTTCTTTTAATTATGCCAAACAGTGAGATAGTTGGATTCACACATGAACATGCCGATATGATGTGCCCAATAAATGGGATCTTTGAGAAAAGCTACAGCCTCAGAATCCTGAAATGATTGGGATCATTACTCGGAACCATGACAGCATGTGGAGATCTCACACAGAAGATTTTGAGACCAAATCCAAAATGATCATAATGCAACACTGTCCAATCTGATACCTTTTAGACAATTTTAACCATAGTTCCAAGCCAGCACAGTACAGCCAGAAGTCTGAGTAGAGGACTGGGCACTGTCTTCTGCACTATTATTACAAAAAGTAGAAAGTTGTAATTATATCCCATACTAATCCAGAATTAATTTGCCTTGAATTATGCAACCTGCTGAACCATAAACAAACCCCATTATCTGATTTTCCACACCAACCTACACATTAGCTAACTATGTTTTTGTGTTTTGTGTGGCGAGCCAAAGTGTGAGGTAGCTGCTTTGGGAAAGCATGAGTCATGGATGTAGGATGCCAAGAGTGTCCTTCCTTATCCTATAATTTCATTTTGGTCCATGAGCTCAATCTGAACAAGGTTCCTGCCCCATCCTCTGAAGTTCTGTATTCTTTTTACCAGTTTGTGGGTCTGGGATAGCTTTAGTCACAGTGTTCTGCAGATTTGTGAGTCGATGTTTCATGACACGTAGTCCTTCAACAAACCGTGTTTCCTGGCCTTTGAGAAACTGCTGCATTTGGCGGATGGTAGCCAGAAGTTGCTGCTTTGTCATGCAGTTCTATGGGGGGGATGGAAGATAATAGATGGATGCATGTAAAAATGTCACATTTGCAAACCATAATGTTCGACAGATATGGAAAATGATGTATTCTAATGTTTTCTCTAGATTATTTATATCCTGCATTTCCTTAAAGAGACAAAAAGTAGCCTTTTAATTTCTTGCAAGTAGAACAAGTTGCCAATACCATTCTAGGAAAATCATAATTGAACAATGATATCAGCCTGAAAAAGTAATACTGGGCATTTCTTAATGAACACACACAAAACAGTGTACTCACCAATGTGTAAGATATTCATTGTGTCAAAAGAATACTGCTGTTGACACACGTTTTATGATATTTTGTTTATCACTGCTATAGAATAGAATGTAATTTAAAATAATAATTTTATTAAAAAAAATTAAAACAAAGATTAAAACCACTAACATAAAACAAAAAAAAAAAACCAAATAGAAAACTTGCAAGTGCAAAAATGAAATAAAAAAAGAAAATAGAAAAATAAAGAAAGAAAAAGGACACAAAGAAGTAGCTTCCAATCTTCTTCACAGCTGTTATAAACAGAATTATAAACTTATTCTTTCTCTAAAGTTCCTGACTCTCTTCTTCCATATTTTATCCTGCCTAATTATCAAAACCATAAATCATAAGAATGTTGTCTCTTTTATGCATAGTTCACAAGGAGTTTCCAGTCATCAATAAACATAGATATTGTCTCTGATAAAGAAATTATTTTGGCCCTCTCAGCAAGTTCCATCATCTGCACCAATCATTCCTCTGTAGTAGGTCTTTCTATCTTTGTGCATTCAATAATCTGGCTGGTGTTATCATATACAAAAATAAAGTTTCGTTACTTTTTTCCCAACTATTTGCCTGAAGAGGAAGACTTCTGATCTCAGTTGTAGAGCAATTTTTAAAATCCTCTAAATTAATACATATATTTGAATCCAAAATTTCCTAGCTTGTTTACATGTCTATCATGCATGATAAAATGCCCCTTCTTGTTGTTCACATTTCCAACACACATTTGAAATGCCTTTGTCCATGATCCATTAGGAACTGGGCCATGCAAGCAAATTAACTTCATCTGCACATGTGTGGGATCTAGGTAGCGTGCAAAACCATGTTCCCCTAGTCCCTGGTGTCCAAAACATTGGGTGTCGCTGTCCTACACAATTTCCCTGGGGTTGTATAACAGATAATTTGTTCTAACTGAAACTGCCAAGAAACAATAGGATAGACAAGGTACAACTGTGGTTTCTATATATAGCAAATAAAGTTTTGTTAGGTTTCCACTTGACTCATTAATATCCCAGGCAGACAATAATAGATCCTTGGAACTATCTTGTCCTCATGTGTCTTGTCCTTAAGGCAGCCTGACTCAATCTGGTCAACACTCTCCAGCTGTGTTGAGATGAATCCCAGAATTTTCTGCCACAGAGCCAGTAAAATGCAAAATGAGAATTCTAGGAGTTGCAGTCTACAGCGGAGATCAGGCTGAAGAAGCTGACAGTGAATTGACTCCTGAAAAATGGAGTAGGACAACCAAACACCGAACCTTTGATTGAACTTTCTGGATAGTTCAGGTCAAAATCAGGATCTACTGAATCCTGAGAGCCTCACAAAGAAACAGGAATGAGCAGACTTCTACTTCGGATGTCATAATGATCAGCAGGAAAATTCAGAAGTCCTTTTGAATGATATTTTAGAAAACTTGTCATCAATGGCTGGCCAGCCAATTAAATGCAAGGACATAAGGCTGAATTCCACTGAACAGCTATTATTACTGCACAACTTTGCATTTCTGTCCTGGACCAAGATGTTCATTTCTGTGTACTTTGGCCTTAAGATATGTGCAGAGAAAGCAGCCAAGAAAGCCCTTTCATGTTAAGAGGCTGCATTGTTCTCAAAGCAATGATAACTATAGCATTGAAATATTATCTCTGTACCGATATTCCTAATTGCATCTTAACTGTAGTTCTACCCTTTCCATCTACGATAACAGTGTATAGATTTATTTTTGCATGTTTATCACTCAACAAATATATTCATACATGCACACAATTGCATCCAGGCATTAATGAACTTGTGTAAAGTGATTTAGCAGCAAGATTCAGATAAAGATGCTATAAAACGGATTTTTTTTGGTGAATTAGTTTTACCATTACTCAAAAGTCAGTGCTAATATTGGGAGCTGGAGTCAGACATTATATGTGACTTTTCTTTTTAAAAATTGCAGAATTTAAATTTATGCCAGGCTTAGGAAATAGTTAGCAAGGCTTTTTCCTGTCCAAGATGCTTGTTGTGTGTGGTATGCAGCAGATTCCAAGAAAGGCAAAAGTCACACTGTCTATTGTTATAAAATCTTTTTGTGAAAGGATTATGTTTAAACTGTTGTGATACACTTAAACACAGTAAACTTTGTTACACTGAATAACTTGCTTTTAGTATACCAGCAAAGTGATTTGAAATCACCAAATATGTGGTAACATGAGTGATTTGTTTAGGTATTTGTGAGCAAAATTTGATTTTATTTTCTAGTCTAACAAGGGATTTTTTTAATTCACATTTATATGCTGCCCTTCTCTGGAGACTCAGGGCGGCTTACAATCTTTGGAGCACAACCCAATGTGCTCAGCAATAGCCTTCATTCCATTGTATATGCTTGCTTATTACTAGGGCTTTTTGGCCCCCTCCAAGGGGCATTTTTACAAAGTCAGCTTATTGCCCCCAACAATCTTGGGTCCTCACTTTACCTACTCCAGGAGGATGGAAGGCTGAGTCAACCTTGAGCCTGGTGGGATTCAAGCCTGCACTAATTGCATGCAGCTGGAGCTAAGTGCTAGGTGTTTAACAGCCTGCACCACCAAGGCCCTATGATTGTAGATTCATAATGAACAAAAAATACACAAAAACTGCAATTTCTGTTGCAACTAGTTGCCTGATAATACCAATTCCACTGTGAAAGTAATCGTAAACCCAGCATGTCTGGAGCTGCACACATTTCTTCCTCTAGGCTAGCATTCATGGAACTAAGATATCTGTGATGGCAAGGCTACTTTTCATGTTTTCCCCAATAAAATAAAAATGATTGTATCAATATTATTGATCAAATTTATGACTTGCTGTTTTAGATGCCGGTCTATCATTGCATCTTCTACCACTTCTGTTTTGTGCCTTTCTTAAAGGACCTCACTCTGAACTTAAAAAAATCTTCATCAGGATGAAAATATCTTCACCAATGATTTCAATGAGGGGAAGGGGAACTCATCAAATTTGCAGATAACACCAAGTTGGCATGACGCTCCAGAAGATAGGCTCAACATACAAAAGGAGCTTGACAGACTTGAACACTGGGTCCTATCTAACAAAACGAAATTCAGTGGTGAGAAAAGTAACTTTAGGTAAGAAAAACTAAATGCACAGGTATAGAATAGGTGGTTCCTGGCTCAATAGTAGTAACTATGAGAGGGATCTTGGAGTGCTAGTACATAATCACTTAACTATCAGCCAGCAGTGTGAATGCAGCTGCCAAAAAAGCCAATGTAGTCCCAAGCTGCATTAACAGAGGAATAGAATCAAGATCACATGAAGTATTAGTACCACTTTATAATGCCTTGGTAAGATCACATTGGAACACTGGATCCAGTTTTGGTCATTATGATATTGAGATGTTAAGACTCTAGAAAGAGTGCAGAAAAGAGCAGCAAAGATGATTAGGGGACTGGAGGCTGAAACATATGAAGAACGGTCGCAGGAATTGGGTATGTTTAGTTTAATAAAAAGCAGGGCCAGGGGTGACATGATACCGTGTTTCCCCGAAAATAAGACACTGTCTTATATTTTTTTTGGCTCCCAAAAACACACTAGGTCTTATTTTCGGGGTAGGTCTTATATATTTATGGTGCCAAATAGTGGGTGTGAGTGTGTAGGGGGGGTGTTTCGTGGGTGCACGGTTGCTCCCTGAAAAGTCTTCCTGGAACTGGAGATTTACACTAGGTCTTATTTTCGGGGAAACACGGTAGCAGTTATCTGAGGGCTGCCATAAAGAAGAGATCAGTCTATTCTCCAAAGCATCTGAAGGCAGAACATGAAGCAATGGATGGAAACCAATCAAGGGGAGAACCAATCTAGAACTAAGGAGAAATTTCCAGGCAGTGTGAACAATTGATCAGTGGAACAGCTTTTCTCCAGAAGTTGTGGTTGCTCCAATGATGGAGATTTTTATGAAGAGATTGAACAACCATATGTCTGATGGAGCAGGGGGTTAGACTGGAGGACCTCCAAGGTCCCTTCCAACATTGTAATTCTGTTATTGGCTGGCTGGGGCATTTGGGGAGTTGACGTCCATACATCTTTAAGCTACCAAGGTTGAGAAACCCTGGGCTTGAGCAGGGCTCCCACTTGTCTGGAAGCATCTGGCTCCCTTCCTGCTTGACCTGAAGTGGGGCTGTACTAAAAGGTAACCTAGCCAGTCACTTTTTACATTTGCCTAATTGCCTTGGCCAAACAAAACAAACCAACAAGGAACAAACAAACAAAAAGACAAAGAACAGGTAAAAGAGGAGACAGATTCAAATTCTTTTAAAACACACAGAAAAAAAGCCCCTCTCGCAGTTCCATGCAGAAAACAAGGTATGGCATCACGTTCTCTACCCCTAGTGGAAACAAGGGACGCGTGACAGAGAAGAGCCCCCCCCGCCCGCACAGCCCTTACCTGGGAAGCCTGCAACTCTTGACCGGCCGCTAGGCATAAAACGAGGACCAGGCTGCTGAGACTGCATCGCCGTGCAGAAATCATGGCTGTGCGCTGCTGTCCTGTTGCGATGGCCGGGCAGCGAAGTGGAGAAAATGAGCGAGTGCTTCTCCGCACGACCTGCCCCCTCGCCCAGCGGCGGAGGCTGAGCTCTCCTGCCCAGCCAGGAGATGAGAGGAGCGGGAGCGGCAGCTAAGGCGCGCGGCAGCTTTCCCCAGCGAGCGAGCGAGAAGAGCCTCGCGCCTCGGTTTCCGCTGCTCCTCGGAGACGCCGCTGACCTTGGCTGCAGAACGGGTCCCTCGGGGGAGGGGGAGGGGGAGTTGCTCCCGCTCCCCCCCCCTTTTAAAGTTCATACCTGCGATCGCTGCCTCTCGAAGGGGCTGGCTTGCTGGAAGTACTGCTCTTTTCTCCAACAGCACCTCCAGGCCAGGGCGAGCGGGCGCATCTCCCGCGCAGCCTGCTGCTCAGCAGCTTGGGACTATAGTATTACTTAAAGAGTTTTTGGCATGTCCTCTCCTGCCCATGGAGTCGCTGTAATAATTTATTGGGGCAAACCAGGAGACGTGATGTGGGAAAAAAAAGCATGGGTGTCTTTTGCAGTTCCATGTCTTTCTTTCTGATTTCATCCAAGAGCTTTTGCATCTTCTCCCGGGATTTTTTTTTCTTTCTCTAGACGATTGTATAAAATAGCCCTTCATGACCGCTTTACTGGCATCTTAAACAGTCATTACATCTGTCCCTTTACTCAGGTTATTATCATAACATTCGTTTAATTTCTACTTGATACTAAATAATTAACTCAGTAATAACAAACAGGCTAGCAAAATAGTTTGCTACTGTACAGTTGTGGGACTTTTGTTATTTCAGCAGAATGGCTCAAAGGAAAAGTTGCTGATGCTTAAAAAAAACAAAACAAAGCAAAACTGGAAACAACTCTATGCAAGCATGCTTAAGGGGTTGGTGATTTTTATTTAAGAGGCATAGAATCCTTTCCAATCCCAAATCTACCGCCTCCCAGAACCTATTTGCTTTAGAACCAAGGGTCTTCAAACTTAGCAAGTTTAAGACTTGTGGACTTCAACTCCCAGAATTCCTGAGCTAACATGACTGAGGGAGGAATTCTGGGGGTTGAAGTCCACAAGTCTTAAAGCTGTCAAGTTTGAAGACCATTGCCCCTAGAAGATGCTATAAAAGCGTTTGAAATCTATTTAAACGTTGACTTGCCCATTAATCTTTTTGTTTTTTAATTTCTTTCTCTCAGCACTATCTATTTCAAAAAGACATGGAGGATAAAATAAGGATACAGGAGAGAGATAAACATACAGGCATGCAATGGCTTGGAAGACTGGAATGGGGATGGCATCTGAAAACTAGGTTCCTTCTTATATTGTTCAGCATTTTGAATTGTATGTAGATGTGGACCAGCAATTGGTAAAACTATAAAAACAAAGTTGCATATGATGAGGAATTGGCTCTAAGAAACTGAGAATGTACTACTATAGAAGACAACTGAACAAAAAATATATCCTAATGCAGAATGCAGTAAAGCAATGCAGGCTGTCAAGGAAATAAGTGACAACTTCTGTTTAGCGTTCATGCCCCTTGTCAGTTCTTCAAGGTAGACCAGACTAGGATGCCAGATTTATGAATGCTAATATTTCTTCATTATAAGGTTAGGGTAACAGAATCTTGCAAGTCTGAATGTGCTTCCCTTCCTCCCTTTACTGTATCTTCGTGAAAACTAAGGTGGTCGTGACTGAGACACTTACTTAAATTACATTTATGCCCCAGATTTTTTTTCATTTGACCATTGCCTTAGCTATAGCTCTTCCTCCTGTTGTTAAAAGTTATTCCATTTCCCATTACATCTACAGACCTATTTCCAGAAATCACCATTTTCCTTCTCCACATGCCCTCAAGCAGTCAACCAAAATTACAAAGGGGTTGTTCATAGGAGGTTGGTAAAAAAAAACAGTTGAGATGTCCACCACAACTATGTGATTGAACCTCCACCTCTTTTTATTGTGCATCAGAGAACAGGGCTTTTATCCCACTGTTGTCCTTAACTATTGAAAACTAGTTGAAAAAAAATCTTCATGCTGGCTCTAATTTCACAGGGATAAAATAATAAACTGTTCAGACTGATATTCAATCCTGAGCATTTTATTGCTGTATTCTACTATGGATTCTCATACAACATAGATATTTTCTATTCAATAACAACAACAAAGGGCCTTGGTGGCTCAGGCTGTTAAATGCCTGCATTTAAGTTCCAGTTGCCTACAATTATTGTAGACTCGAATCCCACCAGGCTCAAGGTTGACTCAGCCTTCCATCCTCTCGGGGTAGGTAAATTGAGGACCCAAGATTGTTGGGGCAATAAGCTGACTTTTGTAAAATGCCGCTTAGTAATAAGCAGGCATATACAATGGAATGAAGGCTATTGCTGAGCACACTGGGTTGTATCCCAAAATTTAAGCAGCCCTGAGTCTTGGGAGAAGGAGTGACATATAAATGTAATTAAAAAAAAAAGACTAGGGGTAATTTAATATCAAAATCAAAAGTTCATTGAGCTGTGTTGATAATTTGCTTCTGTTAAACAATAGCATTCCCCCCAAATCAGATTCTAAATGTCAGATTAGGTACATATCTTATGCAATACAAGAAGTAGGAATTTATCCTTAACTCATTCTAAATGTCAGATTAGGTACATATCTTATGCAATACAAGAAGTAGGAATTTATCCTTAACTCTAGCACCATCTACTGTGTAATTACTTTACCCCATGCCAACAGTAAGAAAAGAAACTAAAGATACATAGTCACAGTGTTCCATTTCCCCCCACTAAAGACTATGGAAAAAGTGTATCTCTGACTGTTATTTGTGTGGCTAAAAGGCCAATTTGAGATGGCAATCCCTTCCACACTGAGGACAGTCCAGCCCCCAGATTTCGCTGGTTCTGGGACTGCCTCTTTGCCTCAGCCTGCCAAACGAGTGTCTCATCAAATTGGAGAATGCCATGCCGTGTCCTTAGCCTCCAAGCTGAACGATCAGAGGCCAAGGTTTCCCAGCTGTTAATGTCCATTCCCAAGACCTTTAGGTCCCTCTGGCAGATATCCTTATATCGCAGCTGTGGTCTCCCTCTAGGGTTCTTTCCCTGTGCTAATTGTCATGGATGGCACTGGGTCTTTGGCTGTCTCAGGGAGGGGGCAGCGGCTGGGGGTGTCGGCATGGGAAATTGCCTTGCCAGGTCTGTGTATCAATGTATAGCTGTAGGCTGCCAGGAAAACAGTCCATCTCAGCATTCAGGGGGATAAGATGTTTGGTGTTGCTCTGTCGCCAGCGAATAGACTGAGCAGCGGTTTGTGGTCCGTGAAGAGGTCGAACAGTCTCCCATAGAGGTATTCATGGAACCATTTGACCCCTGCGACTGCTGCGAGCGCCTCCTCATCGATTTGACTGTAATTCCTTTGAGTTTTGGACAACGTTTTCAAAAAATAGGTGATAGGCACTTCAGTCCCATTTGGCAGCCTGTGGCTGAGAACTGCTCCAATGCCGTATGGGGAGGCGTCACAGGTCAATGTTAATGGTAGCGTCTTGTTGTATTGAATGAGCATGCTGTCCTATGTTAAAATGTTTTTTATTTGTTTGAACGCTTCCGCTTCGCGCCGTCCCCATGTCCAACTTGCTGCCTTGTTCAATAGTCTATGGAGTGGTTCCGCAATGGTCGCTTTCTGTGGCAGAAAGATATTATAAAAATTTAGAAGACCCAGGAACGCTTGAAGCTGCCCTTTATTTTGTGGTGTGGTGGCTTCCCGGATGGCTTTTAACTTCCCATTGGTTGGTCTGATGCCCGCAGCATCTATCAGGAACCCCAGGAATTCGACCTGTGGAACAGCTATTTGGCACTTGTTCCTCTTGAGTTTCAGGCCCGCTTCCTTAAACCTCCTGAGGACTGCCCTTAACCACTCCATTAGTTCTGTTCAGTTGGTGGCTGAGACGATAATGTCATCAAAATAGGGGACGACCCCAGGGATGTTACGTAGCAACCATTCCATGATGCTTTGGAACAGTCCTGGGGCTATGCTAACCCCGAATTGAAGTCTTTTACATTTAAATGCTCCCCTGTGGGTGACTATGGTTTGCGCCTCGGCTGTGGCCTCATCAACAGGAAGCTGCTGATAGGCCTGTGCCAAGTCCAGTTTAGCAAATATTGTTCCCCGTCCCAAAGAACGCAATAGATGTTGCTCCACTGGTACGGGGTAGGCACTTTGCTGCAACACCTTAATCAAGGTCATTTTATAGTCCGCACAAATTCTGATTGACCCATTCAGTTTCATGGGGATCACTATGGGGGTTTCCCATTTTGCGTGATCTACCGGATCCAGAACCTCTTGGTCTATTAGTTTATCGAGCTGTTCCTTGACTTTGGGCCACAAGGCAAATGGGACGGTGTGGCTTTAGGCAGACTGGGGCAATGGTGGGGTCTAGGCTGAAAGAGATTGGGGTCCCTGTATACTTGCCCAGCTTGTCATCAAAAACCATGCTGTATTCTTGCTCCAGTTCCGCGATGTCTCCTCTCTGATCGTGGGGGGTATCTCGGTTGCATGGACACCAGTGATGCCAATTTGTAGCAGTGAAAACCACTCTCAGCCGAGCAGACTGGGTAGGCTCAGGTCTACTATGGTGAGTGGCAGTCTTCCACTGAACGCTCTGTAATCAATGCGGACCGTCTTTTTGCCAAGGACCAGTATGCGTCGGCCCTGGTAGTCTCTGAGTATGATGGCTTGTTGCTTCAGTTGGTTCCGCCTTAGGTTGGGTATGAGCTCTTTCAGGGTCTTCCAGGATACCATGGAAATGTAAGACCCTGAGTCGACTTCCATCCGGCACGGCTTATGCTCTATCCAGACTGTAGCAATCACCTTGTTGGTTTTGTAGGCGTCTGTGTGTTTCACTCCGGCTTGTGCATAGCCCACATATGTAAAATGGGCTTCTTCTTCCCTCACATGTTCCCGCCTTTTGAATTTCCCACCAGAGGGTTTCCGCCCCTCCTTGGCGGCCATGTTGCCTCATGGGAGATGCGGTTTGCCAATTTGGTTTACTTGTTGGTTTTGCAGCCCAGCAAACCTCATAATGTGCCCTCATCTTTCACACCTTCGGCACATGACGTCCCTGAACCGGCACACCGACTGATTATGATTGCCGCCGCAGCTGTTGCATTCCCGGCTCCCCAGTTTGCCGCTTGACTTGCTGGTCCGCAGCTTGTACATGTCGCTGTCATTGCCATCGTCGCTGGCTTCAGATTCTGACTTGGCTAGCCATGGTAGAGGGTCAGCCCAGGTGGCATCGACCTTCCCGTTGCCCTGGATCTGCACTGCTGAGTTGTCTGATGATTCAGCGGCCCGGGCTTCATCAAACGCTTCCTGAAAGGAGTTTTTTCTGCAGTCCGGAGTCCTTTGTTCCAAGGATAATGTGATCTCTGATCATTCCCTCAGTGTTGGGGAACCTGCAATTATTTGTGATCCTCCTTAGGTCCGCGATGAATGCATTGATCAACTCCCCTCCCTTTTGACTCCGCATGTAGAAATCATAGTGGCTGGCCAAATAGGACGGGGATGGACTGTAGTGACTTCGGAGGGCACATTGGAGCTTGTCCCAGCTTGTCTGTAGGTCATCAGTGACCAGTGTGTCGGCCATCTCATAAATCTCAACATCGCAGTAGGTCAAGAAAAGCGCTTTCTTCTGCGCGTCGAGGGCTGCCTGTAGTCTTTTGACCTCTAGGTGCAGGTAGAATCGCCCCATATATGAAGACCACTTCTCCTTGGCCAGATCATAGGGGATGGCCATTGGGCGGTGGGCCAGGCTTGTTGCTTGCTGCACCATGCTGTCTGCGGTGGGAAATTCAGCTTGGTGGCGATTCGGATAGCTGGTATTGAAGCTCTGTGGATGTCCCGCTCTCTACTTGCGAGATCCCATCCTCGTCGCCAGTGTTTTAGATGGGTCCCAAGGCGAAAGAGAGACAGGACAGCAACTGGTGATCAGCATCTTTTATTTAAAACATTAGAAAAGTACTGCCGCTAACATGCAGCTGGCGCTGGCTTTTATTGCTGGCGCTGTCCAAAGCTTCAGCCACTGACAGGACTTTATTTTCCCACCGGTGGCTGAGCCAATGAGTGGAGTCTCTCAGTCGACTCCACTCCTTGGCCATATATGGTCATATAGAACAGAGGTCTTTCGGAATCCACTCATCAGCCATCCTCATGACATGCCCAAGCCAGCATAGACATCTCTGTTTCAATAATATATACATGCTAGAAATTCCAGCACATTCCAAGACTGTGCTATTTGGAACTTTGTGATGCCAGGTGATGCCAAGAATACGTCAGAGATAGCACATATGAAAGGTGTTCAACTTTCTCTCCTGCCATGCATAAAGGATCCAAGACTCGCTGCATTACAAGAGTGTGCTCAAGACACAGGCTCTATAGACCTGAATCTTTGTATGTTCCATCAGCTTCTTATTAAGCCATACTCTTTTTGTAGGTCTGGAAAATGTGTTGGCCACTTTACCAATACATCTATTTAGTTCAGTGTCTAAAGAGAGAGGGTTGGAGATAGTTGAGCCTAGGTGCACAAAGTCATGGACGACTTCCAGTTCTTGTGCAGAGATAGTAATACAGGGAGGTGAATCCACATCCTGACCCATGACTTGTATTTTTTTCAAGCTAATTGTTAGTCCAAAATTTAACTCCAAATCCAAAATCTAAATCCAAAAAAACCCAACCCATACTATATATTTTAATAACTTTTTAATATATTCATTTTATTAACAAGTTTTAATTACAATAGGAAAAACTATACAAACTAAGCTTAGAAAAAGAGAATGGAAGAAAAGAATGAAAAATGCAGGAAAAAAGAAAGAATACAATGAACAAAAAGAAAATTACATTAAGAAATTATTTTCAATCTTCATCACTTCAATATAAAAATTTAATAATTCTTCACCTCTATAAAGTTATAAATAGATTCTCTTCATACCAAATTCCATCTATTACTTATAAGCAAATACATTAAAAAATCATTTTTTTCAATTCTGGTGTTAGCCAAAAGTTCAAAAAGGGTTTTTTGTTTTTTTGCAAGACAACAACAAAATATATCGTATTTTAACCTTGGTAAAAAAAATATTTTATATTCCTTCTTTTACTTCCAACAGTCTTATTCTGTAATTCAATCAAATATGTTGAAGGATTCAATTTCTCTTCATTATCTCATCACATATTTCTGCAAGGGGCGTTATTAAGCCTTTTTTGTAGATCAATAAAGAAACATTTTCCAGGTCATTCTCCTAGTTTATCAATTCCCTTTTAATTTAATTCAATTCAATTTAATTTAATTTAATTCCCTTTTAATGTTTAACACTGCAGACAATCTTCTTAAAATTTGAAGAAATATTCTTCACAACCTAGATCAAGAAAGACTAAGATAGCCAATTTGCTGTAGTGGTTAAGGCACCAGGCAAGAAACTGGGAAACTGAATTCTAGTCCTGCCTTAGGTATAAACCAGCTTGACCTTGGCTCAGTCCCTCTCTCAGGCCCAAACCACTTCTGAAAAATTTGACAAGAAAACTGCAGGGACTAAGCCAGACTGTCCCCAAAAAGCCCTATATAAAGCTACTTGATTTGCTGATTTGAATGTGACACAACAATTTCTTGCTTCTTGACGTTAGTTTTTCCCAAATGGTGATAGGAATTGTAATCCACAATTGTTCAATTAACACTCATGCCTACTCAGCTAGATTAAAGTGCCAAGTTGAAAGTGATTGGTGTATCTCACTTATTATCATCTTCCTAGTATTATTTCCTAGGTGCAGAGTCCACTTTTTGGATTCAATGAATGCCATCTTGCATGATCAAACATAGCATCTGGATCCAATTTTCATGTCTGTATTGTGCCTTGCCATCTTTGCTTTGGCTTTCCACATGGGCACTTGCCATCTGTAAAGTGAAAGGTGATGCAGGCAACTGTGTGGGGTGTTGCTTGTAGGACATCGCCATACAACTATAGGTGTTTCTTCCACATTTTCTCTGATATTGGTGCAATGTCCATTTGCTACTATACTGTGACATTGCTGACATGGTCGAGAAACACCCAATGACCAGTGAAGCATGCACATCTCCATGACATGTAAAGAGCACTCAATGCATTGGTGATTCATGATTGGCTAGCACCATATAAAGCTACTGGGCATACCATTATTTGATTGGCATGTTTCAGTCACAGAGCACTTCAGGGATCTCCTTCCACTGTAGCCATGCTTTCTTCATGCTTGCATGCATTTCATCATTAATGCTGCCATCACTTTGTAGATGAGATCCTAAGTAATTGATGGTGAGCTCAGAAATATTTTTATAATAAAATATATTCCTTGCCTTTTCCAAGTAGCAGGAATTGAGGGTCAAACTAGATACCATACTTTTTAAAAATTTGCATTGTGTACAGATTCAGAAATAGGTGGCAGCACAGATAGACCACGTTTAATCCTCCCTCTGAACTGTTCTCTCAGTTCCTGACCCACAGTCAGAAAGCTCCTTTCTCTCAAATGACATCCAAGCCTTCTTCGCTAGGCAATAAGAGTGCAGACTTGGCAGTTCTGGAAGGGGTTTTCAGGAGGAAATATTGTGTGTGTGTGTGTGTGTGTGTGTGTGTGGGCATATGTATTGTGTAAAGTGCTGACAAAAAGAGAATGGGCATATTTTTCAATGGAAAAAAATGGTCAGAAATTGTGCGTATGTATGTATCGTATATGTGTTTGTGTATGTGTCGATATCTACTGTAATATAGAAATTGTGAAGGAGTCAGACGATAATCTATTGACAAACCATCCATGACAGAACCTGTTACAGGAAAGAGATCAAAAACATTAAACTTGTGTTCAAAATAAATAAAACAGACCGTTACCACATTTGTTTATTAAAATATAATTTCTATAAAGATACAAATGTTTCTTCTAAAGTTATCCACTATATGAAGAGCAGAGAGCATGCTACACAGGGCTTTCCATGATGAGAACGTCCAATGCTATCCAGAGCACTTCTAGCTCAGAAGGGTCTCTGATCTGCAGTTCATTAGAGAATGCTAGTTTTTCTTCACAGTAGAATTTCACACTCCTCCAAAGAATCATCTGCAAAGAGTAGTTCATTAGCCAATGCACTTCCTACAGGGAGTGTGCTGGCTTCAGACCATTGGCTCCCATTCTGCAAGTAAGTGGGCTGAAGCAATGACATATTTTCCTCCTCTGTTCTTACCAGACTGGCCTGGTGTTCGTCATTGACTCCACTTAAAATGTATCTATACCCTGTTCCACTGCTTTCATGGATATCCACAGTGACTACTGTAGGCTCTGGTCTCTGGGAACAAGCTTGTATGATTTCATTTGGATCAAGGACTGTGTCTATTTGAGGAAACTCATCATCTTCCATTAGCTCTTTTGCATTCTCTTCCTGCAAGTTTGTGTTAATATAAATTACACTGCTTGGTTCACTCAGAGCAGGTAAGCTTTCCAATATTTTCTCCAGGTGAAGCTTAAGTTCTAAGAAGGTTGGTCGGTCCACAGGATCTGCCCTCCAACAGGAATACATGATTTCATACCTGAAAAGATGAGAAATATGCCATGAAGAAGGAAGCTGGATAATTATTAAGGGAAAAGAAAGGCAGACACTCATTTGTGAATGTCGTATAAACATTGGGTTAATTCTGTGTTAGGGTACCTGGTAATGTTAAAAATAGAAAGACGACACAGTTAATCCTTTGAGGACAAGTAAACTACCTTTGGGAGTAATGTATTGCAATTGAATGGATAACATAATTTTGTTTTAATCCATTTCAAATTGGGCATGTCAATAGTGACAAACCTGGCTTATTTTGAATCATAGCTTCTTTGCCTAATTTTAAAAATATTAAATCAGTTCAGCATATTGCAATGAGTTATAGTTAAGAACTGCCTTTAAAAACAATTTGTAAATTGTAAATATGGTTAACCCAAAATACATGGGGGCTGAACACAACAACTACAGGAGTGGGATTCTACCGGTTCCCACCGGTTCTATAGAACTGGATGTTCAGATTCTGCCCAGTTCAGAGAACCGGCAAATCATGCCCCTGGCTGGCGGTGCCCTTTCCCCTCCCGGCAACTCGCCTCTGATGAGGCTGAAGATATGCTGCTGGAGCTGCTGGGCTTTAAGCCTGTAAAATCCATTTAGAAAATAAAGGAGCAGTTATGGTTTAATTGTTTAATTGACTAATTCATTGGCTTCATGGCACTTCTTGTAGCACTGAACTGCTTGCTTTTAAAATCCAGTGCTGCTTCTCCGGCTGCACTCTTGAAATCCAAGAATGCTGGATTTCAAAATAAAAGCCAGGGAGCTCAGTGCTACAAGGAGAAGTTGCTCCAGGAAATGTTGCTGGAGCTGAACTGGGCTTTAAAGCATTTTAAAGTAGCTTGGAGCAAGAATCCCTTTCTCTCC
This sequence comes from Naja naja, assembly GCA_009733165.1. Classification (NCBI taxonomy): domain Eukaryota; kingdom Metazoa; phylum Chordata; class Lepidosauria; order Squamata; family Elapidae; genus Naja; species Naja naja. The sequence continues at coordinate 44,276,359 of CM019148.1, read as the reverse complement.
CCCTCACCCCCCTGGGTCTGTGCCTATCCTATTTGGAAGATATTGAGTTAGTTTTGTTGTTGCTGACTACTTCCTCCATGCTTCCTAAATGAGATAGATCAAGTGGGAAGCGGCTGGTGTGTGTGGTTGTGAAATCAAACCTCCTTCCTATAAAACCCATTCAGAAAACAAAGGAGCAGATATGGATTAATTCTGCTTCAGCCCAGATTGGTGGAGAGAAAGTAGTTTAACATTATTTAATTGACTAATTCTTTGGAAATTGCTGTGTTATGGCTTTTCATGGGATGTAGTGCTTATGATGGGCTATAAACAGGTAATATTCAGCCTTAAAATTATGTTATGTAGGTAGATAGGCAATTAGATTTGCTGGCCTTCCTAGGTATGATTTTCAGTAGTCAGTCTCTGCTGCTTTTTACTACCAATATAATTAAACCAAATACCTATCTCTAAATTTAAGACAGCACTAACCCTAGAACATGTTAATGGACTAGGAACAGCCATCCTGGAAGAGATATTTGGGGGGGGGGACTTTGCTCTTTATTATTTATTTATTTATTAGACTTGTATGCCGCCCTCTCTCCCTAAGGACTCAGGGCGGCTCACAGAATAAAATACAATACAATAAATTAACTAAAAAATAATTAAACAGTACAAGCCTAATATTAAACATTAACACTATTAAAACCATTAAAATTATTTAAAAGAAACCCCTCCCTCTTGGTTCAGTCCAGGCCGCCTGCTGAAATAACCAAGTCTTTAGGTCATGAAGGAGCGGAGATCCAGGCCCGGAGTTGATTGTTCCAAGGCCCTACCCTGGGCACCGCCAGCCAACAGTGTCTGGCCCGGTATCAGGAGGCTGTCAGCGATAGGAATGTGATGCCAGCAGGAGATGTTCCCGCAAGTACCCTTTAAAGCTGTGTCCTTGTGATGAAGGGGCATTTTATATTACATTTTATAGATTAATCCACCAGTAGAAAATAGGTAACATCCATTTTTTAAAAAAAATCACATTTATATGCCCCCCTTCTCTGGAGACTCAGGGCAGCTTACAATCTTTTGGAGCACAACCCAATACACTCAGCAATAGCCTTCATTCCATTGTATACGCCTGCTTATTACTAGGGCTTTTGCCCCCCCCTCCAAGCGGCATTTTTACAAAGTCAGCTTATTGCCCCCAACAATCTTGGGTCCTCAATTTACCTACCCTGGGAGGATGGAAGGCTGAGTCAACCTTGAGCCTGGTGGGATTTGAGCCTGCACTAATTGCAGGTCATTTGAGGTCAATCCATGTATTTAGTGAGGAGGACGAGGCAATATTAAATCAGAGCCTTCGTACAAGAGGCAATCCAGTAGAAGTGTCTTGATGGTTGTGTCCAAGCAGAGACATGAGCTGATATTCAAATGATGTGGGGCATTTCTTACCATATAGCCAGTTAACCTTATGGTCATAATCCAGGTATCATTGCTGGGTGAGATGAAGCAGGCAACTATGGGAGGAAGAGTTTGACGCCCCATTTGTTGAATGCTGTCTCTAGAAAGGCTGGCCTGAGAACATATGTTATCTCTGTAATCTATTTATTTATTAAATTTATTTGCCACCCACCACAGGCAACTCTTTAATACCAAGCAATGAAGGGTTTTGGTTTGACTTTAATCATGTTTTGTGCTTTTAGATCTTCACCCTGATTTGTTTTTGCTGTGGATTTTTAATATTAGCATCCTGAACTAGGTGGAGGTGAAACATCGGGTTTGTTTAGTTGCAAAAAGAGAGTCTAGTCGAGAATCTTGCAAGGAGACCAGTTTCTCAAACCCAGCCCTCCTTTTACGTAGTGGCTGCAATTAGAGAATATTAGTTGTTTTATTTTATCACAGCAATTGTTTATAGTCTAAAGGCATTAGCAAAAACAGCCTATTAAAGCAAAGAAAAACCACCTCTTGGTTTCCATATTTCCAAGCTGCAAATATAATTACTGCCATAAGCAAGCCATGTATTTAATCACTACAATTATGCTTTGTTACTATCACAATTACAAAATACTTACAAATCATCTAAACAGCCCTCTGGCTGCTTTAGTCTATGCCCATGAAGTAGGTAATCATAGATTTCGTGGTTCTGCACTCCTGGGTATGGAGTCATTCCTCGAGTTGCTATCTCCCACATTGTAACACCAAACGCCCACTACGGGAAAAGTAAATAGAGGAATAACTTACTTAAACAGCATTTCAGAAAAATTAATTTAATGACAATTAAATTATTTATTTATTTATTTAATTGGTCTTATATGCCGCCCTATCTCCCTAGGGACTCAGGGCGGCTCACATAAAAACACCCAATACAAAAGTTAAAAAGAATTAAAAGAATATTAAACCTAATCAGACCAAATAAAGTATTTAAAACCCCATCACATGACGTTTAGAACTAAACCCCCCCCTCAGTCCAGGCTGGTTTGTTCGAATAACCAAGTCTTTAGGCCGCGGCGGAAGAAGCAGAGGTCGGGGGCCAATCGTAGCTCCAGGGGAAGCTGGTTCCATAGAGTGGGCGCCCCCACAGAGAAGGCCCTCCCCCTAGGGACCGCCAGCTGACATTGTTTGGCCAATGGTACCCCAAGGAGGCCCTGTCTGTGGGCGCGCACCGGGCAATGGGTATTCGATGCTGGCAGGAGATGTTCCCGCAACTATCTTGTCTAAATTATCTTGTCTATGGACACTTTTGGGGGAATAAGTCCCACCAAACATATTGAGATTGTTTTTTGTCCATTAAAAAGAACTATGCTGCATTTTCTGATGCATTGTTGAAAATCATATTGGTGATAGTGTATTCCCAGTAACTTCATCTGATTGCAAATTACATTTTTTATTACATAAAAAGAGTGAATAGTAAATATTGAAACTGACCAAGATATTTAATTTTCAGTTCTAATGTTTTAGGATTGTAATTCTAACTAATAATTCTTTGATAAAAAGTACACTTTAATACTAGAAGTAGAATGTTAATATGCAGAAACATACCAATTTAATTTCTGGCATCTGAGACTGAAAGTTTTTCAGTTAATGAGGCTTGGAAATAGAGAACCACTGCTAGTTGGAACTGGCTATATTTTGTTTAATATAGAATAGAATATCTTTTTATTGTCATTGCATTCCACGAATACAATGAAATTTGAAAGCTACTCCAGCACAGTGCCCCAAACACCACATCACAATCATACTACAGAGTATTTAAAAATTAAAATAATAATAATAATGGGACTAAATCACAAATGCACTGTTTGATTCAAGACAATTACTGCCTTGGAAAAGAAACTGTTTCTCACACCTATAATTGATGGTAACAGTTTGAAATATGAATGTCCAGGATGAGAATGGTCTGTGGAGATTTTAAGAGTCGGCCATTTTTTTGTAAAGTAGATCACTGAATTTCTTCTCACAGATTACCACATTTTAAAGAATAATTACTGGCCTTGAAAAGAAACTGTTTCTCAATCTATTAGTCCTCATTTTAAGACACCTATAACGCCTCCCTGATGGTAACAGTTTGAAATATGAATGTCCAGGATGAGAATGGTCTGTGGAGATTTTTAGTGTAGAGTCGGCCATTTTTTTGTAAAGTAGAGCCGGCCATTTTTTAAAAATTACATTGAATTTCTTCTCACAGATATCTAGACTATGTTTACCACATTTTAAAGGAATAATTTTGTATGTGGCAGTCTTGTTCTTTAACCTAACTTTGCTGGTAACTTGCACCTACCAAAACATCACAGCAAAGGACAATTAATGGTTCTAGAACTTGTCCGACACGTTAATAAATATTATCTCTTTCAGTGGAGGGAGTTGCACCCTAGCTTTATTTGACAAATAAGCTTAGGGATAGGATGCTCAACTTTTCTGTACTGTAATCATGTCTTGTATTAACAGCTTGATACATTGATACTGTTATTATCAAACAATTACTTTTATCACTGTGCTTCATCACACCTTTTTTTAAAAAAGGCATGCTAGTATTATTAAAAAGTAAACTAGTTTGAACTTTTTTCTTTAACATTATAATGTTAAATAACTAATCCTTGTTGGAAAACTGAAGGAAGATTCAGAGCAATAAATACAATATTTTGTAAAATTTGAAGAAAGCGATGTATATTAGGGCATAATTGTCTTCAGAAAGTTTTTGAATAATTTGTGTGCTATTAAAATATATTATAAATATATATTAAAATATATTAAAATATAATTATCATAGGAATAAGCCTTTTATTCTCAAACCAGCTTACTCTGTGTAAATACTGCTGTGTGAAAAACAGGGGCACATTATATAGTATGTTTCTTATATTATAATAAGAATTCTGTCAATCCAAATTGACAATTTTTCCTCCTGGAGCCAGACTTAACTGTTAAATTGGAACACCATCTCCTCATTTACTTACCACATCACTTTTTGTTGTGTAGACTCGATCTGCAAGACTTTCTATAGCAATCCATTTAACAGGCATCTTTGCAATACGCCCTTGCCGGTAATAATCTCCACTATAAATTTTCTTGGATAAACCAAAGTCTGCTACACACACTGTCATGTCATCCCGCAACCTGTCCATTAATGTATGCCAGTTAATATGAATTCATATTACAAGAAAGAGGCTCCTCAAAGATGTAGCATTACTTCATATGTCTGTATACTTTGGGAAAGAGATGGTATGAATCAAAATGACTTCCCTACATAGTATTTGTCTCTGTCTCTGGAGAAGAACTAAGTGGTTGCTAAGAGTCAATATTGACTTGATGACACACAATCAATCGAGACTCCAGCCCCTCCCCCCCAAATCCAACTTAAAGCTGTTTCTGATTCTGCCACATATCAGACTAAGGATGATGCGGAATGTATTACAACTTTGAAGCATTTCCCCCTGTTCTTCAGGTTATTCAGCTTCTAGAGTAGCTTAAAAAGAGTGTTGGGCTTACCTGAAACACATCTTCTAGTTGTACGGGAGGAGAATCCAAAGCATGGGCTGTCTCCTGCTTCCTTGCTTAAAGTCAGAGTCAATCAAAGTTTGGTCCAGCCCCCTTTCCACTGCGCATGCCCAGATTTTGATGAAGGCTGATGATTGACTTGGAGAGTTCTTGGTGCTCTTTCTTGACCATTCTGTGCTCGGGACTAACTATCTAAGGGTGGGATTTGGATTCTCCTCCCGTACAACTAGAAGAAGCGTTTCAGGTAAGCCCAACGCTCTTTCTCAGTTGTACGGGTCGGAAAATCCAAAGCGTGGGACATACCCAAGCTAATTGTCCTGAGGGTGGGCCAACCCTTGTCCTGAGCCCCCATCTCCGTGTGAACTCTTTGTAGCATCCTTCTTCCAAAGGCTGCTTCCGCTGATGCAAATGTATCCAGTTTATAATTTCTGATGAATGGAGATGCCGATGACCATGTTGCTGCCCTACAGATCTCTTCAATCGAGGCCTGTGTGTTCCATGCCGATGATGTGTCTGCACTCCTGGTTGAATGTGCTGTTATGTTACCCAGCAATTGCAATGATTGGCTCTCATAAGCTCTTGTGATACATGTCCTGATCCATCTGCCTATGGTAGATGGTGAAACCTTTTGTCCCAACGAACTCAGTCTAAATGAAACGAACAATGCTTCAGTTTTTCTAATGGGCCTTGTTCTCTTAATATAAATGCATATAGCTCTCCTAACATCCAAGGAGTGCCACTTCTTTTCTAGGCTATGGACCAGTTCTGGGCAGAAGTCTGGTAGTACAAACTCTTGTGCTCTATGGAATGTAGAATTGATCTTTGGGATAAAGGTCAGGTCTAATCTTAATACTACCCTGTTCGGGTGAACTATACAGAGGTCCTCTCTCACGGATAATGCTGCCAACTCTGATATTCTTCTGGCTGATGTAATGGCTATTAGGAAGGCCACCTTAAGGGTGAGTGAGGATAGTCCTACTGACCTCAGCGGTTCAAAGGGCTCAGTCATGAGCGCCCTTAGCACCCTTGTCAAGTCCCAAGTAGGGTATCTGTGTATCACTGGTGGCTTTAGATTGGATGCTCCCCTGATTGAACGTGCGGACTAGGGGGTGTCGTGCGAGGGACTCCGAGGTCCCACAACCCAACACCGAAGCTATCGCTGCTACTTGTCTCCTTAAGGTGTTAGGGGTTAAACCCTTCTCCAGGCCTTCCTGGAGAAAATCCAGCACTTGAGTAACTAGCACTGTGGTTGGATCTATTTGTTTCTTGGAACACCAGGTTCCAAATGCTCTCCAAGTAGCATCATAAATTCTGTTCGTTGATGGTCTCTTGGATGCCTGGAGTATCTGTATTACCTTCTCTAAACACTCTAAACACTTTAGCATGGTCCTCTCAAGTGCCATACGGTTAGTTGAAGCCATTGTGGCTCTGGGTGTTGTATGGCTCCCTGACTCAGTTCTACCTTGTCTGGAGGAATTCTCCATGGTCTGGATACTGACAGATCTACCAGATCCACATACCAAGACCTCCTGGGCCAGTGAGGTGCTACCATTAAGACCTCGGCCCCCTCTTCTATCACTTTCTTGATTACCCTTGGTATCAAGGGGAGTGGGAGAAATGCGTAGAGCAAACCCCTTGGCCATGCTCCTCGGAGTGCATTGGTTCCTTCCGCTCCCTGTGTTAGGAATCTTGACTATAATCACGGGAGTTGTGTATTTGCTGGCATTGCAAACAGGTCCAGGAGTGCTCTCCCGAATCTGTGCGACAGTTCCCTGGACAGGTTCGGGTGTAGGCGCCACTCTGAGTGGTTGACCGTTGTTCTGCTGAGCCAATCTGCCTGAATGTTTTCCACTCCCGATATGTGTTCTGCCCTGATAGATAGAAGGTGCGTCTCTGCCCAGCGGCCCAATCACTCTGCTTCTTGCATGAGCACTTGGGAGTGAGTACCCCCTGTCTGTTGATTTGAGCCTTGGCGGTCACGTTGTCTGTCATGAGCAACACATGCTGTCCCACTATCACTGACCTGAAGGCCCTTAGAGCCAGGTGAGATACCCTGAGCTCCAACTAGTTGATGTTGTTCTTGAGGTCTGACTGAGACCACTGACCCTGTGTAATCTGGCTCTGACAGTGGGCTCCTCAGCCTACTAAACTTGCATCTGTTGTGATAGCCAGTCAGGTGGTGATCTCCACCACACTGACTCCACCTTGGTTCCTGTATTGCAAGTGCAACCTGTACTATCGAGATGCATGATATCATTTTCCCTAATATTTGTGACAGCAAGTCCAGCTGTGCTCACTTGATTTATTGTGACAGGTAAACATCACAGGAGTTGGTGTCTATTACAGCTCCTAAGTGTTGTAAGCACCTTGTTGGTTCTAAGTGGCTCTTTTCGAAATTCACTGAAAAGCCATGCTCTTGTAATGTCTGTATTGTGGTTTCTAAATCGCTCTGTGCTCTTAGAGTCGATGTTGACTGTATTAATATGTCGTCTAAGTAGCATTGGACCCGTATGGGCTTTGTCCTGAGGAAGGATGCTACTGCTGCCAGTACCTTGGTGAAAATCCTCGGCACTGAGGACAGATCGAATGGTAGAGCCCTGTACTGGTAGTGTCTCCCTGTGTAACAAAACCGCAGGAACTTCCGATGCCTCCTGGTATGTGTAGGTAAGCATCTGTCAGATCTACTGATGTCTGGACATCCCCCTTCCGGATGCTCCCTAGTATAGTTTGCATGGACTGCATCTTGAATCTCCTGTATACTATGTGCCTGTTTAGTAATTTGAGATCCAAAATTGGTCTCCACCCCCCCTGACACCTTCTGCACAACAAACAGGTTTGAATAGAACCCTTGTCCTTATTCGTTTTCTGGTACCACTTGTACTGCCCGAATGTCCAGCAGATGTTGAGCTGCTGTTTCCATAATTACTCTTTTGGTTCTGTTCCTTGGCATTGGGCATCTTCTGAATGAGTTCAGGGGTATGGAGATGAATTCCAGAACTAGGCCTTTTCTTAATGTGTCTAGGACCCACTTGTCCATTGTTGTTGACTCCCATCGGTCGGTGAATAGGCTCAGTCTCCCACCGATGGGCGAATTGTTCCGGCCATCACTCTGTATGCCGGAAGGCCCTGCTGGTTGAGCTCTGGAAGGGGTGCCTTCCCTGGGACCGTTGTCCACCTCTATCTCTAAATCCTGACCTATCTGGATGTCTAGTAGGGGTCTGTGTGTACTGTCTCTGTGTGTAGGGGAGTGGCTGAAGCCACCCCCCGAGATAGGAAAGGGCTGTTGCCGTGTATATGGCGAAAGTCGCCTATCTGCCTGACCGAATTTCCTGGGTAAGACCTTCCTCTTGTCCCTGGTTTCTATCAGTAATGGCTCAATGGCCTCCCCGAACAGTTTGTCTCCTTTAACTGGAGCTGATGCCAGTTTCCATTTATGTTTCAGATCTGCCTGCCAGTGGCGGAGCCAAACAAGTCACCTTGCAGCCACTGAAGCTGCGATGGCCTTAGTTATGTACTTGACCCCATTAAGTGTGGCATCTGCTATGAACTCTGTTGCAGCAGTTATTTTGTTCAAATCCTGTTGCAATCGAAGATCGCCAGGTGGCATCCTTTCCTGCATCTGCTCAATCCATATCAGGACTGCTCTGCTGAAGAATGTTGCCTTTACGGCCTATGCCGCGGCCTGGTGAACTTTTTGTAGGGTCTGTTCTGTTTTCTTATCCTCCCCTTTTAGACCATCCTCAGCTTCATTAGCCAGCACTGTAGCTGACGTGGAGGCTGCCACAGGGCTGCCTATCGTGGGAACTGGAAATAGGTCCACTAGTTCTGCATTATAAAATTTCCTCTCATTCCCCCCTGCTGTTGGGAAAATAACTGGTCTCTCCAACTGTCCTTTCACCACTTCCCTGAACAATTCAGGTGAAGGTATGGATTCACTTTCAACCTTGGTTCTAGCAAAAAATCTATCTTTGGGATCAGATGGTTCTAACTCAGACCCTTCTGTCCCTGTGGTTTTACCCAGACCTGTTGCTATCTTAGCCTTCCCCAGCAGCATCTTAAACAGCTGGTGATGAAATAGACCTGTGAACATTGGGATTCTGCTTCATTAGTTTCCTCATCTGAGCAAGCTGACTCCCTATATTCTTCCTCTCTTGAAACAGAGGCCTCACTTTGAGTGTCTGATCTACTGGAACTCAGTTCCTCCCTTACTCCTCCTGCTTGAGTAGAATGATTATGAGCATCCTGTCTCCTCTCATTATGTATCAGGCTGGGTCTGTTACCTTGACTGTCCCTGAATTCTGCCATCATTTCTTTCATCATAGCCCTCATTTCCTCTTTAAAAGACTGTTCCCTGACTCCAGATGCTGTGGAGGAAGAGCTAGACTCTGTTGAAAATCTCTTTCTCTTGGGGGAGGGCTCTTCATTGCATGCATTGTCTTTCTGATTCACTCAGCCCTTCGTCCACACAAAGAACAGGCTGAAAAGGCTGCTCTTCAGTGCCCTCTAGTGTTGTGCTCCTTTCCTGATACTTCACTTTCATTGGTTTGCCTGTTGAAGCACGGGAATTTCCATTCTTCTCTGCCTCCTTTTCCGCCCTCTCAATGGCCCTTTGTCTCCTTAATGCCTCTCTCTCGTCTGCCTTGGACACCCTTCTGAGAGGTCTTTCTGAAGGTCTCCCAGCCTCTCTGGGTTCCTTTGTGCTTTGCTCTCTGCTCAGGCTGGGGGGAAGGAATTCCTGTTCCTCCGGACTTGCCTCAGTTTCAGAAAATTCGGCCATAGTCTTTCCCTTTGGCTTTTGCCAATACTATGAGTATACTCAGACCAGCCTGAGCATGGTCTCTAGCCTCCCTTTCTCCTGGGTTGGCTTGTGTGGCTGTGTTGGAAGTTTGCCCAGCCTAAAACTGAGTTTGCCTCAATTAAAGAGAGCGCTGGAGGCTTTGTTTGTTTAATGAAGACTCTGGGAAGGCTGAGTATTAGTTAATTTGCCTTCTTTGCTAGCCGATCAAGAGCCCGCCCGCTCTTACTGAGGCTGCTGCCGCTTATGCTCTTAACACCAAACAGCTATGTGGGCTTTCCCGTCTTGGGATGAGATCCCGGCTCTTTCGTTTACTCACGATTTGCTGACTTTCACTTTCTCTTCTCTCTTTTTTTCTCGAAGAATCCAAAGCGTTGATCCTGTATTTTCTTTCTTTCTCAGCACTCTCTCCTCGTGTCCTCTTGGCATGAAGACGGAGTTAAAAACTGGGCATGCGCAGTGGAAAGGGGGCTGGACCAAACTTTGATTGACTCCGTCTTTAAGCAAGGAAGCAGGAGACAGCCCATGCTTTGGATTCTCCAACCTGTACAACTGAGAAACAAAAATTCTTCCATTGCCCCCTACCTCCTAGTTTATCATTGAAAGATAGTAACAAAAGCAGAAGGGACTGAGGTAAACAGAATGTAAAATTATCTAGTTGCCCTTATAATTATTGGGGAATCTCAGAGAGTGGTTTTTGTAATTCCATCCCTTTTATACTTGTTTCTGATTTTGATAAGCATGTTATAAAATATGGAGATAATGCCATCAAGTACGGGCATATAATAGGATACATTTAATTCTTTCCCCTCCTCCTGATATAAATAGTTGTTTTCAGAATTGCAGTTTACTTTACCATCTATTATTTGCAAGTATGGAAAGTTCCTCAAATTAAAAAAGCAAATGGTGGGGTTTTTACAAAACTGCATGTAGCATGCTGTTCAGTCCTTGCTCACTCTTATATTTAATTGTCACTGTTGTTCTCCATTTTCCATGGAGGGTTATTATGAGAAAAAGCATAGGCTGTGCAATACACAAAAGAGAAAATGGGAAGGCCTGAATCAGAACAGTTTAATCAATCAGCATCTAATGATCTTTGCTTCAGTCCCCAGAGCCCTACATTTATGACAGGAAGGACAGAAGCAGCAGAGGGGAAAGGATACTTAAATTGCCTTCCCTCCCTACTATTGCTTTATACAATCCCAGAACTAGTAGTAACCTTGTAGCCAACTGATCCATTCCCTTGATCAATGTATGGAACCAAGACTACAGGATTCTGCTGTACTGGAAAATGTTATCTAACTTCTATTTGAAAATCTCATCGACAGAGTTCACCATCCTTCTAAATAATTGTCAATATCTTTGTCTTAACAGTTATGTGTTATGTCTCTTTCTGTAACTTAAAATGTATGAAATTAAACCCTGTTCTTCTTGCTAAGAAAATTACTTTTTGATCTCTTCTGTGTCTCTCTCAAGTATCTGAAGGTTGCTGTCATAACCTCTAGCTTTTTATCTACTATTCATTTCAGGCCAAATTCATAGGTCTTGTTTTTCATATCTTCATATTTGCTGTCTTTCTCTGAATCTATTCCAAATCATTTCCTTCATAAGGTAGAGTACACTTAAATGAGTCACAGAATAATTCATACTTTTAAATGTAAAGCAGAACTAATGCCTCTGAGGACATGGAAAATATAGTTCAATTCTTTTTCTGCTATAGTAGCTTATGTCCAGTTTGAAATCATTTTTTTTCTCTTTATGATCTGGTAATCCCTTTTATCGGGGTGGAGTCAAGGTGACTGAAATCCTTTCCACAAATATTATTGCTGTATGTTTCATGTACAAATGGCATCTTGTGTGTGGCTTTGATTCTTTCCCTTCAGTTTCTTCTGTTATTTTCCAAGAGGTTATATCAGGAGTGTCAAACTCACCGCCTGTGGGCCAGATATGTCATGTGCTGGCCCCACCTGGTTTAGTGAAGGGGAAAAAGGTCCCGATACATCACATGATGTCGCTGTGAGTTTGACACCTCTGGGTTATATTCATTAATATTTATTTCCCAAGTTTCAGAGAAAAAAGGTTGGGAAAATGGTGCACTAAGATTAAAGCACCCCTCCTTCATTACATCAGAATCCCTGCAATACACTTTCTATATTTTTCACAAAAACAAATGCTGTAACTATGCATTTAGATCAGCATACAGGTAACATGCCGTAGAGAAAGCTAGGCTCTGGAGTATTTTTTTGCCTAATGTTGTAGTTTTATAAGGAATTCCTCTATCATGAATAAAGGACACTCAGGGATTGGAGTTTGAAGTATAAGAATCTCAACAGAATTGTGTAGTTACTCTACATTAAATTTTCAAACATTCAAAATGCAGTAAATAATTTGAAAAACACTTTTCCTTGATTTCTTATTATAGTTATATTTACTAGATTTTGATCCCCATTATTGTTTTCCACTTTAAGATTCACAGTTTCTGACTGAAAATCAAACTGAATTCCAAGTAGAAAAGAAAACACTACAGAACTCACATGCAATTTCGGGCAGCCAGGTCCCTGTGGAGGAAATGTTTGCTACTGAGGTATTCCATTCCTAGAGCAATATGGATCATAAACTTCAATAAAATTTGCAGTGGAACATACTGGGAAAAGAATAAGATGCACATTTTTCTTAATATATGATACTGATTAATCATTGTATTAAATAACAAATGAAAAAATAAGTCTAATACACTTACAGTTTAAGACAAATAAAACAGGGTTGGCTAGAATACAAAGATAACTTCTTTAATATACTACTTCTAGAGTGAGAGGCAGTGTATCCATGTTGGTTTAACTTGGAATACACATACTTCTGAACAAATGACATTAATAAATGCATAACCCTTTCAGATAGATTGAGAAAGATTAGGCTAAAATGCCTAAAGAAATATCGAAGTCAGTTCATACGTAAATATGTTGCAATTATAGTAATTCATTGGTGGGTTGCACTAGGAGCAAGATAGTCAAGATGGCGGGGAAAAGTAAGTCTTCTTTGAGTTGCTCTCATTGCATGGTGACTACATGGAAATATCTGTATCATTTTTCTTGGTAAGAATTCAAAAGTAGTCATTTTTCAGGAATATTTCTTTTCACTTCTCATAGTAGCTATGATGGTTTCCTAGTGAAAACACTAGTTGATCCTGCTAGCATTGGGTAAATTCCTGAAGACCTGGATATTCCTTTGATTATTGGGTCTGGAGGTTGGATGAGCTTGTCAATAGGATGCTACGCTTTTTAAGATTTGAGTTATTGTTTCATTGCTTTTGTTTGGTTTTAATCCTATATGCAAAGCCCAGATTTGTAGTTGTGAATTGGGTTGCTACATAAATTTATATATTGATATGAGAGAGAGAAAGAAAGAGAAAGAAAACCAGATTCTACCTACCCAAATGCCCAGCTAGGGGATGCTATTTAACTCAAGATGGCATATAGCAACAAAAATTAAAGAAAAACTCAATGAAATATGATCAAGTCTAACTGATACAACAAAAATAAATAATAATTTCTTGCATTCACATTCAGCCAAAGGCCTGGCAAACAGTCTTTCAAGGGTGTAATTAGGAACATAGACCTTATCTAGCTTGGAGAACTGCCAAGTAAATATTTTCAAATGCAGTGCTGACAAGGAAGGGCTTGGCACAGTGTCTCTGAGATGCAGAGAGAGATCTTCACACTGCTGTAATGAATGAATTGTTTCCTGCAAAAGCCCCCTCCCCTTTTGCTCCTCTTTTAATCCCTATGGGAGGGGCCATTCACCAACCACCTGTGGCCTTACTCCCACATCGACCCTTAGTTCACAATTGTTCTTTTCTTTTGGCAGCTCTGCGAATACGCAGGCTGGGAGCCAGCTCCAGATGCTCCCCCACCTCACTGCTGTCTGACTCCGAAGGCAGCTGATGACTGCCAGACTGCCCTGGCCCCATCTCTGCCTCTGACGCAGAGCCCTCGTCCAAGCCTTCCCTCGGCTCCAGGATTGGCCCATGTTCCTCCCCCACCTCCTCACTGTCTGCAAAGGGAGTTGGCTGAGAGCCCTTGGTCAAGTCCCTTCTGTAGAAAATCTAATATGTTGGCTACTGAGGCAGAGGCAGGAGTGAGTGCAGTCTTGCTACACCACTGACAGAAAACCTTCCAAATGGCCTCAAAAATGTGGTTTGTGGAAGACCTCCTAGCTGCTAGTATAGTGTGGATGACTTTCTCTGATATGTTCTGTTGCCTCAAAGCACTCCGCTCAACCACCATGCGGTCAGTTGGAACCACAGAGGCTCTGGATGAGTTATTTCCCTTGGTGTAATGAAACTTTGTGAGGGGGGATTGTTAAGGAATATCCCCGTTAGGAGAATGAGTGCACTCAGGGAAACGTAGTGAAAGTGATTATGAATAACACACAAGTGACACGAAGATATACTGAATACTGAAATGTAGGTTTTACTTCCAGTAAATGGTTAAGCAGAATCAAAAAAGCAGTCCAAGTCATACACGGTGAATGCAGTTAGTAGTCAAAGCAATAATTCAGTAGATAATCCAAACAACAAAGCCCTTTTCCTTACCAGTATCATACACAGAGTTCAGTACATGGAGTTTGCAAACAGTAGCAAAAACTCACAACAATATCAGAAGAATGATGAGTAATCCAACAGAAAAGAGACTCAAATGAAATGCAAAAATACAAACGGAGAATGAACCAGGTTTCTGGCTCCACCTTATGGCTTTGGCAGAACTTCAGCCAATCACAATCATAGCATTCTCTTAAAGATACAATATTAACTTACTATCCTGGTTTATATATTGCTAACCTAACTGTTAGGTGACTATCATTCCTAACAGGGATCCTCCATGGCTGGGTGATTGAGAGATTCACCAGGTCCGCAAACCAGGGACATCTGGGCCAGTAAGAAGCCAGAAGTATGACCTCCTCCTCCTCCTCCAATATCTTTCTGATGACCGCTGGTAGAAGCGGAAGAGGAGGGAAGGCATACAGGAGACCCTGAGGCCACCTGCTCCTGAGGACATTGGTCCCTTCCATCCCCCGTGTTGTGAACCTGGTGAAAAACCTGGGAAGTCTGGCATTGTTTGGAGATGCAAAAAGGTCCACAACCAGTGGTCCAAACTGTTGTGTCAGCTCCTGAGATAGAAGAGGGTGAATACTCCACTCTGAAGGATTAATTCTGGCCCTGCTGAGCCAGTCAGCCTGTACATTTTCTACCCCAGATATATGCTCTGCTCTAATGGATAAGAGTTTCCTCTCTGCCCAAAGACCCAGGCATTCTGCTTGCAACATTAAGGCCCTGGATCTGGTGCCACCTTGCCTGTTTATATGTGCCATTTGTGGCAACATTATCCATCAAAATCAGAAAATGTTCATTCTGTATAGTGCCCCTGAATTTCTTGAGAGCCCATCTTACTGCTCTCAACTCTAACCAATTGATATTTTTTCCTTTCTCCAAACCAGACCACTGGCCTTGTGCTAATTGTGACTGCAGATGAGCCCCCCAGCCAAAGAGACTGGCATCGGTAATGATAACCAGGTGATGAGGCTCCTTGAACAAGTGACCTTCATTTATTGCCTGGGAAGACCACCATTGTAAAGCCTGCTTGACTGACCTGGGGATCATGATTTTACAAATGGCTTTTGCCTGCCTTTTGGTAGGGCAAGAGGAACCACTGTAACATTTTAGAATGTAACCTAGCCCAAGGCACGATGGATATGCAAGAGACCATCTTGCCTAAAAGTTGGGAGATAAGTGCCAAAGGAGTTTTATCCACCCTTGTGATCTCCCTTGAAGACTATACTTGCACTCTTGGGAAAGGAACACCTTGCAAGATAAAGTGTCAATGTTCACTCCTAGATGTAATAAACAACTGGTTGGTATGAAATGACTCTTCTTGTGGTTAATTGAGAAACCATGGTCTTGCAAAAAGGAAGCTGTCACCTGGAGGTCCTTTAAGGCCCAGTTCTGTGGGGATGATTGAATTAAAATATCATCCAGGTAACACTGCACCCTCACCGGGATGGTTCTTAAGCGAGCTGCCAAAACAGCCAAAATCTTAGTGAATACTTGAATGGCAGAAGACACACCAAAAGGCATAGCCCTATATTGAAAGTGTCTCCCAGCATAGCTGAAGCGTAGAAACCCCCTGTGCTCCTGGCAAATACTGATATGCAGGTATGCCTCTGTAAGATCAATTGAGGTGAGGAAGTCACCCTCCCTAACGCTCTCCAAAATAGATTGTAGAGAATGCATCCTGAAACGCTTGTAACATAAATATTTATTGAGCCTTTTAAGGTCAAGAATGGCTGCCCCCTCCCTCCCAAGGCTTTAGGAATAACAAACAGCCAGGAGTAGAATCCCTTACCCTGCTGACTCAGTGGAACTGTCTGGATGGCTTGAATATCCAGTAGGTGTTGAATAGCTTGTTCCATGAGTTTCCTTCGGGTTGCCTCCCTGGATACAGGGTAAGGCACATAGAACGTGGGGAGTTGTGATCTGAATTCTAAGAAAAGGCCATGTCTGATGATATTTAGGACCCAAGTGTCGGATGTTGTAGTCTCCCACTGGGCAACAAAACTGGATAATCTGCCCCCAATGGGAGAACTACTACCACAATTAATGGGAGTGATGGAAAAAGTGACTTCCTCCCTCACAAAAGGGCCGCTTGCCTGAGAATTGAGGCCTGTCTCTGGCTGCACTTTCCTGTGGGCATTCCTGGTGATTAAAGGTCTGCCTCTGTGGCCCTTGAGCCCCAGTACTGCCCTCTGCTCTGAATATTGACCTAAGGGAGTATGGAACTGCCCTGAAACCTGAACGCCTTGTCAGAGATGGAAGGAACTTCTTCTTGTCTCTGGTCGCTACAAGATGGGGATCCGAAACTTCCCCAAACCATTTATCCCCTTTTATTGGGGCAAATGCTACCTTCCATTTGCGCCACCCATCAGCTTGCCAATTTTTAAGCCAGACCATCCTGTGCACAGCCACTGATGTGGCAATGGCCTTGGTTGTGAATCTGGCACTGTTTAAGGTGGCATCTGCTGTAAATTCAGCTGCTGCTACTAGCTTGTGGATGTCCTGATGGACCCAGACATCCTGTCCTGCAGTTGGTGCAGCCAGCGCAGTAAGACCCTCATGAAGAATGAGGCAGCCAATGAGGCTTTGACTGCCCAGGCAGCCGCCTGGTGCGTACACTGGAGGGACTGTTCAATTCTTTTGTTCTTCACCTTCAAGGCTTCCTCTGGCCCCAACTGTGCCATCTTCCTAGCCTTAAACAGTAATGTATGGAACTTATGGGATTCAGAGAGACCAGAAAAGGCTGGTCTTTCAGGGGCTATGTCTTCATCTGCAGAGAAGTCAGATTCTCTCTTGTCTTCTTCTGGGGCCCTAGATGGGAAGCTATGTAGGGATGGGTCAGGAGAAGCCCTATCCCTCAAGGACTGTCTATTCCTGGAATAGATGGAAGGACCTGGGTCTGAATATTCAGACGCCACAGATTCAGGCCTTCTCATAGCCTGAAGACTTTCCACAATTCCCTGGCTTTTGAGATAATTGCCTCCATGTGAGGAGGCAATTCTTGTTCTGCCCCCTCAGGGTCATGCAGGCCTGCAGCCGTGGGGGTAAAAGTTGCCTCCACTCCTGGTCTAGATCTCTTAGGAGGGGGTTCCCACAAATCAACCTGGAAGGCCATGTGAGGTTCCCTTTCATGATCCCTGCCTCCTTCTAGAAGCTGTGGGTTAGCAGATGCAGATGACTCATCAAGGGACCAGGCCTGTAAATGAGGCTCAATCTGTAACACTGGAGGCTGAGCAGAAGGAGCTGACTCATCTGGGGCGGTGATCTGAGGCTCCTCCCCCCAGCAGCACGCTGACATTTTTCAACTTGCTTCTCTAGAGCCTTTTGTCTTCTCAAGGCATCCTGCTCTTCTGTCCTGGAGGGTTTTTAGGTTCAGGAGCCTTTTTCTTTTGCCTGGCTCTAGATCTGCCCCGAGATGTAGAGGGGCTATGGTCATCTTCTTTCTCTGCATCTGTCATCTTATCTGGTGGGTTAGAGGCTGAGGAACCACCTGAGGGAAAGACTGGTTCCTGATAGTGGAGGGATGAGCAGTTACTTTCACATTCAATCTCTTACCTAACCCCTTAGGCCCCACCTGGATTAAACCATTCCTCTTACCTCCCAACCAGAGAAGCAGGCCTTAGAAGGCTATTGCTGGGCTGCAACCATGCCCTGCCGATCACCACAATCACAAGGACCTGCCTACAGGTCTTCTGGTGCCCATGCATTATCTCAGTGCTGTAACTGGACTCCCAGCGCTGCGCCACCAGCTGGGCCTCAGTTCACCTCCTCTTCTGCAGCAACCACTGCCACGTGGTTGTGTGCCCACCTGGGATCGGGCCAATTTGCCCGATGTGGCCTGCTGCTGCACTGCTGCCATGCAGCACCCTTCTTCTTATCAGGCCAATTGCCTGCTCCAGCCACTTGCTGCTGCACTCACAGCAAACCTGCCAATTGCCGCTCTGCCGTTGCTGCTGCGGTACCGTGCTTTGCAGCTGACTCCTTATCAGGCTGATTGCCTGTTCTGCTGCTGCACTGCTGTATCAAACAGCTGAGGCCCTTATCAGCCAGATCACTGCAAGCCATTCCTACCACTCCCACATGGTTGTGGCTTCTGCGCTAGGGCCTCCAGCCTGAGCGCTCCCATCTGGACTGGGATTATTTAAAAAACCCTCTCTCCTGGTTGTTTTCCTTCTGATCTCCTTGCTTGCTGATTAAGAGAGAAATTTCTTGGAAAAAAAGGCCTCCACTTCCAATTTGAAGTGGAGCCCCAGAATTCATGTCCATCCTGGCTTGGACTGAGTCAAAAACTGGGGTATGACCTACGGTGCAGGGTGGAGATTCAATCAATTGTGCAGACTCAGTCCAATAGGCAGAGGACTTGAGCCTACCCACTCTCTCTGGACTCTCATAGCCACAGAGAGGAAAATTGTTCAGTTTTTTTTAAAATTCATATTTATATCCTGCCCTTCTCCGGAGACTCAGGGCAGCTTACAATTTTTTGGAGCACAACCCAATGTGCTCAGCAATAGCCTTCATTCCATTGTATATGCCTGCTTATTACTAAGCGGCATTTTTACAAAGTCAGCTTATTGCCCCCAACAATCTTGGGTCCTCACTTTACCTACCCTGAGAGGATGGAAGGCTGAGTCAACCTTGAGCCTGGTGGGATTCGAGCCTGCAATAATTACCAGCAGCTGGAACTAAGTGCTAGGCTATTAACAGCCTGCACCACCAAGGCCAAGGTTTTCATTCCTGCATAGCAGCTCATAAAAAAGCTTCTCTTTGAGGAAACCCAAATTATGCATGAAAATGTCATTTGCCATTAATCTGCTATTTAGGCAGGTTCACATGCTGAAACTCTATAATGTGTGGTCCTATATTTGTTTAAAGAATGGGTTAAAATGAGGCAATTACTTTTGTCATAAAGTGTACAAAAGGCATTGCTTTCCCAACAATTAAAACCTTTGTGTACTCTTTCTGGTGCAAGAACAGTATCTACTACATGCATGACAGTAGAAATTACCATAGGCGTTTCAATTACAGGAAATGAAAACTAGCATACAGTCCCTAACTGGATGACGATACTGTCAGGCTTTGGTTGGGAGAAATGCCAAGTTGCTTTCTGGCAAGAGGACTGTGACATGTGGAGCATGATTCCAGTAAACACAACACAAAGGTCAGGAAAACAACAGTGCCTTTTGCTTGAAACAAGGCAACCCCGTGTTCAAAATGCCAGGCACAAATATTTAAAACATAACTATACCCACAGGCTAACACTCACTTCCTAGCCAAGATGATAGAGATTTGTAGCTGGGAAGCTCCAAGCAATATAATATAACATAAGGCTAGGACTATTTTGAACCAGGACCAAACAATTGTAATGGACTAATTATGGTTTGTTCTAGGTAGGTTTCCATTCCTGCTAAATTGGGAGTATATAATCTTCTATCTTTCAGACTCCCATGAACTCTAGCAATAACTCTAGAAAAACAATTCTGAAAATATCTGGAAAGAACCAAGTTGTCTACTGAGGCATAATGATTCAACTTTACAATCTAAGCATGTATTTTGATTCAACATGATTAAAATCAACCCACAGGGACCTTAGTGGCTCAAAGTTACTTCTATTAGCTTCATCTGATAGCTACAATTTTGAGGATGAAAGTTGGTTTCTGAACATTTTGTTACCAGGCTAGGAACATCTTCAGTGGAATTTAGGGGATGTTAGTATCAGTGTTCCTCTGTTTATAAGGGATTCGTGTAGTCAGTAGGTGTTGCGATGGTGAGGTCACAGCAGATCAGGGTCTACAAGTCAATATCTTGTGATGGGTCAGGTTTCGGTATGTCTTGCTTGTGATGGGAGGTTACATCAGGTGAAGATTTCTAGAATTGCTTGTGGAGTGCCAGGCTTCGATGAACTCACAAGCGTGGCGGGTGGTAGAGTGGCCAATTATTTTTGTGTGCTCCAATCGAACTGGTGCTGTTTGGTGTCAGTGTGGGTTGAGATTAAAGATTTGGGATCATGGCATTTGACTGCCAGCCAGTATTCATGGATCCTGGTTTTTATTTGATGTGATGTTTTTGTTACAACCCAGGTGGTCAAGGCAACACAGGCTTCTAGAGAGTTTTTTATTTCTCTTAACAAATGTTCCAGCCAACATCCCTCCAACAATCAGTAAGGCTCCACCCCTGCAGTACCCTGAAGGCAGCCACCCTCAGTCTCCCAAACACAGCCCCGGTATAGCAAAGAAAGCCCACAGAGTAGGACTATGCTCACAGGGCAAGGTCTAGGGTTCTAAGTCCAATCCACAAGGCAAGGTCTGGGCACAACACAAGGGCAGTCCTCACAACAAGAAACAGGTCCCAGAACAAGAAGCAGTTCCAACGACACATGAAGCAAAGGCCAAATGTAGGCCACAAGAGAAGGGAGAAGGGCTAGGTCTAAAACAAAATGCAAAGTGCAATCTTCCCAGCGAGGCAAGGCAAAGAGCAACAGGTATGAGTCAAAGCCAGAGAAGTGTAAGCCAAAGCAAACAATTGTTCCTGGAAAAGACTAACTCCCCACAGCTTCTCCTTAAGTTACTCCTCTCCAGGTGTTCCTTGTGAGGAGAGGTTGGGTGACATCCTCCCAAGTAGTCTCACAGCCCTTCTCTGGGCTTGCTTATGCTCCACTCTCCTTGCCCTTGGATCAAGGGGAGCAGATAGCTGTTCCCCATCAGAGGAGATCAGCTGCCTATCAGCACCACTGCTGGTCAGTAGCCGATCTCCCCTGTGTGTGTGCAGGTAGGCAGCTCTCCATCTGGCCAACCACATCTCCCTATGCCTGATGGGTCTGGGATAGCATTGTTCCTCAGGCCCTGGCCTGCCTTCCCAGTTCCAATTCCTCCTCCTTGTCTTCCAAACTGGGCTCTGATGGGGCCATGACAGTTTCTCGCATGTAGAATTGGTTGTAATTGGTACAGTTGATTTTGTAAATTACACTGCTTCTTTCATCCTTCTGTATTTTGTCTTTGGTTCTGGATAATTCCTGGTGGAGTGTGGCTGTGGGTTTGTGGCTATTGCTATTCCTAGAGGTTGGAGAATTCTGGCTGTCATTTCTGACACCCCTTTTGTATACAGTAGGGTTAGTTTTCATGTGGTGGTTGTGGTTTGGATGCTGTGTATCGGAATATGAAATTTTTTCAAATAGCCATTATGGAGAAAAACATCAAGTCTGGCACTCCACAAGAGCATCAACAGACACATCTACCTACAACCAGCCTATGAATCCCTCAGAATCCAAACCAACTGCACAGCTGCCAGCACCTGATATAACCTCCCTATTGCAAGAATCTCACTGGTGAACCACACTATGATGACTATATGAAGGAATGAAGGTCACACAGCCAGCTGAGAGTTCAAACTCCCTTTTTAAAAAAGTTTTTTCATAAACATTTTTGAATACAGCGTTTTGTCCTAGTATACTGTTTATAAGAAACAAAAACTATAGCTAATACTATAAAATATATCTTCCTGTTTACTAATAATAGTACTAATAATATAATAACACATAAACACATTTTTTCTTTGTTTAACTCATTCATATTTTAGTGCTTATAGCGATTATAGTTATATACCATCTCTGTTTTTAATAAAAACATTCATCGTTTTTCTTTCTCTAACTTCTACCCCTTGTCTTTAACCACTCATAGAATCTATTCCATATCAAATAATATTCTGAGTCTTCTTTTTCTTTTCTTTTTAAGGTTAATCTGTCCACCTCAGCACATTCTAGGATTTTCCTGATTACCTCCTCATCTGATGAGGTATTCTCATTTTTCCAGAATTTTGCATAGCTAATCATTGCTGCTGTCAGTATATGTAAACCTAAGTATGCAATTCCTTTATCATAACCCTCTGGGATTATGCCCAGCAGGTATGCTTCTGGTTTCCAGTCTATCTTCTGTTTTTTTTTTCCAGCCATCTCTCTATTTTCTCCCAATATTGTTTTGCTTTGGTGCAAGTCTACCACATATGACAGTAAGTCCCTAAGTCATGATTAAATTTCCAACATTTTGCAGACAAATTACTGAACATTTTTGCCAATCTTGCTGGTGGTAAATGTCACCTGTAAAACATTTTATATAGGTTTTCTTTATATGCCGAAGCCATCATCAATTTATATTTATAGTTCCTGTCCCATAGTTTTTGCCACTTCTCTAATTCTATTTTATAACCAATTTTTACCAAAAATTGGCAAGAACAAAAAATTGTTTCTTTGACTTACTCTCCTCCATTTTATACGTCAATATGAGCCTTGGTAGCTCAGGCTGTTAAATGCCTGCTCTTAAGATCCAGCTGCCTACAATTATTGTAGGCTTGAATCCCACCAGGCTCAAGGTTGACTCAGCCTTTCATCCTCTCAGGGTAGGTAAATTGAGGACCCAAGATTGTTGGGGGCAATTAGCTGACCTTGTAAAAATGCCGCTTAGTAATAAGGAGGCATATACAATGGAATGAAGGCTATTGCTGAGCACACTGGGTTGTATCCCAGAAATTGTAAGCCGCCCTGAGTCTTCAGAGAAGGGCGGCATATAAATGTAATTAAAAAAAAAAGATAATTATATGCTTATTTTTTTTATCAGTTTTTCGTCTGTCCCCATTAATATCTTACCTAATGCTGTTGGTACTTTATTTAGACCCCATGTTTTAACATCCTTCTCATATCTTGTTTGTATCTGGAGATATGGCCACCAATCTAGATCTACCCCTTGACTCTATAATTGCTGTCTAGTTTTTAATTCACCACCCTTATTCAAAATATCTTTATAGAATACATTTTTTTCAAAGTTGATAAGATTTGGATATATTAATGCTTCCATGGTGGAGAGCCAGACTGGATTTTCATATAATGTTGTATTTTAATTTTTTCCCATATATTGAGCAGTGCATTCCTTACATAATGCCCTTGAAAATATCTGTGTACCGTACTCCTGCCATACCATAGGAAAGCATGCCAGCCTAGCTGAAGATCATGTCCCCCTAATAGTAGTAGCATTCTATGTTTCAGATTTATCCATTCTTTTATCCATGTCAAAACTGACACCTGATAAAGTAAAGTTCCCAGTCTGGGTGTCCAAAACCCCCATTACTTTTAGTTTACTGCAACATTTTTAATTTTATTCTTGCCTTTTTACCTTGCCATATATACTTCAGAATTATTCTATTTAGCTCATCAAAAAATTTCTTCTCTAATTTTATCGGTATTGTTTGGAATAGGAAGAGTAATTTTGGCAATACATTCATTTTCATGGCAGCTATTCTCCCTATCATAAATAATTGGATGTTCTTCCATCTTTCTTTCTTTCTAAATCTAATTTAATTTGCTGCATTAATTTTATGTAATTGTCCTCTTTTATCATCGTATACCTTGCTGTTAGATGGATGCCTAAATATCTGACTTTCTTTACTATCTGCAATCCTATTATTTCTGTCAATTCCTTTTTCTGTTTTTCCATGAGATTTTTAACTTATTACTTTAGTTTTATTTATTTATTTATTTTCATCCCTGCCACCTCTCCATATTTTTCAATTTTCCCTATCAATTTTGGGCCCAATTCTATTGGTTCTTCTAATATGAAAACTAGGTAATCAGCAAAGGCTTGCAATTTATATTTTTCTTTTTAAACTTCCATTCCTGTCTAATGTTTCCGGTTAAAACTTCTAAAGTTAAAATAAATAATAAAGGAGATAGAAGACAACCTTATCTCATTCCCTTTTTTATATTGAAGCTTTCTGTCACATCTCCATTCACCATCACCTTAGCTTTCTGTCATGTATAGATTACCTTTATCGTATGTATAAATTTTTTGCCAAAGTCCATACATTTTCGTTGTTGCAGCATACATTGTTAGTTGATATTATCAAATGGTTTCTGGGCGCCCCCCAAAATTAAAGCTAGCTGTTTTTCATTATGCTTTTCATAATACTCTAGTGTATCCAGAATTATTCTAACATTATTTCTAATTTGTCTCTTAGGCAGGAACCCATTCTGACCTGACTATATAAACTCGATTAGGAATCTCTTTAATCTTTCCGCAATCACTGAGGCCAATTTTTTATAATCTGCATTTAATAACAAAGTTGGTCTGTAGTTCTTTATTTGTAATGAGTCTGAATCTTCTTTTGGTATTGATGTGGTGTAGGCCTCTGTCCATGTATCTGGTATTTTGGCTTCTAATAGAGTTTCATTGTACATCTCTAGCATTGGCAGGCTCAAGGTTTCTTGCAGTTCTTTTTATATTTCTACTGGAAGACCATCTGGGCTTTTTAATTGCTTCTGTTAGTTCTGCCATTGATATTCTTTCGTTCAGCATCTTCTTCATTTCCGAAATCTTTGGTAGGTTAGCCTTTTACGAATAGCTTGTTGTTTTTTCTTCTGTTATTTTTTCATATTTGTACAGCTTCCTATAGAAATCATATATTATGTCTTTCTTCTTCTCTATTCAGAATTGCAGAGTACCTCCCTCATCCTGCAGGTTGCCTATCCAGTTCCTTTCTTTTTCTTTCTTTAATCTATATGCTAACCACCTCCCAGGTTTATTAGCGTTTTCAAAAAAGTTTTGCTTTGCCTTTTTTATTTGTTGTGCCAACTCATCATTTCCCACAATATTTATGGGAAAGGGCATTGGTACTTACCTGATATGCCCGTTCTCTGTGAGCTGCGTAGAGCATCCAGGATTGGGAGGTGCTTCAGTCTCTTCCTAGTTAGGCTGGGCTTAAACTTTGAGGACGCTCCTCCTCCTCCACATGACTCCTCCTTAGCATCCCCAGTTTTGTGAAGTCGAGAGGATGATGATACCTTTTGATAGATCCCCACCAGACGGAACCAAAAGAAGACAGGGTGGGACTGGATGCTCTATGCAGCTCACAGAGAAAGGGCGTATCAGGTAAGTACCAATGCCCTTTCTCCCATGAGCTGCTCCGAGCATCCAGGATTGGGACATATCAAACTTGGCTCTGTCCTAAGGGAGGGACTCCGTCTGGGCTGAAGTCCATTCTGGTTCTGAGTAGATCCTTTGTAACACCCTCCTACCAAAAGAAGCCTCAGCTGAGGCAAAAATATCTATCTTATAATTTCTAATAAATGGAGAAGGCGAGGCCCATGTTGCGGCTCGACAAATCTCATCTATCGAGGCCTGGGTGGCCCAGGCTGCTGATGTTGCTGCGCTCCTAGTGGAGTGGGTTGTGATGCCTCAGGGCACTGCTAAGGAATGAGATTCATATGATTTTGCAATTGTTGCCCTTAGCCATTGTCCAATGGTCGATGAAGAGACTTTACACCCCAGGGTGGCCGGTTGGAAGGATACGAACAGTGCTTCAGTTTTCCTAGAGGATGCCATTCGATTGATGTAAATGCGCAGTGCTTGCCTGATGTCCAGTCTGTGTCACCGATGTTCGAGCCTATGGGCAGGAGTCAGACAAAAGTTTGGAAGGACGAGCTCTTGAGCTCTGTGAAATGCAGAATTAATTTTCAGGGTAAAGGTTGGGTCAGGCCTGAGGATCACTCTGTCAGTGTGAAAAACACAGAGGTCCTTTCTTACTGGCAATGCAGCCAGCTCAGAGATGTGTCTTCCTGATGTGATGGTGATTAAGAAGATGACTTTATAAGTTAGGAATCGCATGGGCGAGGTCCGCAACAGTTCGAAATGACCTGTAGTCAGGGCCTTCAACACTTGAAGGTCCCAGGTCGGATAGCAATGGACCACCGGTGGTCTCAAATTCTTTGCTCCACAAAGGAAACTCCGAATGCGAGGGTGGTGAGAAATGGACTCTAGACCCCCCCAGGAAATCACGGATGCCAGAGCTGCTACCTGTCTCCGCAGCGTGTTTGGAGAGAGCCCCTTGTTCAGGCCCTCCTGTAGGAAGTCCAGAAGCTGGGCAACTGACGGGAAAGTGGGGTTAATTTGAGACCACGTGCACCAACGGTAGAAGGCCAACCAGGTTGCCTTGTATATGCGGTTAGTCGACTGCCGCCTGGCCGCTTGTATGGTTTGAATGACCTGACCCGATATATTTTTGCTCCTCAGATGCTGCCGCTCAACCTCCATATGGCTAGGTTGAGCCATTGCGGATCTGGATGTAGCACTGGTCCCTGGGACAGTGAGATGATTGATGTCAGGATCCTCCAGGGCGGTTCCGTGGACAGGTTCCTCAGGTCTGCAAACCACGGTCGGCGAGGCCAGTAGGGGGTCACCAACAGAATTTCTGCTCTCTCCCCCAATATCCTTTGGATCAGTTTGGGGATTACTGGGAGAGGAGGGAAGGCATATAACAGACCAGTTGGCCCACAGCGAAGGGCGTCTACGTCCTCTGCTCCCTGTAATGGGTACTGCGATATGAACCTCGGTAGTTGGTATTGAGGGGAGAGGCGAACAGATCGAGGATTGGTCAGCCAAACCTCTGCACTGCTTCCTGAAAAATTGACGGATGAGGCGCCACTCTGATTGGTCGATCGTGGCCCTGCTTAGCCAATCCGCCTGAATGTTGGAGACCCCTGATATATGTTCTGCCCTGAGGGATAGTAGGTGACGTTCTGTCCACAAGAACAGACTCTCGGATTCCTTCATGAGCTGCTTTGAATGAGTACTGCCCTGTTTGTTTATGTGAGCTTTGGTAGAGATGTTGTCTGTCAGCACTAGGATATGTTTGGAGTAGAACAAATGGAGGAATCTGCGTAAAGCTAGGTGGACCACTCTCAGTTCCAGCCAATTGATGCTGTAAGATTGTTCCAGCGCCGTCCCAAAACCCTTGAGCTGTGTGAAGTTGGTAGTGACTGCCCCATCCTGATAGGCTGGTGTCTGTGGTGACCCGTTCTGGCTCTCTGAAAAGACAACCTGAGTTGATAGAGGAAGTTGTCCACCATTTGAGAGATATTAAAACCTTCGGTGGTACAGATACTCTAATTTTAGAATTTGCTCTGCCCAAGCGTTGGTACGGCAGCAGAAACCACTGCAGGTGTCTGGAGTGGAACTGGGCCCAAGGAATGATGGAAATACAGAAGATTAATTTTCCAAGTAACTGTGATAGAAGAGCAAGAGTTACCTTCCTACGAGTCCTGATTTCCTTTGATAAACACCTAATGCTTTCTAATCTCTCAGGAGAGAGAAAGACCTTAGCTTGGACCGTATCCAAGACAGCCCCTAAGTGAGTCAGTTTAGTAATAGGAGATAGGTGGCTTTTGGTACAATTAATGGAGAAGCCATGTTGTTGTAGGGTTCTTATTGTCAATTGGGTATCTATCTTAGCTTGTTGGAATGAAGATGACAAAATTAAAATGTCATCAAGATAGCATTGTAAGCGAATGGGAGAATTTCTGAGGAAGGCGGCTAGTGTTGCCAGGACCTTGGTAAAAGTCCTGGGTGCAGAGGCTAGTCTGAAGGGGAGTGCCATGTACTCATAGTGGCGATTATCGTAGCAGAATCTAAGGAATTTAGAATGGGCTGGTCTGATTGGAATGTGGAGGTATGCCTCTGTGAGATTGATGGATGTTAAGACGTCCCCTTGTCTGATACTTAAGAGGATGGACTGGAGGGTTGTCATCTTAAATTTACGGTAAATCAAATACTGATTCAGACGTTTCAGATCCAGGATAGCTCTCCAACCCCCCGAGCTCTTGGGGATCACAAACAGGTGAGAATAAAACCCCCGACCCTGTTGTTCCCTAGGAACCAGCTGAATAGCCTGAATTTGTAGGAGGTGAATGATGGCAGTTTCCATGAGGGCACGCCTTTCGGGATCCCTGGAATGCAGGAATCTCATAAAAAACTCTGGGGGTTGAGAAAGGAATTCCAGCCTCAAACCATGTCTAATCATATTCCTGACCCAAGTATCAGACATTGAGGCATCCCACATGTCAGCAAACAGTTTTAGTCGTCCACCAATAGGAATCTCATTCAGTTTGTTATCTGGTGCGGCGAAAAGGTCTATTCCCTGCACCCCTGGGCTGTCTCTTATTCTGACCCCCCTTCCTGAATCTATCTGACTGGTCAAACCTGTCCTGTTGTTGGCCCTGCCGGAAACCTGAGGGTCTCTGGAAACAATAGTAGGGGGGACTCTGATAGAAGGACCGAAAGGAACCCCTCCGAAATGGCTGGGGAGATTTACTTTCTGATTTACGAAAAAGGGAAGGAAGGGTCTTCTTCTTTACACGGATTTCTATCAGGAGTGGATCAAGAACACTGCCAAACAGCTTTTCCACTGATATGGGAGGCAACGCTAGTTTGCACTTATGCTTTGTATCAGCTTGCCAATGCTGGAGCCACAATAATCTCCTTGCTGACACCTGAGCTGCAATGGTTCTGGAGGAAAATTTCATGGCGTTAAACTCTGCTGAAAACTCTGCAGCCTCTATAAGTTTGGCAATGTCGAGATGCACTCGCGTATTAGAAACCGGAATGGTGTCCCTAAGAAGTCTTAGCCATTGGAGTGAGGACCTAGTAAAGAATGATGCCGCTGTAGCAGCTTTTTTTGAAAAAGTTTTTTATTTTAAGACAAACATACAAACAAGACATACAAAACATAAAAAACCATCTTCCATATGTACATACAGTGTGTCAGTTGGTTACAAATCCTTTGTGTTATCCTTTCATAATCATCACTCACAATTTATCAAAAAAAATTTCTCATATTATCAATAAGACATTCTTATATATTTATCAATTATTACTTATATACAATTAAACTATTTATTTATCAAGGTATATTTTTAATCTATAATTTATGTTATACTTTCATCCAATGGTTATATATGTCTACATTATATTTTATATCAATCTATTATATTTCTATTACAAAATTATATAATCTATTACATTACCAGGTCTTTTTATCCAACCATTGATAAAACAAATCCCATATCTTGTAAAATTGCTTATCTTCTTGTTCTCTAATTTCAAATGTCAATATACTCATTTCAGCACAGTCCATAATTTTCTTAATCACTTCCTCCTGCATAGGTATTTTATCATTCTTCCAGTTTTTAGCAAATACAATTCTAGCTGCTGTTAAAACATTTACAATCAAATATTTCAACTCTTTATTGTAGATATCTGTAGCAGCTTTTTTTAAAATTACATTTATATGCCGCCCTTCTCCAAAGACTCAGGGCGGCTTACAATTTTTTGAGGATACAACCCAATATGCTCAGCAATAGCCTTCATTCCATTGTATATGCCTGCTTATTACTAAGCGGCATTTTTACAAAGTCAGCTTATTGCCCCCAACAATCTTGGGTCCTCAATTTACCTACCCCGAGAGGATGGAAGGCTGAGTCAACCTTGAGCCTGGTGGGATTCGAGCCTGCAATAATTGCAGGCAGCTGGAACTTAAGTGCTAGGCATTTAGCAGCCTGCACCACCAAGGCCCTTTGCACCACCAAGGCCTTTGATAGCCCATGCGTCTGACACATGGGTTCTACGAAGGGCCAGTTCTGCCTTCTTCTCCTCAGGCTTCAGGGCCTCCTCCACCTCCATGAGAATTGAGGAGGAAGAGGCTAAGGCTACAATAGGTTCATCTACCTCTGGAGTATTGAGGGAATTTGAGAAGTCGGAGGCCAGATTATAAAATTTTTTGTCATAGGTCGTGGGTGCTGGATAGGACGCCGCCGAGGCCCACTGTGTTTGGACTAGGTCAACCGTGGGCAAACTATGGCCCAGGGGCCAGATCCGGCCCGTTCAGCTGTTCTATCCAGCCCGCGGAGCCGAAAGAGCGGAGGGTTCTCTTGCTCTCCCAGAAGGCTACGTGAAGTAATCTAACTTTGAATTTATATTAGTTCCATCCATGCTTTTGTTCCGGCCCTCCGGTCCAGTTTAAGAACCCATTGTGGCCCTTGAGTCAAAAAGTTTGCCCACCCCTGGACTAGGTCCTTGAACATTTGAGGGACCGGTATGACATCCACTTCATTGACGGGCTTGGGGAAAATTAGGTCTCCTGAGTCCATTGTGAGAGTAGTCAGTTGTACTTGGGAAATTGTTGTGTCAAGGCGGGTAGTATTCTTGGCCTTGAACAACAGAGACCTAAACAATTGAGGGCGGAACAGCCCTGTGAAAACTGGCTGGTCAGGAATGAGCCCTTCGTCATCAGGAATGCCCCTTTCCAGGGGATCCGCCTCTGACAACCCCTGCTCAACAATCTGCATGGATTCCGCCTCTGATTGTTCCAATTGTTCCTCTTGTTCCTCCAGCTTGGGGAACCCCTGAGAATGAGCTTCCTGTGGAAGAGAAAACTCCCCATGGGGAGGTACCTGAGAAGAATGATGGTCGATGATGCCAAGTGACTGTTCTGAACAGGAGCCCCAATCCAAGGTCGAATGTCGTCTGGATTGGATAGATTGTTGTAGCCTAGCCACTACACCCTTCTGAATGGCCAATTGCATCCAGGATCGGAATCTCTCGGGGATTTCCTCAAGTAAGTCTTCCGTTTGGCAGAGTCCCGCTGCAGTTGGTGTAAATGTTGCCCCTGGGACCCTACAGGATAGTGGAGCTGATGTAGGCGGAGGAGTCGGTCAGAGTGGGATTGACAAGTCTAATGGGGAGGCCTGTCTTGGAGTGGGAGGTGGCTGAGGTGATTCTCGCTCAGGTACTCTGGCTCGCTTTCTCACCTCTTTTTCCAGGGCTTGATGCCTCCAATGGGCATCCTTCTCCACCGCTCGAGAGGGCTTAGTGGGCTCTGTGGCTTTATCCCGAGCTCTGCTAGAGGCATGGGCCCTTGAGCTGTGGCCGCCTGCCATGATGAGCTACTAATAGGATGTAGAGAATGGATTCCTCCTATGCAGTTGATGGGAGTCGTTGTATGGTTTCTATGAAATTCAATTAATATTTTTTTTGAATGAGATGAAGAAAGCCCTGATTAAGCCAGTAGATATGTATCACCCCTGGTCCCCAGGAAGGGAAACCTGGTGGGGGAAAGGTACAGGCCTCTCGCTGTTATTCCCCTGTACTGATAAAGCCATTGTTGTAGGGCTGAGCCTGTTGGTTTCTTCCTCTGGGAGGTGTTGATGGGTGAGATGCTAAGCAACTGTCCCCTGGTCCCCAGGAAGGGAAACCTGTGGGGAAGCCCACACTCAATCCTCCGTAATTATTGCTGCGTAAAAGAACAAAATGGCCACCATGAGGTTCACGCCTCTAAACCAGCTGGGAAGTCGTCCCGAGTGGGATTTGTGCTCTAGCACAGTTAAGAGCAGAAAACAAAAAGAAAAAAAACCTTTTCTTTGCAATCTCCTGTTTGCTAGCCTGTAGCACTGTTGGGCTCTCAAAGGTCAGGAACAAATCGAAGGCAAATTCAGAAGGGAAACCGAAAGGAACAAAATGAAAACAGCAATAAGGAGAAAAAATTGCTGGGGGACGGAAGGCAGACACCTTCCGAGTCCTGAGCAAATCGCTACCGCCCGAAAGCGGATGTTTCCAAGCCCGATAGATTGGAATCTAAGATAGCTATTGGAGGCTCTGGGGAAAGGATCGCTAGCGTGTGAGAGGCAGCTGCCTCCCACGCCCTGGGCTAAACTAACAGCCCGCCCCAATTATTGCTAGCTTGGACAGTTCAATGTTAATGAAACTGACTGAGCCTGCAGTAACTCTAAAAATTTAGAAAAGCCAATTCAAACCTGAAACTATCCACTGTATTCTTAGTCTACTCCGGCCAGGAAGGGATACACAGCCTGTTCCTACGAAGGCTGAGCTAAAACTGGGGACGCTAAGGAGGAGTCATGTGGAGGAGGAGGAGCATCCTCAAAGTTTAAGCCCAGCCTAACTAGGAAGAGACTGAAGCTCCTCCCAATCCTGGATGCTTGGAGCAGCTCAGGGGAGAAATGTTTAATCAGCTCTATTTGGCTTCTCAGGTCTATCTTGTGGGGGTTTTTTGCAGCTTTATTTCAACTCTTGTATTCTTCTTCTAAGATCTTTTGATTCTATTTCCTTTTCTTCTTTTCCCCTCATCATATATGTTATAGCTAATCCTCTAATCACTGCTTTTGCTGTATCCCACACATTTTGTAATGAGGTATCTTCTTTCATATTTTCTTTGGGGGAAAAAACAATTTCTTTTTCCATCTTCTGTATGAATTCTTTGTCCCTTATTATAAATTGGTTTAGAGTCCATCTTACTTTCCTCCTTTGCCTTTCCAGCTAATTTTAATTAGATTATGGTTGGCTCATAAATTTGCTGCTATCTCTATTTCTTGTACATTTCCACTCAGTTCCCGAGTCATCCAAATCATGTCTATTCTAGACCAAGATTGATGTACATTGGAATAAAATGTATATTGCTTTGTCCCTGGGTTCTTTGCTCTCCAAGTGTCTTGTAGCAATAGTTCGCCTACCATTTTAGAAAGGTCAAACTCCCTTTTAATGCTCCAAATTTTCCCCCAAACACTCCACGTTCTTGGCAAGTCCCAGAGCAAAGCACGCATACACACACATGGCAACCTCTGGCTGCACCCAATCTAGCAAAACAAGGGAACAGGGGAATGAGTCCATGGAACAAGAAACAAACTATGAATCCCCTAAGTAGAGAACAAGGTACTGAGTCCACATAATCAGGAAGAAGCAAGCAGTCCTGCAAACTCCAAATGTCTGTACCAGCAGACCAAATTCTACCAATTCAGCATTTGTTCCCAACAAATGCCCCTTCCCACAGCATCTCCTTAAATCTCAGTTCTCAGGTGTGCCTTGTGAAGAGGGGCGGGGCTCTCTCCTCCCGAGCTGTCAAGTTGGCCTGTGCTGTTCCCATTTTCTTTCCACTTTCCATGCTCGGAGATCAGGAAGGGGCAGTCATTGCTCATCGTCTGAGCTCTGTTTTTTCTCATGTCTACTGCTTGCCTTGTTCTGACCTATGCTTCCCCAACAGCATGAAGCTGAGTCCTTGTCTCAACAAATCCTTTTTATTTAATTTACAATGAATTTCCTCTCCAACAAAGTCCCGGCCAACAGTCTTTCAAGATAGTTCTCAATTACAGACCTTTATCAGGCTTGGAGAGTGGCCAGGCCGATATCTTTCAGACACTTGCAATACTTGGCAAACATGCCGGAATGAACTTATTATCTCCTGCAAAGCTCCACTTCCCTTTCACTCCTCTTTTATTCTTTAGGGGAGGGGCCTGTGGCTTTACTCCCAAATCGGCCCTTCTGTACACTGGGAACCAGCTCTAGCTTTTCTTCTGCCTTACTGATGTCTGACTCTGAAAGCAGCTGATAACTGTTAGATGGCCCTGGCCCCATCTCTGCCTCCAACGCAGAGCACTTGTCAAAGCCTTCCCCAGAATCCAGAACTGGCCCATGTTCCTCTCCAACCTTGCTGTCTGAATCTGCTGCCAGATCTGCTGGCCACTGTCAGGCCACAACAGCCCTCTCTTGGTCATCCGGCCCCTGTTCCTCCCAGCTAACAAGCCATCCCAATCCTGACAAGCCCTGGGCTGCCTCAGCCTGCTCCTCCCCACATTCCTCCAATGCCAACGAAGCCATCCCCTCAATCTCCATTGGCTCCAGCTCCGGCTCATCCTCCTCTACAGATTCAGGCTCTGACAGAGGCATGTTGCACACCTGATGCATCACAAGACCCTTCCCAAGATCCCGACCTAATGGGACCCTTACCTGACGTGACCTCACCATCACAAGACTTACTAACCACATGAAGTTTTTATAAATGGAAGAACACTGACACTGACATCCCCTAAACTCTGCTGAAGTTGTTACCTAGTCTGGTAATGAAATATTCGAAACCAACCCACAGTTCTCCAAACTTTCACTCTCATCCTACACCCAAATTACAGATATTCACCATTATTGCAAAGCTACAATTTATCTGGATGGAGACAGTCTGGCCATAATTAATCATCCTCTGGTTGTCTCTCATTTAGGCCTCTGCATTATGTTGTATATATAGGCCTATCTTTATAAAATTGTAAAACTGCTACCAGTCAATTACAAAGTCCCCCCTAGTTATGGTCTGAGGAGATGTAGACTGATTTGTCACTATATGTGGGTGACGGCTGCGCATCTCTTTCTATATAAGATGGATGAGGCAGTTTGTGCTTGAACTAGACCAAATCTAACAGAGAACTAACAGATAACAGATAATCAAAGTTGGAAGGGTCCTTATAGGTCATCTAGTCCAACCCCCCCTGCCCAAGCGGGAGACCCTACACCATTTCTGACAAATGGTAGTCCAATCTCTCCTTGAAAGTCTCAAGTGACGACGCTCCCACAACTTCCGAAGGCAAGCTGTTCTATTGGTTGATTGTTCT
This sequence comes from Naja naja, assembly GCA_009733165.1. Classification (NCBI taxonomy): domain Eukaryota; kingdom Metazoa; phylum Chordata; class Lepidosauria; order Squamata; family Elapidae; genus Naja; species Naja naja. The sequence continues at coordinate 44,241,736 of CM019148.1, read as the reverse complement.
CACTGTCAGAAAGTTTCTCCTTATTTCCAAGTGAAATCTCTCCTTGTTCAGTTTCCATCTATTATTCCTTGTCTGGCCTACAGGCGCTTTTGAAAATAGCTTGACCCCTTCCTCTCTGTGGCAGCCCCTCAAATATTGGAAGACTGGATTGGTTGAAAGCCAATAAATTTAGAGTCTTCATCTCCCAATTAAATCTTGGGTCACCAGTTTGGTACACTTAAATGCCGAAGTGTTTTGCAACAGATTAGCATCCTTTGCTGCCTGTCAGGCTTTCTATCCCATTTGATTTGACTTTAAATATTTTTTAAATTTTTTATTAAAAAGGTAAAACAAAACTTTCAGCAACATCCTTAATTCCAAAGATGACTCTTAAGCTTCACATTGAAGGATGTGAATGTACAACTCATTATTTTGTTTGAAAGTATATTTTAATGCCCAACAAAAAACATCAAAAGCAAGCTGACATGATAGAAAACATTGTAGGAGGCTAGAGAGAATGTAAAAGAAGCTGGTGAGTTTGTTTAATAAATAGGCATTTTATGACTGATGATCAAAAGACCATTATGTGAAGTCATGTGTTAAGGAGGTTTCACAATCAGTTCTTGTTGCTTACCTGAGAGCCCACACCAAGCCTTAACCGAAGAAGAAAGCTATGCAAATCTCCATATTTCATAAATGGAAGAATCACCATGGGCTTTGGAATCTGCTGAGTACTGGGTTCTATGCATACACCTGGAAAGAATAAAGAAAATGAATAAAGAATTAAGAAAATGAATTCAGTTTTTTTGTCTATTACCTAGTTTTATCTTTACTTGTAAAGGTTTAAAAAGCTTTACTTTTTAAAGTTGCACATCTCTCAACAATTATTTTATTGCAATTAAGAGCCACTTGATTCCAGATGATTCTGGGTGAATTACACTTTTAAAAAGCAATGAACAATAAAAAGAAATAGAAAATAAGCATCCAGAAGACAAACACTAAATAACAAAAAAGCATCCTACAAGGGCTCAATCTTTGCCCCAAGGCCTGGAAGAACAGCCAAGTTTCCAACAACTTTTGAACATCATCACAGTGAAGCCATATAGATCTCTGACTTACATCAAATAGAGTAAGAATATTTACAAAATATAAAAAGAAGCAACTATTTAAAATGGTCTTTTCTAAGATAAACCAGTTTCAAATTCATTTGTTTCATTCATTAAAGGAGGCTAGAAAGTATAAACAGGGAATTGGTTCAGGAAGATCTCACAATAAAGACAACAAAATGCACAGTAATGTTCCAGGCGAAAGGGGAAAAACAAAATAGCCATACAAAAACAAAGACCCACCTGATTTATTTGGTTACTTCTTGTAGAAGATAGGATGTATGATTTAGCCTTCATTCCATTCTATATGCCTGCTTATTACTAAGCAGCATTTTTACAAAGTCAGCTTATTGCCCCCAACAATCTTGGGTCCTCAATTTACCTACCCTGGGAGGATGGAAGGCTGAGTCAACCTTGAGCCTGGTGGGATTCGAGCCTGCACTAATTTCAGGCAGCTGGAACTTAAGTGCTAGGCATTTAACAGCCTGCTCCAATATTGCTTATTTAGCAAACATATTTAATGATATATTGTTTTTGACTTGAGGTAGTTCTATTTAATTATCACAGTTACAATTGATCTTCTCTGATTCTAATTTTCTAGGCTATAAGAGCACTGTGATGACAAATTCAGTAAATTAATCTTCTCCAATTTAATGTGTTCCAAATAAACTGGATTATAATTTTAGTAATTTAGCAATCTTCATAGTACAACATCTTACTGAAATTTCATATTAGATGCGTTACTAATCTACATTTGTCCAAATGTGGATAAAGATATTTTCAGTGATAATTCAAATAATAAATTTAGCAATGAATTGCTAATATAAACAGCCTCTGGAGGTTTCTGAAATGTACAATTATCTTCTGATCCACGCTTCAAGTTATCTTGTGCTTACCATTTTTCTGTATGTAATCGATATGTAGAAAGTGTGCTTAACATGGATTTAGGTAGTTATAATGACTTTCTTTTAAAAATAAATTTTATTGAATTTTCACATTTAAAAACAAATTCTATATACATTTTTTGCAGTTATTCGTGGCATCAATTATTCCATTCTCCTGTACATACATGCACACATATATACGCACTATTTACAATTACACTTTTACATTTTTACTTTTACATTATCTTTGCTTTCTGTTGTCTAACCAGACATACCATTTCTCCCAGACCATATAGTATTCTTTTTCTTCCCTCTCCTGCAATTCCATTACAAGTTTGCTCATTTCTGTGCAATCCATTACTTTTTTTTATGATTATATCATCTGTGGGACTGTTATCTGATTTCTAGTTTTGAGCATATAGTATTCTAACTGCTGTTAATATATGTATTATTAAGCATTCAATATCCTTTGTATATTCATCTTTAGTTATCCCTAGTAGAAATGTTTCAAGTTTGGGTAATATCTTTGAGCCTGTTATTTCCTGTATCCTTATTCCAGAATTTTTTCACTTTTGAGCAAGTCCACCACATGTGAAAGAAGGTACCTGGGTTTTTTTGCATTTCCTACATTCAGGTTTTAAATTTGGGTAGATTTTGGCCAATCTCGCTGGTGCTAGATGCCAATGATAAAACATTTTGTACAAATTTTCTTTATATGAGGCTGCCAATGTTAATTCATCCATAATCTTTCCCAATCCTCTAGCTGTATACTGTATCCAAAATTTTTCATCCAGGTTATCATGGTTGGTTTCACCGCTTCCTCTTCTCTGTCGAATTTTAAAAGATAATTATACATTTTAGTTATAAATTTTCGTCTGGTCCTAATAACATTTTATCTATTTGTTGTGGTGTTCTATCTATACCAAATTCTTCTAAGTCTTTTTTGTATTTTGTTTGCAGCTGTAGATAAGGTCACCACCCCTCCTCTTTCAATTTTTGGTTTGTCTTCAGGGTCCCTCAGTCATCCAATAATTGGCTACATTGAATCATTTTATTTATGTCCAAAGTATTTGGGTAAATCATGGCTTCCATAGTGGAAAGGCAGCCTGGTATTTTGATATAATGTTTTTTTCCTAATTTTGCTCCAAATTTCTAATAGTGCCTCTCTAATTCAATGATTTAGGAAGTGTGAACTTGTCTTATTTCTCTTCTCCCATATAACGGCATGCCAGCCAATTTGTAGATCATGTCCTTCAAGAGTTAATAGCCTCTTATTGCTTAAGACAATCCATTATTTGATCCAAATTAGTGCTGCTGCACGTTGGTATAATTCCCAGTCCGGAAGTCCAAAACCACCTCTGTGTCTATTCTCTTGCATTAGTTTTAACTTTATGCGTGGTTTCCCCACCCTCCCATATAAATTTAGTCACCACCTTATTCAATTCCCCCCAAATATTTAATTTTATAGGGACCATCTGGAATAGGTATAACCACCTTGGTAGCAGGTTCACTTTTATTGCTGCAATTTTCGCTACTAAAGATAGCTGTAATTTTTTTTGTTGTGCTTTTTTGATGTTAGGTGTCCATTTTAGGTCATGTGATATAATAGAACCTAGAAATTTGAAGGTCTCTACTGTTGATACTGTGTTGTCTAATATTGTTAAAAGGTGGTAGTATGGGAGGGTTTCTTCTAAAGTCTACCACCATTTCTATGGTTTTGAGTGTGTTCAGTTTCAGATTGTTCCAGTTACACCACGAGGCAAGTTGTACAACCTCCTGTCTGTATGTGGATTCATTGTCTTGAATGAGACCAATCACTGTTGCATCATCTGCAAACTTCAGTATTTTAACAGATGGATCGTTTGAGATGCAGTCATTGGTATATAGGGAGAAGAGAAGTGGAGAGAGCACACAGGGGGGCCCTGTACAGATGTCAGATGTGATTCTGCCTAGCTTCACTTGCTGCTTCCTGTCTGTTAGGAAGCTTATGATGCACTTACAAGTGTGTTCAGGTACCGCTAGCTGGTTTAATTTAGTTAGAAGAATGTCTGGAATGATTGTATTGAATGCTGAACTGAAGTCTACAAAGAGGACCCTTGGAGATTCAAGGTGTTGTAGGATGTAGTGCATCTTTTTCTTTTCCTCAGTTTGGTTTTGGGGATTCCCCTTGTTATCTTACAATGTTTGCATTAATTTCTTTTCCCTTTCCTTCTTTAATTTGTAAGCCAGCCATCTTCCTGACTTGCTTGCTTGTTCAAAAAAGTTCTGCCTAATTGATTTGTTATTTTTTTGTGCATATTTCTCCTGATTTAGTAAATTTAATTTATGTTTAATCAAATCTCTTTCCTTTTTATTTTTATCATTTTGTGGTTTCTCTTGTAGAGCTTTTTCTATTCTTTTTAGTTCTTCTTGTCTATTCTTTTAGTTCTTCTTTTTTAATTTTATTTCTTTATTTCTTCTGGCTGTTTGGCTATAGTTACTCCTCTTGTATAGGCTTTTGCAGTGTCCCATAGATTTTGTAAGGTTATTTCTTCATTATTGTTTTCTCTAAGGAAGAATTCCATTTCCTTTTTAACAAGTTGTGTGTATTCTTTTTCTTTTAATATCTGAGTATCTAATCTCCATCTTCTGGTTTTTAACTGTAACCTTTCCAAATTAATTGTAGGTATTATTGCCCAGGTATTGACCATTATTTTTATATTTTTACCTTTATTCATCCAAATCATATCTATTCTAGACAATGATTGATGTGGGTTTGAATAGAATGTATATCCACTTTCTTCCCCATTTAATTCCCTCCAACTATCGCTTAAGTTTAACTCATGGGCCATATCAAAAAAAGTTTTCAGTAATATTTCCCTCCTTTTCTTATTTTTTTTTGTTACTTTTATAATCCCTATCAAGATTCACCACTGCGATAAAGTCCCCTACCAAACAAATGTTTTCCTGTCCTGATTCTATTATTTTTTCATGAACTTTATGATAAAATTCTTTTTGATTTTCATCTGGGGCATAGATTGTTACTAGTAAAAAAAATTTCATTGGATTTTGATTTCTATCATTAATATTCTTCCACTGTTGTCAGCAAAGATTTATTTTGCATTTATTTTTTCTTTAATGTATTCTGCAATCCCCCCCTTTTTTGGGGGGTCTGCCAATGAAACAAATAATTTCCCTAATTTTGCTTGTTCTAGATAGTTTTTGTTTTGTTTTTTAATATGAGTTTCTTAAAGGCATATTATGTCTGCCTTTTGTTACTGGAGATTTGTAAAAGTTTGTCTCCTTTTTATTGAGGAATTTAGTCCATTGGTATTTATGGATATTAATTTGAACTCCTCTTCCATCCTATTGACTATACAGTTGTCTTGAATTTCTATTGGGCTGTGAATAAAATATTTTTACCCAAGAAGTACTGTTTTCTAGTTGACTCACCAAGAAGTTTGATGACATTTGGGTGATCAAAGTCTTTCATACAAGCTGCTTCTCTGAGGAACTCTTCAATCTCTCGTTGGGAAAAGCTGTCCACTGAAAGTTTTAGTAAGAAGTTAGTATTTTAAATATAGCACAATTTTTTTTGCATTTGCAAAGGAAACTTTAGCTTGTCCTAAGCATTTGTTAACAGAACATTATCCCTTGTGATCAGATGTATGAGTAGGTTATTGTGGTGAAAATTAAGACTGGCATTGTTCCCCATGATTTTAGTCAAAGGTCAGAACAAAGGAATGCAGCATAACTAAATGAAAGTTGTTGCTTCAGTTGCATATCTAGAAGCAGGCTCTTTGAATGTTTCAAGGCAATTTTATAGTTTTTACTGGAATTATGGGCAAACACCACAACTTTCACGATTAAATTGTGATGAACTGTATTCTCAAACATAAACTGCTATTTTAGAAACTAAGAGATTACAGAATTGAATTGAAGATACATTGCTAGCAGATATGTGATTATTTTTTAAATTATTCTGATATACTGTACTTGACAGAATGAAAAATAGTATATACCTTTTAACAATAGATATCTGAGTAATAGACAACCTTCTGTCTCTTCATAGATTTTCTGGATTCTTAATTGGAAAGGATTTCCTCTTTTTGGAGGAGTTCTACAACATTGTTCGATCATCTATGTTTTTAAATGCTCCTGAATATTTCTTAAACACAAATAACTTTAGATCTGTAGAGACCAGATAATACTTACATTTCATTGTTTTAACAGCAACTTTCTGAGTGGTTCCATCAGGATCACTGAGGCTCCCTTCCATGACTGATCCAAATTCCCCTAAATGGAGAAATAATACCATATTTGTCTCCATACATAAAATCCCATTTCAAAATTTAGTTAGCAAGACTTAGAAGATTTTTCAAATCAACAAAGAACTAATGGGGATAAGCTCAGCTGCTTCATGAAGCATATTTACCTCATGTTATCAAGCTATCTAATCCCGAGTTTTCTGAAATTACATACATTCACAGGAAAAATAAAGGTAAAACCTGCTTTGGAACATTGGTAAAAAGGACATAAATGATCTTAATCTCTACCATGGCCATTAATGATCTTCTACAAACTCACTCTTCCTTCTGCCTCCCCACTCCCTTTGAATTTACTTCTCGCTTCAGAGCCCAGTTAGGGATAAAATTAAAATGTGTCAGGGACAGCATTTGTACAAAAAGGTAGTTGAAACAGAACAATTTTCCCTGGAAGAAGACAAAAAAGGATGTTCACAGAGTAGGCCAGTGCAAAGGGCTACAATTATGATATTTTGAGACTTTAGTGGACTGACAAAGTATTCAACGTAAACTGCAATTTTGGGCATGCATTGAAAACTGTGAAAGGGTCAATCCAGTGTGACAGATATCTTAACTTATATTATTGACAATATTACGAGATATTGCGGATCAGCAGAACTTGTGTTAAAAGGATTTGGTGAGGGGTATGGATAGAAGGATGAGTCTGATAGAAGTTTGGAGTCCTAACTGAAGACAAACTTCTAACCATCAGAGTGACTGGGTTAATGATATTTAAATATTTATTACCTAGAAATGAACAGATTAGTACTGTACAATACTTCGTACAATATAAGTTACAAAGAGTCATGTAAGAGTTAACAAAGTTCTATACTTGAAAGAAATCTTGAACTGTATTCTTAAAGGAATATGTTTACAACATTTTTAAAATTATATACCAGTAATCCTCATTTGACATTACTTTCATATAAAGTAAAGAGCAATTGGTTTGCTTTTTTATGAAGATCGTGCAGCGATTATCTTAACATTATTTATAGAAGACAGCATTATGATCAGTTGCTCTCTCTAGCATGGAAAATAACCTCATTTTTGACTATCAAAATGGAAATTATGATAGTTTCAAAGAGAACTTTTCCATGCTAGAGGCACATAGGAGTCTCAGATTTAATCTTTAAAAGAAACAGTGAAAAGAAGTCTAGTTGGCCTCTTAAAGTTTGTCTGTACAAAAGGAAGTAATTATATAATAAAGTGGGCTAAAAGTGTTTGAAGCCAGTGTAATACCACAGCTACCTTATAGCTATTTTATATGTAGGCATTAGAAACCCTTGAAATAGTTTTTTTTAAAGAACATCTTTTTGGTTCCACAATGAGTTCCAAACTCATCCTTTGCTTTGAGACTGAAATAGTATGAATTGAAACTGTGCAAAAAGTATCTACTGTATTAGCTATTACCTTAAATTCTCAATTACTTGGGTTGTTTTGATCCCTTAAATATAAAATTGATTTTTCTTGGTGGAAATCACTTAATGCCAGCCTAGGGAATTGTGGATTTTGACCTAATGCATAATTTTAATGGATTTTGATTAGACCATGTCAAAATACTAGAGATACTGACCTCCAACGTAATTTCAACCTGTGCCCATTTTACTTTCTCCCAGTGAGGCCAGAAAAAGCACTGCATTTGCCCAATATTTCTTTAATATTGTCTTCAAAGATACCACGTTACATTGGCCTGCTCTAATTCCCCTCCCATTGCTTATTAGGCAGAGAGGTTTTGCAACATTTCTAAAGAACAGCATCTCTACCATATGGCTATAAGGAAACTGAAACTGTAGGTCATGCTGTACTGTTTCTTTTACAGAGATATTTGGATGGGACTGAAAACACCCATCAGCTGATCATGTAGTGAAGATCTCAGAAAGTCTAGCCAGATTCTGAAAGTTGGCTACAGTGGAACATAAATTCGTTTTGGGGAAAGTATGAATATTGTTTGAAGTTAAGAAATTTTTCTGCATTTTGCTATTTTTAGTAATATTTCAATTTTGAAGTATCTGTTTTATTATTTTTTATTTTATATATGAGTTGCTCTGGATCATGACTATAATAAAGTAACAAACTAAGTGATACAATAAAATATATTTTTAATTTACAAAGGTCCTGCCTATTTTGTTTAATACAAGCTGCTCTTTGGAACATGTTTGATTGGTAATTCTTTAAGGGAATTGGCTTGCAAATGAAATGCTTTTACCATGTGAATTTGAGTTTGCTTGACTCAGCTTATGCAGGATGAGGAAAGAAATCTTGCTTGACAGTTATGACAACTGCATAGATAGATGGTACTCACCTTCTCCCAAGATTTTTCCTAGGACCAAGTTGTTCCGGACAATCATAACATCCTGGAGTTTTTCCTGAAGTTCTGCACTTACTCCTAGGCTACCCACTGGGAAAGTAATGTACAAATGAGATATGAGATACATCTCTTTAATATATGAGTTTCCTGATTGCATACTTGATGCAGGAAGACACTATCAATGCTGGATCCAGGAGGGACAGAATGAATGTTCTGAATTTCCCCATATTTAGGAAATAGATAATAGTCAATAGTCTGTATATTATTTGGTCCCACATTGTGGTACCAATTCTCCTCTGCTATATCAAGGGAGAGCTTAAAAGCAGCTTTCTCCAACCTGGCCATCCTTCAAGTACGTGACTTTAACTCCCAAAATATCTCTGCCAAGATAGTACTGCTCAAAATTTGCAGATGTTAACTTCAAATATCTGGTGAGTAAATAGATTGAAGTTGGCTGTCTCTGTGTACAGAGTGCAATCATCTTCAGGATGCTTCAGGAAAGTTGAAAACTGCCAATTCTAGAATTACAGGCAGAAATGTTTCCTTAAGTAAAACATTCCTGAATACTGGAAGCTTTCATAGTCAGATAGGAGATACAATTATAGTCCTATAAATACATCTAATTGTGGTTTATTTAATGACTAACTATAGTTTAGTATGAAATACAAACTCAGACAAGGTTTATATAGTGTACTGCAAGTGGCTGAGTTACACAAGTGGTAGAGTTACATATACTAGGTAACATTATCAGTGCTAGTGAGTGTGGGGTTTGCTCCTTGTTTATATACAGTAGCTTGCCCTGCTAATGTTGGTAGGGATGTGGTTTTCTCCTTGATAGTTTCTTGATTAGGGTATTATTTTCTGTTTGATTGTTTGTCTAGTGTTAATCCCTGCTTATCTGGGTGTGGGCTGCTGGAAAGGATACGTCTTTTGGTTTCCTTCTTAACTCTTTTAATTGCCTCTTTTGAATGGTCAGTAAATGTGGTTTATCTTCATATGTCTATTGATGGGTGAGCAAACAACCAAGCTCAAAAAGCACCAAGGATTTCACAGTTTACCTCTGAGCTTATTATCTTCTATAGTGTGTGTGTTTGTGTGTGTGTTTTGTGTGTGTGTGTGTGTGAATATGTATTTATCCATAATTCTCCTCTTATCTTACATGCTCTGTTTTATGAATGGTCTCCCTTCCTCCCTTGACATAAAGGATTGTAACACCAATCTAAAACTTACATGTCAGTTCCACAGTTCTGCGGCCATAAGATTTCTTGACTCTGTAATTTACAGCCAGTTCTGTCTCTTGTTTGCTAAAAGCATGCCTGGTGGGGAAAGAAATACAATATGATAATGCCTCCATAATGCCTTCATTTATTCCTGTGAATCTTTAGGAATTTGGGGATATAGGGATTGCAGCTGCATTATGAGCAATTATTGTCTTCCTTTGGGATTACTACGGGCAGGTGTTTGGCTCAGGTTGACTCAAAACAATGAAAAAGGAAAGGAAATTCCAGCCTTTCCAGTTATGTTTCATTTTTTCCCCTGAGTTATATGATATACTTATTTCCATTCATTTATCTCTATAAACATTCAGTAATTACACTTATCTTCCATATAAAAGAAAGGCTGAGTCATTCAACTATTTTGGTGAACTGGAAAACTACTATAAATATTCATTTTCAAAATGGTGTCCATAAATAGCAGTGTACTACCTAAAACTTTCATTTTCATACTTAATTTCCCTCTCATGACTTACAGTTGCAACATTTTAAAAAGAAATCAGAGCTTCTCAAAAATAAAGAGGCCAAGACAGTTAATGCAATTGAGATTCTATTTTAAAAACTGTCAGTGGAGAAGTCGTTTCAGAATTACCCCTCACAAAAAGTGTAGTCTCCTTCTTTCCTTCCTCTTGTGTCCACTGTCCAATTAAACTCATTCCCTCCTCTTGAACTACTCCTAGTCCCAGGAAGGAAATGCCCAAATAAGCTGAGATCACCATTCGTTGAGTCAGCATATCCAGTGCACTCAAAAGGAACTTTTTGTGACATACTAAAAAGAAAGCTTAGCCCAGCAAAAGGAATTTAAAAACACCCTCATTTCACAAACTAAATGCAAAGGAAATTGTACATCTAATTATAGATGGTGTTTTAATAGGTTATATTCCCTTAGTTCCTTCTGTCAGCAGAATGGTTCCAGCAACTGGGCAGAGGGAGAAAGAGCCATTTCCTCTGCCTACATTTACTATCATTGCCCTCAAATCTTCTTCAGGGAACAATTAGGGTGGCAAAATACTGTGGGATGAGAGAAGAAGGAAAGTGAAAGATGAACTGCATGAATAAAAGTTTGTTCACAACTTTGATATGAGATTCTAGGCACCATCTTTCTTATTAGAGAATCATGCTCTGAAAAAGAACTACATTTATGCTTAAATAAGGTAACATACAGTAGGATTTAAAATATGACAATGTACCATTTTCTAACAAAGGGAATTTGCTCTGGGAATCGTACATCTTAAAGTGCCTTAGACTGAGAAATGCTGCTGTAAAGAAAAAAAAAAGGTTTTGCAGTAGGTTTTCAGCAGAGCTGAATTTCCAGAAGCATGCTATGAAAAAATATTCTTGGTACGTTTAGAACAGCTAGTTATTTTTCAAAAGTTTAAAAAGGAAAGGCAAAAACTGATCACAAGGTGTATGAACTGAGATTACAATAAGTCTTTCTTGGATATATAAAATGACCTTCACAAAATGTAACTGAAAGTGGTTCCCTCCTATTTTGGAAAAGATTAGAGATCAAAAATTTATGTGCTAAAAACAGGATATAACCAGTCATATTTTAAAGCTGATTCATCACATTACAATTTGTCAATACCAGGATGCTTGTCAATGATCTTTTTTAGTGCTATCTGTAACTATTTTACATACTTCTAAGTTTTAATATGATACACCTTCTGTATTTGATGTAATGCATCCTGATTTCAGTGCTAATATTTCCTTACATCTATGTGTACATTTGCCCTGAAAATACAAATGTACTTGAAACAGAAGAACCAGGTCCAATGAAGATAATGCAAAAATAAATTACTAAGGTAGCATAAAACTCTTGGGTTGCCTGAGTTAAATGCAGGCAAATTAGTTCATAATTTAGCACAATCTGTGAATTCAGCAACTCATTCAACAAACCATGATTTGAAAAAATACCTTAGCAGGATATGCAAATCTGGTTTAGGTGCTTCAGTCTGTATCTAAGCCTGATTTACAGAATTTCTTTCACAAATTCAGTTAGAAACAATATTCCCAAACCCAAAAAATCCTAGAAATCTTAACATGCTAAAAATATATAACTGTCTTAGAATTTTAGCAGCTATGTAAGGAAGTTTCCCAGAACTTTCCACATGTCAAGCTGGAAAAGGAAACAATGTCAAGAAGCTCCAGAATTACTTTTGGTTTTGTTCCATGCAGTAGTGAACAGAAAAGCCCATAAGATCCAAGGCTGTTAAATTGCAAAATCTGGCTACAATAGCCTGAAATATGATAACAGCAAGTTCTCTTATTTCTTTCTTCTCTATCCTATTGCTTAATCCTTGCTTTCTGAAGTAAGGAATAGAATAGAATGAAATGGCATGGAATGGAAATAGAAATAGAATCTTTATTGTCACTTTAAATTTACACTAATCAGCACACATTAAAATTTATTTTATTTATTTATTTGTTTATTTGTTTGTTTATTTGGACTTGTATGCCGCCCTCTCCCAAGGACTCGGGGCGGCTCACAATTAAAACACAACAATAGATATTTAAAAAAGAATTAAACCTAACAAGCCCAATCACTAAAACAGTTAAAATAAATTAAAAAAACCCCAGGAGGTCAGTCCAGCCCAGCCTGTTCAAACAACCAGGTCTTCAGGTTGCGGTGGAAAGAGTGAAGTTCAGGAGCCAAACGGAGCTCCAAAGGGAGTTGATTCCACAAGGCAGGGGCCGCAACAGAGTAGGCCCTTCCCCGAGGCACCGCCAGCCGACATTGTCTAGCCGACGGCACCCAAAGGAGTCCCCATCTGTGTGCACGCACAGGGCGATTGGTATTTGATATTGGCAGGAGCGCCCCAAGTACCCGGAACCAAATCATAAAGGACTTTGAATGTTAATAGCAGCACCTTGAATCTCACTCAGAGGGCAACCGGCAACCAATGCAGCTCGCAGGAGGGGTGTAACATGGGAGTATTGGGAAACTCCCATCACAACCCATGCAGTCACATTCTGCACCAGCTGAAACCTCCGGATGGTATGCATGGGAAGTCCTAGATAGAGCATTGCAGTAGTCGAGTCGGGACATCACAAGTGCATGAGTGATGTCGAAGGGCATCTCGGTCCAGATAGGGCAACTGGTGAACCAGTTGGACCTGGGCAAAGCCCCCTGGTCACAGCCCCCACCTGCTCCTCCAAACTGAACTGTGAGTCCAGGAGGACTCCCAGGTTCAAGCCCTGTCCACAGGGGGCAACACCTCTCCCCTATGAGCAAAGATGGAATCACTTGACTGGGCGAGATGCCTGTCTGCACAACCACTCAGTCTTGGCGGATTGAGCTGTAGTCCGTTCCTGCCCATCCAGATCCATACGCATCCAGACACGGGTCATCAGGGAGGGCATCACTGATTTGGCTTGGGGTGGAGATATACAACTGGGTATCATCAGCGTACTGGTGATACCTCACCCCAAAGCCACGGATGATCTCACCCAGTGGCTTCATATAGATGTTGAACAGGAGGGGAGAGAGGACCGACCCCTGAGGGACCCCACAAGTGAGTGCCCTTGGGGCCGACCTCTGCCCTCCCATCAACACCGCGAACACCTTGAGAGGTAGGAGAGGTAGGAGGAGAACCACTGCAGAACCCCCTGAAGCGCTGCAATAGGATACCATGGTCGATGGTATCAAAAGCTGCTGAGAGATCTAATAGGACTGGGACAGAGGAAAGTCCCCTGTCCCGTGTCCTCCAGAGATCATCCATCAGTGCAACCAATGCCGTCTCCATGCTGAACCCGGGCCGGAAGCCCGACTGATACGGATCTAGATAGTCCGCTTCCTCCAGGAAAAGCAGAAACTGCTGAGCCACCACACTCTCAACAAACTTCACCAAAAAGCGAAGGTTGGAGACTGGATGAAAGTTGTTTAAAATGGCTGAGTCCAGAGCAGGCTTCTTCAGGAGGGGTCTCACCACCGCCTCTTTCAAGGCAGCAGGAAAAGAGCCCTCCCTCAGCGAGGCGGTAACAACTGCCTGGAGCCAGCCGCACGTGGCCTCCCTGGAGGCATATACCAACCAGGAAGGACACGGGTCCAATAAACATGTGGTGGAACTCAGTCATCGCATAATCCTGTCCACTTCATCCTCAGAAACAGGATCAAACTCAGCCCAGATGACATCGGCCAGACTCTCTGTAATTTCATTGCAATCATTATCTCAAAAGTTAATTATTATGCATATATTTCAGGACCCAGATTGATGGGGGCAATGTGCTGACTGTAAACTGCTTAGAGAGGGCTGTAAAGCACTGTGAAGCGGTATATAAGTATAAATGCTATTGCTATTGCTATACACACATATATAACACAGAGGAATATCACAGCCTGATTCAAATGTATACATATACATGGTGAAAAAAAGGAATCCTGCGAGTTTACAAGATGGCATAAGGAAAAAGCTGTTACAGAATCTAGTAGTCCTGCTATAGATACTTTGAAGCCTCCTCCCAGATGGGAGCAACAGAAACAGACCATGAAGTGAGTGTGTGGGGTCTCTAACAATGCTTTGAGCTCTAAGCACATAGTGCTTATAAGCAGTATCCTGAATAACAGGAAGTGAGCTTCCTATAATCTTCTCGGCTGTCCTTATCACTCTCAGTAGGGACCTTCTATCAGAGGCACTGCTGCCCCCAAACCAAACAGGGATGCAATTTGTTAAAACATTCTCAATCGTGCCTCTGTAAAAAGTGGCCAGGAGAGAAGGAGAAAGATGTGCTCTTCTCATTTGATGCATGCTTCACTGAAGATAATGTATGAAGAGACCAAGTCAGATTGTTGGTTATCTGCACCCTCAGATACTTAATACTATTGACCACCTCCACAGCTGCAGCCTTGATACAAAGTGGGGTATGACTATGCCGGCTCTTTCTAAATTCAACAATGTCTCCTTTGTTTTGTTAACATTCAAAACCAGGTTATTTTTATTGCACAACTAGTTCACTAAAGCCTTCGCCTCCTGTCAATAAGAATCTTCACTGTCATCCCAGATAAACCCCACCACGGCCGTGTCATTCGCATATTTCACAATATTAATAATAATAATAATAATAATAATAATAATAATAATAATAATAATTTATTCGACTTGTATGCCACCCTTCTCCCTAAGGACTCAGGGTGGCAAACATTAAAATATCACAAATATACAATAAAAACAAATTAAACACAAAACAAGTCGAATCATCAATTAAAATTAAAACAGTTAAAATCCCATCCCCCGAGTCATTCCAGGCCAGCCTGTTGAAACAGCCAGGTCTTTAGGTCCCAGCGGAAGGAGCGGGGATCAGGGGCCAAACGGAGGTCCACGGGGAGCTGATTCCAAAGGGCAGGCGCTCCCACGGAAAAGGCCCTAGCCCTGGGGACCGCCAGCCGACAATGCCTGACCAACAGTATCCCAAGGAGGCCCCTCTTATGGGAGCGAACAGGGCGATCAGAGTGTGATGCTGGCAGGAGGCGTTCCCGCTAGTACCCTGGACCCAAGCCATTTAGGGCTTTATAAGTTGTTACTAGCACCTTGAAACTAACCTGGAAGGCAACCGGCAACCAATGCAAGTCACGCAGGAGAGGTGTAACATGGGAGTATCAGGACACCCCCATCACAGCCCGCGCGGCCGCATTCTGCACCAGCTGCAACCTCCGGGTGGTTCACCAGGGCAGCCCCATGTAGAGAGCGTTGCAGTAGTCGATTCTGGAGGTGACGAGCTCATGAGTGACTGTTCGAAGGGCATCTCGGCTCAGGTAAGGGCGGAGCTGGCGAACCAGCCGAACCTGGGCAAAGGCCCCCCTGGCCACAGCTCCCACCTGCTCCTCCAAACTGAGCTGTGAATCCAGAAGGACGCCCAGATTCCTCGCCCTATCCACGGGGGGCAACACCTCTCCCCCCATGACCAAAGATGGTACATCCAATGAAAGCTGAGATGCCGGTAAGAACAGCCACTCAACATGATTCATCGCAGACTTGGCACAGCAGTCATGGACATCAAGGTGAACAATAACAGATTCAAGACACAGACCTGTGATGAACCCATACTCAAGGAGATGGAATTGGAAACTTTTCTTCCAACTCACACAAACTGCGGCCTATCAATAAGGAAATCAAGTATCCAGTTACATAAGGAAGTATTAAAAGCTAATAGGCCCAGTTTGTTCACCAAATGCTTGTGTTTTACATCAAACTAAAATCAACGAACAGCATTCGCACATGAGTATTCTTCTCCTCCAGGTGCACCAAACTAAGATGAAGCACACAAGAAAGTGCATCATCTATAGACCAGTTATTATGATAAGCAAACTGTAATGAGTAGAAGGAAGGCATAAAACAATATAGTCCTTTACAATCTTTCAAAACACTTCATCATAATAGAAATGAGAACAACTGAATGGTAATCATTAAGGCATGTAATTATAGATTTTTTTCAGAGACTGCTACAATGATTGCAGTCTTAAAATGATGGAATCACAGCCTAGTGCAGTGAAAGATTGAAGATGTCTGTAAGAACAGAGGCCAGCTGGTCAAAACACTCCTTAAGTAATCGCCCAGGGATATTATCAGGACCCACGGCCTTTTGTGTATTGACTTTTCAGGATCTTCCAAATGGCAGTTGTATTAAACCTGAGCACTAGTTCATCAGGAAGGGGAACAGCCTTTCTTGTTGGAACATTATTTGAGGCCTCAAGCTGTGGAAAAAATGTTTATTTAGCTTATTTAGAAAATCCATGTCACTCTGTTAGGGAAGCTTCTGTATAGTCAATGATAACCTAGATTCCTTGCCACACGTGCCTAAGGTCCATAGGATCTTGAAAAAAATATGTACTTTCTGACTATAGGCCTGCTTTGCTGTTTTTGTAGCCCGTCAAATCAGCTCTTGCTATAGTAAGTGCTGCCACATAGCCTGATATAAAAGCGGCATTTTTCACCTTCAATATCACACGTACAGCCAAGGTTTCTCATTTGCCCGCATAACAATAGTCTTCAGAACACTAATTAAAGACTCTCGTGGGAAGGAAATAATAGGAAAAAGAATGGATGGGTGGAGAAACAGAAAAACCAGCAAGTGATTTTGGAATTGCCTTGTCTCCTGATGCATGGAAATACATTTAAAGATACAGTTGGAATTCTTGATAGCAATACAGCAATCCTCTGTGTGTATGTCTGTGTGTCTGTGTCTGTGTGTGCTTTCAAGTCACTCTTGATTCCTGATAACTGCCTGGACTACTGCCTGCAGTTACCTTGGCAACAGTTTCAGAAGTTGTTTGTGTTATGTATGCAGGTTTGAATGTCATTGGTTAAGTTTGAACTGTTCTTGTAAAATGTCAGAAATGATTGGTTTAAAAAGTGCGGGAAAACCCTGCACTCTGATTGGCTGGCAACTGCGGCTGCTGGCTATAAGTAGCAGCCACAGACCAGCCAAGTCGGGTCTGTTATGAGCTGTAGTCACTAATAAGCTCTTCACTGAAGCACTTCACGTCTGACTCTTCATGCAATCTAACACTGGCGACGAAGGTGGGATCCTTCCTGAAGAGAAGACAACGCAGAAAACAAGCCGAGAGAGATGGCTGTGCTGAACACCCCCCCAGCCCCGTTCGATCTGATGGCAGAAGACTGGGACTCGTATGCAGATCGTTTCCAAATGTATTTGAAGGGAAACGATCTCGCTGACATTTCCGAGAAGCGGAAGTGGGTGGTCTTTCTCACCCACTGCGGTCCGGCCGTTTTCAAGATGGTGAAGGCATTGCGGAGCTGCAGACGTGAAGGTAATGGACTGGCCCGATTTAGAAAAGTTATTAAGAGCCCATTACGTGCCACAAGTATCGTGCCTCATTAAGAGACACGATTTCTACCGTCGGGATCAAGGGGAAAGCGAAAACATTAATGACTTCGTGGCAAGTTTAAGGGACATTGGGGGTGCATGTGAATTTATCAACTTAGAAGAGGCCATGCGCAATCGATTTGTTCTAGGCCTAAAAGACAAGGTTTTGCAGAGCAAATTATTAATAAAACCTAAGATCACACTTAAGGAGGCCATAGAAGAAGCTTCTTCAGTGGAAGCTACCAAGTCCTCAGCAGCAGCCATGAAGAAAATTAACAAGGCCGCAAGCCATCCTGATGTGGAAAAATCCACAACAACCCATTGCGAGCAAATAGATTCTGATTCAGACTGTAGCAAGGTGGAGGAAGGAATTTATAGACTCAGAATGGAGAAGAAAAGGAAAGACCTTGGAAGAAAGAGGAAAGACTTTTATTGCAGAGGTTGTGGGGGGGGCACCCCCGCACTGAATGCAAGTTTTTTAATACCATCTGTCTCCATTGTGAAAAAAGAGGTCACCTAGCAAGAGTCTGCAAATCATCCAGAACTCCACCAAGCAGAAAGAAGTTTCCTGACAAAGATTTCAAGCCTAACAACTTCAGTGAGAAAATGGGGCGCAATACAGAAGCAAAAGGGAAGAATGAAACTCATCAAACAGTAACTATTGGTCATTCTTCTTCTATCAATAACAGAAAAGTGCATGTCAAGGTACTAATTGAAGGAAGGCCTTGCCAAATGGAAGTGGACTCAGGTTCATATTTATCTATGGTGTCATGGGACACTATTCACAGACTACAGTCTTTGCCAAATTGGATCTGGCCCAGGCATATCAACAACTAACAGTTGATGATGCCACTGCAGAGGCCCAAACCATTGTGACTCATAGAGGTGCCTTCAAATGTAAAAGGTTACAGTTTGGAGTAAGCGTGGCACCAGGCATTTTCCAAAGCCTTATGGAAAGGATGCTCCAAGGACTGCCAGGGGTAGTGCCTTACTTTGATGATGTGTTAATCTCTGCTGAAAATGACACTCAATTACAAGAGAGACTCAGAGAAGTCCTTACCAGATTCAAGAAAGCGGGGTTAAAAGTCAAGGAAGAAAAATGCACTCTTAGAACTGACAAGGTTGAGTTCTTGGGCTATATGATTGACAAGCATGGCATCCACCCTACAGATGCCAAGGTTCAAGCAATCAAAGAAGCCCCTAGACCAAAATGCAAAACAGATTTGCAAGCCTTCCTTGGACTTATTAACTTTTACCACATGTTCCTACCTCAGAAGGCAACCATTGCAGAACCATTACACAGATTGCTTGACAAAAGTCTGTTTGGGTCTGGGGCAGGAAAGAACAATCAGCATTTAACAATATTAAAAGACTAATCACGTCTGATGCTGTACTCATACAGTTCTCTGAGAATTTACCTGTTGTACTGACTTGTGATGCATCCCCCTTTGGAGTGGGGGTTTTGAGCCACAGGCTTCCCAGCGGGAGGGAAGCCCCTATTGCATTTTACTCTCGCACCTGGACCAAAGCAGAGAGCAATTACAGCCAATTGGACAAGGAAGCATTGGCAATTGTTGCAGCTATCAAGAAAGTTCATGAGTATTTATATGGGAGAACATTTACCATTGTCACAGATCACAAACCTTTGTTAGGCATTGGGCAGGAGACAAACCTACACCCATTATCCTGTCACCAAGAATGCTGAGGTGGACTGAATTTCTTGCTGCTTATTCATACAACCTTATCTACAAGCCTGGCAAGGACATTGGACATGCTGATGCCTTGAGTCGTTGCCCACTTTCTTATCACAAGGAGGACTTTGAACCTGAGGCACACATCTTTTTCCTAGAAACTGTTGCCAAGCTTCTAGTACATGCTGCTGAAATTGCCAGAGAGACTGCCAAAGACACTTTATTGGCTCCTATTATAGGCTGGATTAAGAAAGGTTGGCCTCTTCAAGATCTACCTCACCTTGCCCAACCTTTTAAATCCAGGCAAACTGAATTATCTGTATTAAGAGGATGTATTTTGTGGGGTAACAGGGTGGTTATTCCTGCAAAACTGCAAAGGGAGGTTTTGGAAATGCTACATGAGGGTCATCCTGGTATTGTAAGGATGAAGGAATTGGCCAGGAGTTATGTATGATGGCCAGGTATTGACAAAATGGTTGAAAACTGGGTTGCATCTTGTCCCAACTGTCAGGTAGTCAGGCCTGCCCCACCTCTCGCCCCCAAACAGGAATGGGAATGTCCTAGGGGCCCATGGTCTAGGATTCACATTGATTTCACTGGCCCTACCAGAGGGCACACCTTCCTTATTATAGTAGATGCATATTCCAAATGGCTAGAGGTAATCTAATCATTGGCATCCACCACAACTGATGCTGTCATCAAGCAGCTTAAAAGCTTTTGTAACCCACAGGTTACCTGATGTTCTTGTCTCTGACAATGGCCCTCAATTTACATCCAACCCTTTTGAATCCTATCTAGCACAACTGGGTATCAGACATGCCCTGACAGCTCCTGGGCACCCTTCGGCTAATGGCCGGGCTGAACGAATGGTACGTTTTACCAAGGAAAAGCTTCAGCAATTGGGTCCTGGGGACATCACTGAGAAAGTTGAAAACTTCTTAGTGTTCAGCACATCACTCCTAACCATCAACTAACTTATCCCCAGCAGAGTTGTTGATGGGTAGGAAACTTAGGTCTTCCCTTGACCGCCTTCATCCCACTTACGCAC
The DNA here is from genome assembly GCA_009733165.1 of Naja naja. NCBI lineage: Eukaryota > Metazoa > Chordata > Lepidosauria > Squamata > Elapidae > Naja > Naja naja. The sequence goes on along the minus strand of CM019148.1, from coordinate 44,221,339 downwards.
CCAACGCACCACTAGATTCCACTAGCAAAGTTCGCACGCTCAGTGTGGATGATTCTGTTTATGCTAAGAACCTTATGGGTGAGCCTTCATGGATTCCTGCTGAAATAACTCAAATCACAGGCCCTCGTTCTTACAGGGTACAAACAGAGGATGGAGTCCTCTGGAGCAGGCACATTGATCAGCTTAGATCCAGGTTACCTCAGGAACATTGCAATTGTTCCTCTCTAGTTCCCATACCTAATGCTTTTCTAGGGGAGGGGAGGAACATGAGGATAATCAGCAAACAAGAATCAACCCCATGTGTAATGAGCCATTATGACAGGAACCATCCCAAAACCTGTCACAATGCCAAAATCCATCCTTGCAAGTGGAAGATTGCACATCACTACCTGACTTGGGTGCTGACATTGGGCTGGAGATGGGTTGGGAGGAGAGACCAGATTCTAACAATCAAACAGGGTCTTCTTTCACAGGAAGTCCAACTAGGGAAACGTCAACAGACACATTTCCCATCTCACTGGGTGAGAACGTTAAAACTTCTGAACCACGAAGGTCTCAACATACACGTAAGAGCCCCACCTATTTAAAAGAATACATTAGATAGGTTGGGGTTTGAGTATGGACTGAACCGAGTGGGGAGGGGTGTTATGTATGCAGGTTTGAATGTCATTGGTTAAGTTTGAACTGTTCTTGTAAAATGTCAGAAATGATTGGTTTAAAAGTGTGGGAAAACCCTGCACTCTGATTGGCTGGCAACTGCGGCTGCTGGCTATAAGTAGCAGCCACAGACCAGCCAAGTCGGGTCTGTTATGAGCTGTAGTCACTAATAAGCTCTTCACTGAAGCACTTCGCGTCTGACTCTTCATGCAAATCTAACAGTTTGTTATTGCCTTCTTCCTATGGCTGAGAGATAATGACTGGCCCAAAGTCACTCAGCTGGCTTCATGTCCAAGGCAGAACTAGAACCAAGTTCCTGCTTTTAGTCTGGTGCATAATCATTACACTAACCTGGTTCAAAGGCAGTTTTTATTATTTTTTCCACAACAATAACCCTATCAGGTGAGATGAACTGAGAGAGAGTGACAGGCCAAGGTTACCCCTCTGGCTTTCATGGCTAAGGTGGGACATGAAGACATGGTCTCCCACTTTCTGGCCTGGTGCTTTAACCATTAGTCCAAACATCTAAACCACTAGACCAAACAATGCCTAATGAAACATATACATCTTGCCAAATTAGTGAAGGGGACATAAATTTGAGAAAATTGAATATAAAGGTCAAGAGTTTGTATGGAGTATTTTGCAGTGAAAGTAACAAAGAGAGATTAAGTTACTTAGTGTGCACAAAGCTGTTTCTAATCCCATGAATCCCATGAATCATGCTTCACAAACATTTTGCATAGCAGGACCTCTGTTATCTAAACTTGCTGATTATATGAATTCCCATCCTGTATTTTCTCTTACTATTTTTTCAAGCATCATTAAAGCAGCATTCATCTTATTCCAATCTTAGTGATTTTAGTAAATGAAAAGTAAAACAGTGCTCACAATCTGAAGTTGTTAGTGTAGTAATCTAGAATGTACATTTGAACATTGCCGTCTTACATTATGGCTAAATTTGACTTTTTTAACCACACTTAACTTTCAAAGAACTTTTGCTTCAAAAGAACAATCTTTGGAGTTATTCATCTTGATGAGTTGTGTCATTGTTATTTCCAATACACTAGCACAACACCAGAGGTGGAATTCAGCAGGTTCTGACCACTTCTGGAGAACCAATAGCAGAAATTTTGAGTAGTTCGGAGAACTGGCAAATATCACCTCTGACTAGCCCCACCCCCATATATTCTCTGCCTCCTGAGTCCCAGATGATTATCTGGGTCTTCTTTTGTTGCCCTGCACAGAAGAACAGAGCTGGAAAGCAGGTTAGTAGGGTGGGGAGGGAATAGGATTTTGCATTAACCTTCCCCCAAGAGTGGAGAGGGAATGGGGATTTTACAGTATCCTTCCCCTGCCATGCCCACTAAGCCATGCTCACCAAGCCACACCATGCCCACCAAGCCATGCCCACAGAACCGGTAATAAAAAAATTTGAATCCCACCACTGCACATACCCTTAGGTAATTACTCATAGCACTGAAAGTGATTACACAGAAGTTCCACTATATTCAAAACAGAATTTATATTGGACTGCAGCTCAGTAATTAGTCTAGGGCCAAGCCTGAATTTTAAACCAAATTTAACACACTGTCCTTTATTCAAAGATCCCGTTTAGTATAGAGTTAAGCCATAGCTTTTGCCATACAATTGAGAATCAGCTACTTCTAATCTTACTCTCAAAATGTATTAGATTTTAATTATCATGATTATTTGGTTAGAACATGCAACTCTACATGAAGTGGATCCATTTGACCATGGAAAGTGGACATGAATATCAGCTGTCTGGGAAAATGTTTGCCACAAGTGCCCTATCACTCATCAAAGAACTGCAAATTGCTGCCTGGATTACATTTTAGAAACCATATATCAAGGATTGAGTTTACTAATCTTGTTTTTTGTTTAGGCACTTACCCAAATTTGATCTCCTCTGTAATTTTTTTCCTGATTATCACAGATATGTACAAGATTAGCCCGATGATGACAACTCCACATATAAATCCAAGGACTATTGTAAGTGAATCTGTATTTCTAGATTCTAGTGTTGTAGAAGGTGCAACAGATATCAAACCTATAAGAATAAGACAAGTTACAGAGAAAAGGAGACTGCCATCTTGTTATAGTTGGGGGGGAGCCATATTTGAAAATTCACGGAAGGAAGGGAGTGAGGAAGTGAGGGAGGGACGGAAGGAGGGAGGGGGGAAGGAATCTTTATTATAACCAAAATGTTAGAAATAAAAGGTATACTAAAACAATGAAAAGGAGAGGACTGAAGACAAATGTGATAGTTGATATGAAAAGCATGTCACAACTCTGGGATTGATGTCTGATTTTCATAGCTGCTGCACAATATTTTGCTATGGTCTGAATTATAAATGATTTGTAATCTGAAAAAAGGTTGAATATATGAGTATTGACAGATTGCCCAGGACACTAATGTAAAACAGTAAATTACAGATATTTCAAAAATTCCTGTAGATCCAAAACTATCATTCCTGTAACTGTTAACTAGACAAAACAGTGCATCTTAGTGCAACATGTTTTGAACCAAAGTACCTTAAATGGACTAATGCACAGCATTCAAAAACTGGGACCTATCACTCCATAGAATCGAAATTTGGTAAATTTTATAAAACATAAAACATGTATCCCAACTTTTCAAATGTACTGTTGAAGGCATTGAAGAATCCAATAAGGATGTATCTCTGAAACAATGATCCAAGGATTCACTGATTGTCTCATAGTAGAATAAAGTAACATGGACTGGACAGCTCTAGTTCCACATGGAGAAACATATGTCTCAAGTGGAATTTTAGAACATCTTCTCTGTAGTAATGTTAAAGGGAAAATTTTATGCCTTGCCCAGAAAAAAGCTTTCATTAGTTTGGAGAATATCTGTGGGGAGATTGGGAATTTGATTGTTTCCCAAAAACCTTTGTCACCCAAATCTATGAGTGACAAGGTATTCACTGCTACTTGAAATTCAACATTTTAATTTTTTTGGAGAAGTGTGTATTTGGTATAGTCATAGCCCAAAATTCACAGAAACTCTGATAGTTACTCACAAGTTATTATTAGTTTTGTTCTTTGACACTGTTCCAATTTAAGGAGCTATTATCAGTTGTCATTACAGTAATCCATAACCTCAATATTTGGCATCTCCGTTCTAACCTGAGGAGTTCAAATTCCAAAATTTCATCACCAAAATATTCAGAAAACCACAGAAGGAAACAGTGGCACTAAGCTAGAAAATAGGACACTGTGAGTTCTAGTACAACCTTATCCATGAAGCCAACTGAGTAAACTTGGGCCAGTTATTCCCTCTCCACCTTAGCAAAATGACAATGGCAATCCACTTCTAAAATCTTGCCAAGAAAACTACAGGGATTTGTTCAGGTGTTTCCAGGAATCAAGATTGACTTGAAAATGTCCATGTGTGTGGTGTGCATGCACACAGACACAAACACACACACATACACACACACATGCTGTGGATACTTTTTCCCCATAAAATTCAGGGCAATTTCAATGCAGTTGCTCAATTCCTGGACCTAACCTATATGGCTTTTCTAACATGTGTTTTCTTGGAATCTTCCTATAAAGATTCTTCTTACTGACTATAGCAATATAGATGCTGAGAATTTCAATTCATACTGAATTTGGAGCTTTTCATATAAAAAGCTAGTGTTCTATTGTTACACTGTGGCTACATGACTAGAATTTCAACAACTTTATTTTGCATTACTTTTGTTCTCAAACTTAACTCATATCACTGTATTGATGTGACTTACCATTGCTTGGAATGAACATTGCTACAGGGTCACTGAAAGGCCCAACTCCACCATTAGTGACTGCAGCTACTTGCACTATGCAGGTGACATTTGTGGTCACAATTGGAATATGGATGACATTCGTATCCTTACTGGTAGAAAAAGAATGATTCTTCTGTGAAGAGAAAAATAATTTTTATTCTATCTAGTGGACAAGTTTCATAGGTACCTGACAGATTTGCAAATAAACTTTTGCCTTTATTTGCTTACAAATAAGCTTAACAGATACTTGCTAATACCAGCACAATAACTATATATTCATGTACAGTAATTATCTTGGTAACTATAGTACTTCAAGCACTAGATAGGAACAATTAAAAAGTTGACAATGAGTTATTTAAATCCATTTCACTGCTGTTTGGAACCCATGCTAATTTTTTCCCCATTGTAAACAATAAACAGCTGTGGGCAATCAGATTAACTCATTACAAATCTGTCATCTGACTGGCAGACAAAATAGTAAGAAAGTGTAACTTAACATAAAACAAACAAAGCACATTGTAGGAAGCAGTTTGTATAATTGATCTTTTATATTTCCATGCTCAGTCTTCTTCCCTGCCTATTACAAAAACAGAAAATCTGTTGTTTGCTTCCATCATGCTAATTGTGTAATCCCTGATGGTTTAGAATGGATGTGTCATTTAAACTGATCCTTGGTGTATTGTTCTAAGCAAAACAAAAAGCAAAAAGGAATAGATTTAATTTCTACAAAATAGAAAACAGAAGAAAAAAGAAAAGAAATTGGACAGGCAATATTTGCCAACAATTGTTTGATTAACCTCCTAGAATAGTGTGCAATCTCTGCCTGCTTACTTGAGAAAAAGTCCAAGTGAGCAAAATAGAATTTACTCCTATCTACACATGGACAAGATGAAATTGGCAAGAATACTTACTAATTGTTCTGACCCAGCCTTCGCAAGCAACGAGAAACCACTTACTCATGAGTAAAACAACCCCCCCTTTTAAAACAGGGTAGGAACAGTCTTCATTCATGTTGGATAGACCAAACCAAAAATAATTAGTCACAAATAAAAGTCTTTTCCCCTTCTGAAAACGGGGCATAAACAGTATCTGTTTACATGAGAACTCAAGATAAAAAGTCCTTCAATGATTAGGCCAAGCAGAAACAGTCCCTGTTGACACTGGCTGAGGCAAATTCACTACCTATTATTTCCCAGCAGGGAGACTCAGTTGGCACCTCAAATACAGAGCAATTAAGTCCTGACAAATCTGGTTCTGGCAAAGGAATCCAACTTGATTGATGTACATGAAAAAACAAACGACAACAGGCCACTCCCAAATCCCTACTATTTATTTCCCAGCCAGGGACTAGCATCTACAACTTCTTTTCCCTGAGAGCCAGCTTATTGCCTTCCATTGCTCTTTTCTCTAGGCATACATGCATCTGGGATGGCCAGCCCCCATCTGTTCCTCCCCATCACTCAGCTCAGATCTGCAGACAGCTACCTCTCTACCTGGGGACGGACAGAAGGCCCCGGTTCTGCATCTGCCTCTGATTCTGCTTCATCATCAGAGCCTTGAAAGGCTCTGAATCTGGTCCAGGCCTCCCTTCAACCTCCTCCTCATCTGACTCTTCTGCTAGCTCTGCTGGCAGCCAACAGGCCACAACACTAATGACCTGAAAATCTCAAAAAGGTTACTACTGTATATAGTCAATGACAATATTGGTCTTGGTGTATTCGGGTCTTGTCTCATGTAAGATTGAGAATACCTTGGCAGCGTTTGAAATCTCATCATCATCTTCAGGCTGGTGTCTTCAGCTGTTCTCCTGGGAGAAGTGTGTGATCGGTGGCTGTTTTCCCTTTTAAACTCTAGAGTTTAAAAGGAAAACTACAATCACACTTCTCCCAGGAAAAACACCACTAGATATGAAGATTTCAATCTTACATGGACAAGACCAATCCAAGATATATTTACCCGTGAAAATCTGAAAACAAATGACAATATTATTTCAACAAGTACTACCTACTGAATTTGTGATTTCAATGGAATCAAATAAATATTTAAGTTATATTTTTGTCTGTCTTAAATATCACCCTGATGGAATGCCATTTTGATGAAATGAGTAGATTTCATCTACTTTCAGTCATAATATCATCAAACAGAAAAAACTGCAAACTTAGGCATCAACCTGCCAACTAGATGTGGGTTCCACCTGATAGCATTAGCATAACTTGAAATAAATTTCTGTTCCTGTAAATTTTCAGTACAGCATATGAATCAGCTGAAGAACTGGGAAAAAAAACCAAGACAGTACTTGTAGGTACCACCTCCTAGTGAACTTTTACCTAGTCCCCACCCTCCACGTTTTCTGTGACTCATAATGCAGCTGACAAACTAGTTTAGTATGATAATATGGTCGAAGGATAGAGCTGGTATTGTTTAAGCCAGTATAAAAATTCTCTGTAAATAGGAACTAAGAAAACATGACTAAGGCTGCAACTCTGAGAAAATGAATTTGTCAGAAATATTTTTTTTTTTATATAAATAATTGTATTTAAGATTACAGTTATACCAATTAAAAACTAATACAAAGTACAAAAATTTAAAAGGCCAGTTTGGTCTAATGGTTAAGCTACTACACTAAAACCCAGGAGACTGTGAGTTCCACTCCTATCTTAGGCATGAAAGCTAGCTTGAGCGAATCTCTTTCTCTTAGCCCATCTCAGCTCCCAAATAGAGTTGGGAAAATTGTGGGGAAAATAGGAGGGGGAAGGAGTAAGGTATGTTGTGACTTCTCCTTTATCACAAGTCTCAATAATTTTAACAACTTGAACAACCTTCTCGTAAAATGTAGCAAACAATCTCTTCATCCATATCTCATCCCTTATCTTTAAACAGATTCTTAACAGCTTGTTCTTCAGTCCTGGTCAGCAAAAGTCATATGGGTTACCAGACATAACATAATTTATCACAGATATATCAAAAAGGAAAAGTAAAAAAAAAGACAGGCTGGGATTATCAGGAAGAGTACGACAAAATGGGAAAAAGTTTATGTCAACTTAAATAATTGCATTCAGAGGAACTTCATAAGATACAGTGATAAAAATATCCTTTCATGCTGAATATTTATTCAAAAATAAGTTCTATGTTCAGTAGGATATATCTCTTTGTAAGAGTGCAAAATAAAATATTTATCATTCACTGTAGATCATTTTTACAAATAATTTGTCATAATTTTTTATCTATTTTATTTATTACATTTTTATGCTGCCCATCTCCCCTTTAAGGTGACTCTGGGCAACTCTATTTTTTTAAATTTAGAATGGACATGAAGACTTTTTCATTTTACCTAAATCCCATTGTGGTTACAGTAAAAACCTTACATAATTTCTTTGGGATTGGTTTCTTTCTTAGAAACAGTGGTTGCATCTCAGAACTCTGGAACTGTATCTATCTACCAAGAAGACAATGGGAGACTGGAAGAATTGTGTATACTTTAAAAACAATTTGGAGGAAGTGCTTCAGAACTTACATAAGGTTCTTTCACAACAGTTGTCTGAAAGAAAGTGCTACTACTTTAACAATCCTAAGTACTGACTCCTTGAAGCAGCAGCTGTTTTTTTCCAGTTTCACATTGAAGGCTGAGAAAAGCTGAGCTGCTTTAAACCATGGAGGCTTTTAAAGAAAAGATTGGACAACCATTTATCTGAAATGGCATAGGGTTTCCTGCTTGAGCAAGGGATTGGACTAGAAGACTCCAGAGTCCCTTCCAAACTCTGTTATTCTGTTATGTCCAATCTCTTAACAATTCTGAGGTTAGCAGTACATATACAAATCAGTGGTGGGATTCAAAAAGTTTTACTACCAGTTCTGTGGGCATGGCTTGGTGGGCATGGCAGGGGAAGGATACTGCAAAATCCCATTCCCTCCCCACCCCACTAACCTGCTTTCCAGCTCTGTTCTCTTGTGCAGGGCAACAAAAGAAGACCCAGCCAATCAGCTGGAGCTTAGGAGGCAGAGAATAGATGGGGGGGCAGTCAGAGGTGGTATTTGCCAGTTCCCCAAACTACTCAAAATTTCCGCTACTAGTTCTCCAGAACTGGTCAGAACCTGTTGAATACCACCTCTGATACAAATAATGCATACATCTCCATCTTATCTAAAAGATTTTTCTGCTTAATACATTTTTCCTCTTCTTAAACACCAACTAAACCTTTAGAAAGGCAAACTTAAAAATATTTCACCTACACTGATTCACCTTCTTACGTAAGGATGAAAAACAAAGAACAGAGGTAACTTTATTACACTGGAGAGCAGGCTAAGCACAGAAGTGTCCACAAAAGGGGTCAAGGGACAGGCAAAGGACAAAATGAGTGTAACAACAACATCATGCTTATTTTCATCTTTTTTGTAAAAAAAAACCCATTGGATTCTGTGCATTGGATACTTGTGGCTGACTCCTATTAACTGGAGAATGGGGCAGCCTCTTCAGAAAGGGAACAAGTGACACAGTTGCTCAGAATTCTCTAAACTTGCATTTAAATGTCACGGAGAAGACTAAATTGTTACTAGCATCCAAATCAGTTTGTTACCAGTCCAGTTCCCAGTCAATGTCTAGCCTTTGATTAGGATTTGGGGATGAATTGATTTGGGGATGAATTGTATTAAACTATAAATCCATATATGAAAAAGTTTTGGCATTGCATATTTTATTGGGAAAGCTAGACACACAGATTTATATCTTGTTCTGAGGATCAGGAGCCTTTAGCTTACCATCTGTACTATAAGTTGCTGAGTTAGCGTCTCTACTCTGTGCTAGTCAGAAGACCGTAACACTACTGTGCTGATTTCAGTATCTTTGTGCTGTGATTTCTAAATCCTTAAAATGAACTACTTAAAAAGGGAACAGAAAGCTAAAGTTTTATAGAAAACAAACATAAATAATCTTCTATGGAAAATGTACCATATTTAAATAGCTCAGTGTGATAAACTCTGAACAGATATTCATACCATGTTGATGAATGTACAATGTAACTTCTGTGCTATACTTTTGGATTAGAAAATTAACTTTAAGATAAATAAAGTCATCTGGGGTAAAGAAATGTAAATGTAAAAAAAAATCAGTTATTCCCCCCCCCGCCACTTATCCAGAAAACCTGATTTCTGTAGCATAGTTGTTGTTTCTCTGTTGTATAACACATTTAGCACAATACTGAGGGTGGCCACACTCAGAGATGAAAAGTCTTTGGAGGAAGATTCCCAGCTACGCAACATCTTCAGGTTCAAGTGGCTTAATAACATTATTTGAAAAGCACAACACCAAAACACATCTGGAAGTGAACAGCGACTTCCAGCCTTATCATCCTGTGTCTGGATTATTGCATTGTGATATACATGGGGCTGCCTTTGAAGATAGTTTGGAAGCCACAGCTGGAACAGAATAGACCAGCCAGGCTACTAGAGGAAGGAATTCATTGTTGCAGAATTTTCCTATAAAGCGGTGAGGTGGACCATAATGAATCTTAGATGCAATATACGACTGTAATCTCAATCTTGTGACTGCAATCACAATGGCAAAGAGATTCATTTCTGTTTATACAGTTAAAGGAGAGATCAGCACTAATCTGAATGTGATTACTGTAATACTAAACAATTCCCTGTAAAACAAGGACTACCTAAATAAAATGAGAGGAGTTAACTATCATTCACCATGATATCCCTTATGATGGCTAAGATGTACATGTAGTCCTTGATTTATTATTCATTTAGTGACAATTCAAAGGTATGATAGCACAGAAAAAAGTGATTGATGACCAGTCCTCACACTTACGATTATCACAGCATTCCCTATGATTGTGATAACGATTTGGGAACTGGGCAACCAGCATATATTTATGATGGTTGCAGTTTCTCAGATCATATATAACAATTTGTAACCTTTTCAGGCAGGTTATGATAAACATGGTCAATGAGGAAAGCTGGATTCACTTAGTGACTATGGTGATTTGCTTAATGACTATAGCAAAAAAAGGTGGAATTGGGCATGGCATTGTGATTGTAACGGGCCAGCATTTGTGCTCTGATTACATCTGCAGATGAGATTGCATCCGCAGATGATTGCCCTGTGGCCCTGTTCAGGGTTACCTCTCGCCCCTCCTGTTCAACATTTATATGAAGCCGCTGGGTGAGATCATCCGTGGCTTTGGGGTGAGTTATCATCAGTATGCTGATGATACACAGTTATACATCTCCACCCCAGGCCACATCAGTGATGCTCTCTCCGTGATGTCCCATTGTCTGGAAGCGGTGCGGATCTGGATGGACAGGAACATGCTTCGACTCAATCCGGCCAAGACAGAGTGGCTGTGCATACCGACATCTTGGTCCAGTTTGGATATTCCATCTTTGGTCATGGGGGAGGAGGTCTTGCCCCCCATGGACAGGACACGGAATCTGGGGGTCCTCCTGGATTCACGGCTCAAATTGGAGGAGCAGGTGGGGGCCATGGCCAGGGGCCTTTGCCCAGATCTGGCTGGTTCGCCAGTTGCGCCCATACCTGGACCGAGATGCCTTGCACACAGTCACTCAGGCGCCGTCATTTCCGACCGACTACTGTAAAGCTCTCTACCTAGGACTGCCCTTGCGGCCACTTCGGAGGCTTCAACTGGTGCAGAATGCAGCCGCTGCGGTAGTGATGGGAGCCTCCCGATACTCCCATATTACACCCTCCTGCGCGACCTACATTGGCTTCCAGTTGCCCTCCGGGTGAGATTCAAGGTTTTGGTATTAACATTCAAACTCCAGCATGGCATGGGTCCAGGTTATTTAAACGAGAACGACTCCTCCCAACATCAAATACTAACCGCCTGTATGGGCGCACAGACAGGGTCTCTTGGGGTGCCGCTGCGACTCAATGTCGCTGGCGGCGACGGGGGAGGGCCCACTCTGTGGCAGCTCCCACTCTGTGGAATCTTCTTCGCTGGAGCTCCGGTTGGCCCCGATCTTCGCACCTTCCGCCACGATTTGAAGACCTGGCTCTTTACAATCCGGCTGTGCTGATTCTCTGGGGGTCGGTTTTACTTTAACTGTGGGGTTTTAACTCTAATTCGGCTTTAATCTGTTTAATATGCTTTTAACTAATTTATTTATTGTTGTATTTTTAGCTGTGAGGCCCGAGTCCTTTTGGAGAGGGGCGGCATATAAGTCAAATAAATAAATAAATAAATAAATAAATAAATAAATAAATAAATAAATACCCGTTCCCTCCTTCAAGTGAGGGAGGGGGCAGACCCTTTGCAGGGCAGAGCAGAGGAATTTAGTCTACATTTGGCAGATAAGGCTGCTTGGATTCGGGCTGGCTTGGACTCGGACTGGCAGTGGTCTGATGATGAGGTGATGGCAGATCTGGTCGATCCTATCTGGGTTGAGTTTGACCTGGTCTCCCTTGATGAAATGGACAGGATCATGCGGAGGTTGTCCTCCACCATATGTTTATTGGACCCGTGTCCCTCCTGGTTGGTTTATGCCTCCAGTGAGGTGACACGCGGCTGGCTCCAGGCAGTTGTCAACGCTTCTTTGAGTGAGGGAGTCTTCCCCGCCACCTTGAAGGCGGCGGGTGTGGACCCTCCTCAAGAAGCCTGCTCTGGACCTGGCCGTTTTGGACAACTATCGTCCAGTCTCCAACCTTCTGTTTAGCTAAGTTTGTTGAGAGGTGGTGGTGCAGCAACTTCTCTTGTTCCTGGAGGAAACTGATTATCTAGACCTGTATCAATTGGGCTTCAG